>JACCIB010000845.1:0-78696 GCA_018906965.1 Philotrypesis tridentata
GAAGTAATTCAGTAAATGTATTGCTATCCTTATTTCATTCAAAATCTATGTCCAGGACGATTATATACAATTATATATGAGATTTAAATTCTGTTGATTTACATACATTTAAAAAAAACAGGAACAAATTCTATCATGTAGAACGCAATTTTTTGACGGAAAAACTTGCCGCCCCGTCCTATCATAGATAACGATGTATACCATCTTTAAATTATGCAAGGTTAACCAAATTAACTTGTTAATGAAACACCGTTAAAAAATCTCTGAATCGATTTTTCATTCTATATGTATTTATTACTGTCCTTGACTAATTGTTGAGGATTCAAACTTAATCTTGCAATCATTCTAAGCTCATTTTTGGTTATTTGTATGTATGTTTTACAAACCTCTGTTAGTATTATCGGAAGATTGCAGGAAGTTGATTAAAAATAATTGTAACTATTATTACATATTAAAAAAATGTTATAAAATAAATTTCTATGACTCTAGTTGGAAAATAAATCAAGTTTAAAAGTTTTAAATTAATATTTATGTAGGTTTACAGCTTTTAGTTTCAAAATCTTACTTAATTAAAATCTTTACTTAATTAAAAAATTCCATTGTTTTTTATTATTTGAGGCCATTGGTCTCACAGTTTAATATAATGATTGAGTATACGCATTATAGGATAATAGGACGATAAATTAACTATATTAAAAATTTTATGATTTTGATAATTACACTGACATTTAGTTGTTCATCGATTATCTATGATAGGACGGGGCGGCAAGTTTTTCCGTCAAAAATTGCGTTCTACATGATAGAATTGTTCCTGTTTTTTTTAAATGTATGTAAATCAAACAGAATTTAAATCTCATATATAATTGTATATAATCGTCCTGGACATAGATTTTGAATGAAATAAGGATAGCAATACATTACTGAATTACTAAGTAGAGTAGATTGTACATCCGCTCTCAGCTTCCAATAAAAATAAATGAAAAAGTTTTCATGATGCGAAACAATCTTGTTAAATTACATAATAATTTTAGACAAACATGATATTACTACATATTATGGGCACATTTGTCATGTGATAATGTCATGTAAGAACATCATACCATTCTATTACATGTACAGACGTGGCAGCAGTCGCAATTATTCAAAGTTTTAATTGTACCCGACTGTACCTTTCACAGGCTATCCACCTTTTCACATGCTCCAATTGGATTGAGTGTTATATGAACACATATATTTATAATCCTTCCTCAATTTAATCGGTTATTTATTTATTTGAAAACAATTATTTTTTATAGCAAAAAACTTGCCAATTTATTTATTGATATCATAACTTTCTTTTCTTAAAATTAAAATGAGAATTTATGTCAAATCGAAGGTATAGATAATCGAAGGAGAAGTGACACTAAAGAAATGGTAATCTGTCCAACAGACCCTTAACGCGAAGATGGTTACACGTTCATATTATCATACATGAGAGTTTCGGATTTTTTAGCTTAATGTATAAGCATCATGATTTGAGTGATTGTGATTAACTCATTGCAGAGGTAAAAGAAGACATTCATCCTAACATAATTATTTGTTTTCCAACTTGATCTATAAGTATCACATATTCTTCCAGTATTTGTGTTCGATCACTTATTCACAAGAGGAAAGAAGATATATTATTTGTTGATCTGACGATTATAATATCAACACGTCTTAAGAGTATGCAGTAAAGCTACTAGTATTTTGTCTATATAAGTGTTATCAAGATCTTTAATTTCCATAATTAAATAACTGTATAGAATACAGCATTTATAATTTCGACTACATAAGAGTTGTCGAAGTTTGAAAATTAAAGTTGAATTTTAGAGTAAGCTCTAAGAATTTTTATTTTGTCTGTATGAATGTTAATAAAAGTTTGGTTTTGTCTGCATAAGTGTTATTAAGAGTTTTTTTTACATTAAGGTTATCAAGAGTTGTAAAATTAATCTTTAATTTTTACATGAAGAAACGACCTTATACTTGCCAGCCTTTTACCTTGAAAAGGTTTGTTTGGGGGGGGGGAGAGATTTCACTACTTTTAAAAGGTATATAATATGTAAATTACAGAGAAATAGTTAACATCAACTAAATAAGTAATAAATTTAAAATATTAATGTACATTTGCTCATGGATTATTGTAATAATAATAATAATTATTTTTTAGACACTATCTGTAGAGTAAATAGTTTTTTTAGATCATTATTATTTACCAAGAAATCTATCTTTTCCGCACCACCCTCCAGGTAAATAGAATAGCGCGTTTTTTTCCTTTATTGACACTAAATTTTATGTTAAGTTCCATAATGATTTGTTTCGCAAATATACATCAAAGAAATCTGTACGTCTAAAATTATTGCTAATTAATTAACTGATAACTGCTTTCTCGAAAGCATTTGTACGTTACGTATACTATTGTCATGCAGACCATGAGTGATATAGCATTTTAATATTTATACAAGTTTATATCGTATCCTTTACAATTGTTCAATCTATATTATGGAATAATGAAAATAATATTTAGAATAAAAAGAAGTATATGTAAGTTAATTTCCAATATCCCTATGATTCTTTATGATAGATGTATTATCATTTTTAATGCAACCCACCTAATTCGGTAAACGTTTAGAAAACTGTAATCGATTTCAAACTTTATGAAAACCTGTAAAAAATAGTGTCAGTAAAGTTGTGGTATCCCCTGTATGACTTTCACATAAATACTTACACGGTTGACATCATAAATTTAGTGTCAATATTGAATAGTGTCATTTAGCAAACAAGTTATAGTTTATTAAATATATTCTAAATTGAGTTCTATTGAGTTCTATTGAGTTCTATTCTAAATTGAATTGAGTCATTTAGCAAACAAGTTATAGTTTATTAAATATATTCTAAATTTATAGCTTTTAAGGTAAGATGTATTTAAAGCAATCAGCTACTAACGTAGTGTTTATTTATGAACTACAATATATACACTAGAGTGACCTAACCAGGCATGGCAAAAAAATTCCATTCCGTTATGATCTGTTGAATGTATATAGATAATATAAATTGTCAAGCCAGTCACTTAGAGGGATAATCTAAAAATTTTCCAGTTGATACGGCTCAGCAGTTTTGAATTATTGAATTTTGAAATTTCTAATCTCTGATTATCTCAATACTGCTAAACTATACCATCTTCAAAATTCTTATACTATCCCTCTAAGTAGTGGGCTTGAAAACTTGTATGATCTTTTTACCTTTTAGGAAAAGAGACGCTCAACCCACATTCTGGAAACTGCCTGAACTCTGGCATTCTGAAAATTAAAAATAACTATTTTTGAATTGAGCAAATCAATCAGAGGGATAGCATATGAAATTTAAAGTTAATCGTCTAGACCAATTTTTAGCTTTTCGATTTTGAATGCCTTATATGATGATTATTTTGAAATTGGTCTATATGGTAAACTTCAAATTTCTCATGATATCCCTCTGATTGGTATGTTTAACGAAAACTTAGTTATTTTTAATTTTCAGAGTGACCAAAATGCTTCTGTGTGATTCTACGTATAAACCTTTTAAGCCTTAAAAACAAGTGTTCAACTTGATCGATCATCAATATCGAAGACACAAACATTTGAAAAGATAGCTTAACTCATTATAAAAGAACCTGTGAAAGTTCCAGAATATCACAGGTCTTGATTTCTCTGTGAGAAATAAATATAACAGCTCATTTATAAAAAGCACAAGTTTATTAAAAATGACTTGTTAAAAAAATGTAGGTAAAATAGTGAAATATTAGCGTAATCCAGAGAAATTTTGTTGCACGACATTATAAAAATACTATAGAATATCCGTATACATTCAGTTTTAACATTTACAATAATTAAAATAAACTAATCAAGATTTTATACTTTGAAAAGCGCACCCGGGTGCCATATACTCCATATGTAATAGTTTCAAGGATATTTGACTTATATAAAAGTCAATAAACCATTAATTATAATCAATACATCCATGCTCTTTAATCATTTTTATTTAGTTTCATTTAAAAATAAATTTTAAAAAATATTTTTGAAGACAGAGCAAATTAAGCTCTAGCAGAAGGAACTATCTTTCCATCTCTCTCTAATAAATGCATAAATGTACCAAAATTAGACTTTGGAACAATTTAAAAAATTTTTAGGAAATATTGACGGTAATTGAAAAACAAAATAAAACACTTTCTCTAGCTATTCATAAGAATCCCTTTCGATGAACAGCCTGAGAGTCTACCTCCCAGGAGACGATAGGAAAAGTTATAAACTATTCATATATACTTAACAACTTAGAAACTTTCATGCATGAGCGATGCATATTCTTGACACTTCACTAGCTTCTCACAATAGAAAATAATTTTTTCCTTTTATAAACTGAATATTCTCTGAACCAAGAAAATAAAACACTTTTACTATCTATTCATAAGAATTCTTTTTGACGTACAGCCTCAGAGTCTATCTCCCAGGAGACGATAGGAAAAGTTAACATAAGCACTTCCACAATTGTAGAAACTTTCTTGCGTGGAAGATTGAATATAATCGTAACACTCAACCAACTTGTCACAACACAAGAAAATTATATAAACAGGAAATTCTGTATAAATTTTCTTTGATTCTTGAACCATAAAAATACAACACTGCTTTCACTAGCTTCTCATCAGGATCCCTTTCCACGAATAGCCTGAGAGTCTACCTCCCAGGAGACGATAGGAAAAGTTATGAATTATTCATATACACTTAAACAACTTAGAAACTTTCATGCATGAGCGATGCATATTCTTGACACTTCACTAGCTTCTCACAATAGAAAATAATTTTTTCCTTTTATAAACTGAATATTCTCTGAACCAAGAAAATAAAACACTTTTACTATCTATTCATAAGAATTCTTTTTGACGTACAGCCTCAGAGTCTATCTCCCAGGAGACGATAGGAAAAGTTAACATAAGCATTTCCACAATTGTAGAAACTTTCTTGCGTGGAGGATTGAATATAATCGTAACAATCAACCAACTTGTCACATCACAAGAAAATTATATAAACAGGAAATTCTGTATAAATTTTCATTGATTCTGGGACGATGAAAATACAACACTTTCACTAGCTTCTCATCAGGATCCCTTTCGACGAATAGCCTGAGAGTCTACCTCCCAGGAGACGATAGGAAAAGTTATGAATTATTCATATACACTTAAACAACTTAGAAACTTTCATGCATGAGCGATGCATATTCTTGACACTTCGCTAGCTTCTCACAATACAAGACAATTTTTTCCTTATACTGAATATTCTCTATGTTAAAACTTTCTTCGATTCTTGAACCAAGACAATAAAACACACTAGCTATTTGTAAGGATCCCTTTCGATGTATAGCCTGAGAGTCTATCTCCCAGGAGACGATAGGAACATTTAATAATTGTTCATAAGCACTTCCACAATTGTAGAAACTTTCTTGCGTGGAAGATTGAATATAATCCTAACACTTAACCAACTTGTCACATCACAAGAAAATTATATATACTGGAAATTCTGTATAAATTTTCTTTGATTCTGGGACGATGAAAATACAACACTTTCACTAGTTTCTCATCAGGATCCCTTTCGACGAATAGCCTGAGAGTCTACCTCCCAGGAGACGATAGGAAAAGTTATGAATTATTCATATACACTTAAACAACTTAGAAACTTTCATGCATGAGCGATGCATATTCTTGACACTTCACTAGCTTCTCATAATACAAGACAATTTTTTCCTTATACTGAATATTCTCTATGTTAAAACTTTCTTCGATTCTTGAACCAAGACAATAAAACACACTAGCTATTTGTAAGGATCCCTTTCGATGTATAGCCTGAGAGTCTATCTCCCAGGAGACGATAGGAACATTTAATAATTGTTCATAAGCACTTCCACAATTGTAGAAACTTTCTTGCGTGGAAGATTGAATATAATCCTAACACTTAACCAACTTGTCACATCACAAGAAAATTATATAAACTGGAAATTCTGTATAAATTTTCTTTGATTCTTGGATGATGAAAATACAACACTGTCACTAGCTTCTCATCAGGATCCCTTTCGACGAATAGCCTGAGAGTCTACCTCCCTGGAGACGATAGAAAAAATTACACATCCACTTCAAGAATGTAGAAACTTGCTTGAAAGGTGAACCCAGGAGACGATAGAAAAAGTTACATATTCACTTCAACAACGTAAACTTTCTTGAAAGATGAATTCTTAACACTTTACTAGCTGCCACATCACAGAATAGTTATTTCTTTATATAATCTAATAGTAAAAAAATCTGAAAAATAAAAGAATATATTTTAACAAAGAATCAGGTCATGAATCTTTCATGTATTGTATATTTAAAAAAAAAAGTACAACTAAATACTTATCTAATTTGAGGCTATTAGTCTTGTTTGTGAAAATTTTTCATAATTATATCTGTCAGTTTTTAAATATTTCATCAAACCCAGCTTTATAAATTGCATATTATGTTGAAAATAAAATCACTTTGGTACTTTATTTTGTACAATACTTATTTTTCTTTAACACTGCATATGTGTTATTGTATTGAAAAATCAAAAAATGTGAATACACTATCGTCTGCTCTTCTGTACACTTGATGAACTGTATAGATGCAAGCAATAGTATACGTAGAGCTGACGTCACGAACTATGACGTACTTCCGGGGAGAACATTTTTCGCCACGGAAGAAGAATTTTCGCGTTGAAGAATTCGTGACCCCGAACCTTCATTTCATAATATCTTTTGATAGAAGCCATTTCACAATATATGATCCTGAAGTGATTTTGCTAGTTTTATTCCAAGCTTTCATTTGAGTGCTCATAAGTGAGAAACAAAGCTCTTAATGCGAAGAAAACCGAATGTCACATCTCCAACAGGGCCTATGAGACGTATATAAGGTCTGGCTATAGCGCCCGACGGCGGCGTATGTACTGACGTACCTTATACTTGCCATCGAGGCGCTACCGCGCCCCTTGATCCTTCTGATTGAGGTTGTGTGCTCTTGTGTATTTTGTCAGTTGGATGTCGTCCGATAATTTGGGAATAGAAGTTGTATTTGTCTGAGCTTCCTTGTTCATCGGCGGTGTATGTTCATTATTGTTATTAAACATAGTCCCAGTTGTGAAGTTAATTAATTAAGAGTACCTAAAATAACTATACACCGGTGGTGACTAATGTTGAAACAGCGTCGACTGGGCCCTCTGTGATAATGGCGGCTGTTCGCATGAATTTGGCAATTGCCTAGCATCTAGTATACAGTATTTCTTTGAGTATGTATTGTTAAAAGTCACATGTCGATTATTTCGATTTCCTGGAACTACAAGATTCAAAGTCCTCCGTATATTCTCCCATTAAGGGGTTATGACAGTGTTAAAATTTTGAAAATATCCAATTTTTTTATTCACTTTTTTCATAGTTAATAGTCTGTAGAATATGGCCCTGAAAGCCGTTTTTTGCGAAAAAAATTTGCCTCGAAGATATCAACAAAAAACTGATAAATCTGTTTCAAGTAAATTTTTGAAAAATCGTGATTTTTAAATATTTTTATTAAGCCAAACTTGTGGAAAGGATTGTTCTAATATACTTTTTACAGAGTAATTTCATGAGAAATCTTACTGAAAATATAACTTAAAAACCGTTTTACAAACCGTTTTTTTCTCAAGAGTTATTAATTTATTTCCGTAAAATAAATAAAATCCGTAAAATTAATTTTTCTATGTGTGATTTTATGTTACTAAACTCAATGTAAAGGCATTCAACAAATTTGAATTTGACACTCGAATAGGTTGTGCCTCACAGCGTCCGGTCGAGAATGAAGATTTCTGTTTGATCCGTATAGTAGAATTTCCTGTAAACCAGCAGAAAGCAGCCAAACAGCTGTTTTTCATCCAAGACACTAGATCAATGCAGTTAGTCTGCTAGCTGCTGTAACAGTGCTTATAACCTCAGTGGTGTTGTAAAAGTGCAAGAGCTTCTGCAGAGTACAAAAATTATTCAGATAAATATTGGAAAAGATAAGTTCAAAGTGAATGTTACGTATGTTTACATATGTAACATTCACTATAATTACTAATATTTTCAATATATGTGTGATTAATTATATTAATTTTGTGTTTTTCAGGAATCTGCTCCGCTTAGTCTGAGACCAGACTTATGGAGGAGATAAACCACTTGGATTCATGAAGATTGATGGTACGGATCCTACAAATTCTTGCGGCAAGCAAATAAAAATGATGAAAATCATAATTTTTTGTAAGTAAATACCTTTAATTATTTTTAAATATTACACTCACTTAATGAATATTTTTTATGCATAAAAGTGATGTGTAATACTTATATTTCAAAGGAAAAATATAATTTTTAATGTACCTATATATGTTAATTTTTTACAGCACTAATGATTTTTCTTTTTGTTTTGCAGGTTTTAACCCTGTCATAACCCCTTAAACAGTTATGGAGACATAATTTGTTATCTTCGACAATACCATTGTCTACCACACCGTTTTCGGACATCGCGAGCGATATTTCTCGTTCAGTAAATTTATTTAAAAAAGCTACTAACAAAAAATCGCTAATTATGAGGCTGCTCAATAATGACTCGGAGAGTCACATGTCTACGATAATTTTGCATGTTTTTCAATTTGTTTATTTAGAATATATTAATATTTCTCGCGACCTTTTTCAGACTTTTCTCTCTGAGAAAGGTATTAGTTGTATAGTTTAACCCAACTGCTTCTCCATCTCCTTTACAGCATTGACATAAGATAAATCAGAACTAGGCAATCGGCATCTCCTAAGATTCATTTTTTTGGTTCACACATTATGTGAAAAGTATTAACTTTTGTCGTTTTTTCGAGGCTCTCTAGAAATATTAACTATCTCTCTATTATATAATTTACTTCAATTTCAAATTTGTTCAACAAAAAAGATGTAAGATTTACTTATAATAAATTAAGTTCTGTTGTAAATATTGATGCAATAAAAGATTTTGCTTAAAAACATCGCGCTTTATTAAAAATCTAACAACTTTTGGAAAATTCTCCTCAATTGCGGGAGAAATACTGCGCTCCGACTTAACCGACTTAGCGTAGTGCAGTTAGTTGTTGAAATTAATTTTGTAGATCATTCAGCTACTTGAAAAATGTATATTTTAAGATATCGTAATATACAGAGGTGTTACAGTCAAGCTCTCGAAAGTATCGGTTCGAGAGCTGATTCTATTCTGCCGTTTTCTTCGCAAACGGAAAACTCATTACATCGGAGACGCTTGTGAGGTTCGTCCCCTAACTATTGTTTTAATGAAACGCATATTGGAATTGGTGGACATTAGTGAATTGTGATTGGTGAAATTTAGGAAGGCGGCGTTTATTGTAAATGCAAGAAACTAAGGACATAGAGGGTAGACGAGATATTATGACAATGGAACTTTCCCGAGTCCCAAACGCTAATGAGAGTCGGGCTCTGGATTAGCTTTACTGCAGGTCGGAGCACATGCATGCAAAATTGTCTATACTAGGGATATTCAGGTATATGGAGTCTCGTTATGGTGGAGTTGCTTAACATTAACATAATATTATTTACAATAGTATTGCAGACACACAGATATACATTCACGCTCGAACAACTTTAAATATTTAATTTTAAAGAATGATAGCATGATCTTTCACAATGGCATTGGCGGTGGCGACGGCCAAATTATTTTATTAAAAACAATAGATATATGCAATGCAGCATCTTGCAGAATACGTCAATTTATGATAATGGTTTCAATGATCTAAATGGATTTTTCACTTTGAACACTTTGATTCATTCACAATTATAAAACTAACGCGACACGTAAAGTAAATACAAAAATCTGTAATTATTTGTTTGTTGTTAAAATTGCGGGATTGGCAAGCGAAGCAAGTAGGGTAAGAACTCCCACCCCCCTAGTACAGAATATTCTATAAATATTTATCTAGAGATTTTGGGTCAAAATTGGTAGCGCCAAATATTATTCTTGCTTTAATTATCATTCATGCTCTAATTTATCATAAAGGTCATTCCATTTATTCCATGACTTCATAACCTTCCAAAACTAAAATTTAAGATACCTCATATTTTGTAAGTATGAATCATGAACTGCCAGAATCAATTAAAAAATATTTAATTAATTAAAAAAATCAATTAATCAAGAATCAATTAAAAAAAATTAAAAAATATATATCTTAATTATCGTGGAGATCCATTGCCAAAATTAAATTTTAGAACAGGTTTGTTTCAGAAAAGTCTTTAAGAAAGTATTCAAGACAGTCTTGAAGCATTTAAGTACAATTCATGAAATTCAGAACGATTTTTTGTAATCTTCCAGAGAGCTCGGAATATCCCAAAAACACTTAACCTAGAAAGGTTCACCAGAGATTATTAAAACCAGCAGATAAAATTTTTAAAAAATTCGACACGTAAATAGAAACTACACGGAAACGGCACGGAAACGGCACGGAAACGGAAAGGGCATGGCCACGGAAACGGCACGGAAACGGAAACGGCACGGAAACGGAAACGGCACGGCTACGGAAACGGCACGGCCATAGAAACGGAACGGCCACGGAAACGGCACGGCCACAGATACGGCACGGCCACTGAAACGGCATGGCCATGGAAACGGCACGGAAACGGACCCAAAAAATGAAGAAAAACGGCCACGGAAACGGCATGGCCACGGAAACGGCACGGTCACGGAAACGGCACGGAAACGGCAAGGAAACGGAAACGGAACGTCCACGAAAACGGCAGGGAAACGGAAACGGCACGGCTACGGAAACGGCACGGCCATAGAAACGAAACGGCCACGGAAACGGCACGGAAACGGCAAGGAAACGGAAACGGAACGTCCACGAAAACGGCAGGGAAACGGAAACGGCACGGCTACGGAAACGGCACGGCCATAGAAACGAAACGGCCACGGAAACGGCATGAACGGAACGGACCGGAACGGCAGGGAAACGGAAACGGCACGGAAACGGCACGGTTACGGAAACGGCACGGCCATAGAAACGGAACGGCCACGGAAACGGCACGGAAACCGACCCAAAAAATGAAGAAAAATGGCCACGGAAACGGCACGGAAACGGAAACCGACCCAAAAAATGAAGAAAAATGGCCACGGAAACGGCACGGAAACGGCACGGAAACGGAACGACCACGGAAACGGCACGGAAACGGAACGACCACGGAAACGGCACGGAAACGGCATGGCCGCGGAAACGGCACGGAAACGGAAACGGAACGGCCACGGAAACGGCACGGCCACGGAAAAGGCACGGAAACGGACCCAAAAAATGAAGAAAAACGGCCACGGAAACGGAACGGAAACGGCACGGCCACGGTACGGAACGGAAACGGCACGAAAACGGTACGGAAACGGCATGGTCACGGAAACGGCACGGAAACGGAAACGGCACAGAAACGGAAATGGGACAGCCACGGAAACGGCACGGAAACCGACCCAAAAACCGCTGCTAACTGAGTAGCAGAATGCTTTCTCAAAGGAACATAAGCAGTACAGAATTGGATATACGTAAGGTTTGGCCACGGCTGCGGTTGAGAGTTTAAAATTGGCCATAAATTAATTTATATTTCAACAATGTCATCATAAATGCTTTTCTAATGTTCTTGTAATACTATGTCTGCTATTACAGCGACAATATCTATCTGCTATTAAAACGAGAAAATTAAGCTTTGTCTTTAAGAAAGCAAAATTGATTGCGATTGATTCTTATGACGCATTAAAATTAAATTTCTTGAAATTAGTCTGCGTTTCAGCGACAATGTGTTAACAACTTTTATTTTACTTTTTTAGTAATGTCTGCTATTACAGCGACAACATTTATTTTACTTTTTTAGTAATGTCTGCTATTACAGCGACAACATTTATTTTACTTTTTTAGTAATGTCTGCTATTACAGCGACAACATTCGTTTAATCTTACGCTGACACGTTAATTGAATTAAACAATTAATAAATTTATGATTTAATAGTTAGGCACTGTCAAATTACTGTACTTATCAATTATAATCTTCTGTTGAAAATAAATGATACATTTTGTTCCCTGTTGAAATTGTACCATTTTATTTAAATATATAATAACATTTCTTTATACTAGTACTGATCACCTTTATATATGCACGAAATCATTCTACAAAAATACTTTTTTTCAAAGAAAAACTTTACGCAGAATTGACTATTGTTATACTTTAAAAAAACATGTACTTATATAGTATAAATATAATGTAGCGTATAATCAATTAATTTTGTTTAGGCAAGGCAGTTAAGCAAGGATGGCAGAAAAAAGTGCAGGGTATTAGACTAAAGTGAAGGATGATATTAAAAAGTGCAGGGTATAAGATTAAAGTGCGGGGTGATAGTAAAAAGGACAGGGTAGTAGAGTAAAAGCAGCTGCATACCAAATTAGGAAGCTATTTAAAGACGTGCTTCGCAAGGGTGGGCGGGTGGGAAAAATAAACCATCAATCGCCTCCAAAATTTAATCAGATCTAAGTTAGAAGTGCCATAACATGTCCACAAAATTCGAGCTCGATATATCGATCCGTTTGAGAGTTATGGTGAATACAATTTTTGGCACATACATACGAACGTACGTACGTACGTACATACATACACACATCCGTACAATTTTCAAAAACACGTTTTTCGGACTCAGGAAGACTCAAAACCTAAGAATTCATGAAAATTATCGATTTGAAAATTTGCACCGTTACAAAGCTTTCTCTTTGAGAAAGCAAAAAATGAAGAAAAACTGCCACGGAAACGTCACGGAAATGGCACGGAAACGGAAACGAAACGGAAACGGAAACGGAACGGCCACGGAAACGGAACGGAAACGGCACGAAAACGGAACGGAAACGGCACGGCCACGGAAACGGAACGGAAACGGCACGAAAACGGCACGGAAACGGAAAAGGCACGGAAACGGACCCAAAAAATGAAGAAAAACGGCCACGGAAACGGAACGGAAACGGCACGGCCACGGTACGGAACGGAAAAGGCACGGAAACGGCACGGAAACGGAAAAGGCACGGAAACGGACCCAAAAAATGAAGAAAAACGGCCACGGAAACGGAACGGAAACGGCACGGCCACGGTACGGAACGGAAAAGGCACGGAAACGGACCCAAAAAATAAAGAAAAACGGCCACGGAAACGGAACGGAAACGGCACGGCCACGGTACGGAACGGAAACGGCACGGCCACGGTACGGAACGGAAACGGCACGAAAACGGCACGGAAACGGAAAAGGCACGGAAACGGTAACGGCACGGAAACGGCACGGCCACGGAAACGGCACGGCCACGGAAACAGCACGGAAATGGAACGGCCACTGAAACGGCATGGCCACGGAAACGGTACAGAAACGGACCCAAAAAATGAAGAAAAACAGCCACGGAAACGGCACAGAACGGCACGGAAACGACACGGATTAAAAAACGGCATAAAAACGGCTACGGACTAGGCACGGCCAGATAAAAGATAACGGAATTTCCAAGAATTCACACGGATTGTGAGTCCGTTTTTTACGGACTCTGTCCGGATGGACACTTTCCTTCGTGCTCGTCCGTCCGAAAACTGTCCACTATAGGTTTCGTTCCGACTGTTTGTGCACTTTTATACATATAAATAAAAATCCTCCCCCCTATAAATTCGGATTGAAAAACGCTTAAAGAAAACGATATTTTTATTTTAATTCGTTATTAAAAATAAATTTTAACAGCTTTTTAACGATTGTACCATCTTTTTCTTACTTAATATTTTTCTCAACTATTCGCAGATTTTGATATTACTAAAAAATTGGATTTAAAAAAGAAAAATAACTGCAATGTCAGTACAAAAATTCTACCTAATAATATATTTTCTTTCAAGTTCATTTCAAATTCCTTGAACTATTTTTTCAATTCAATTTTCACTCTTTTTATTTTTTACTCTATTATTTAATGAGTGTTGTAACTACATAATACATGTAAATTTTAGAGTAAATAGAATACATATCAAAAAGCAAAACATCTAAAAATCTCTTTAAAAAAATATAGTAGGATCGGAATTTCAGAACAATCAATTTAAATTTACAGCAGAAAAGCAGTGAAGTGAGCCCACTAATGCCTTCGACACTACCTTTAGCTTTGATTGCCCTTGCCGCTCCTCTCGCAGCTAACTTTATATTCAATTGTTTCATCATCTAACCACTCATAGGCCAATATGGCCCCATCTTCCTCTTAGAGTGGGTAAATTTAAGGAGAAAAAGAAATTCCTTTCATTGTAAAAGAAAAAAAATCTCTGGACAACAACAACAACAACAACGACTGGACTACATAACTGTGAGATTTGTTTTCACTAATTTTAAAGTTTATTTTTTAAGTTATTCTTAAGTTTATGAACCGCGCATAATTGCAGATACTATATTATAATAGTAAAAAGACTCACATCATTTGTAAACTAGTAGTAACATAAAGAAAAAACTGACGGAATTTCTAAAAACTTATTTTAGATTATAGCATTTTAGATAGATATATAAAACGAATTTAATGTTGATAGTGTTTTGGTAATGACATTAAACTCGAAAACGGCAAAGGTTAGAAGCAATGGAATTTTTTTGTTTATTGTCAAAATACTTAGTATTTACGTAAAAGTTGAATACTAATAATATATTTTTTAACTACATTCTAAATTTCAAAGAAGAAGAAAAATTGAAACAATAGCAATGGTAATTTTTATTTATTTATTTATTTAATGACACATATTTGTTAAAGATATTTTTTTTTGCATTTTGTATAAGTTTATTATGCAAATTGTTGTAGCCTTCATTGTAAGTTGAATAGTAATACTATATTTTTTAATTGCCTTCTAAATTTCAAAGAAGATTAAAAATATTTACCAAACTTTTTGTAATAAATTTTGCTTTATAATTTTCTGAAGAAAATTATTTAAAAACTATATTTTATAAATTGATAATAACTGGCAATCTAATACAATGAATTCTCAACAAAATATATTAGAAAGAAATTTATAAATTTCTAACACTCTTGAATATTGCAACAAAATATGTTGAAAATACATATCACGTGTGTTAACTATTAATAACAATAACTCCAAAATCTTGCTTGATTTTGAACATGCGATGCACAATAAAATGAAACAATAAAAGTTTGCTTATCTGTATGTAAGTTGATAGATTTAAGAAAATGTAATGGTCTAGATCTTTATTATGCAAATTGTAGTAGCCTTCATCGTAACTATAGTTTACTATTGAGGGAATTAATATATTTGTGATATTAAGGTAATTTACAAGTGGTTTTATGACAATAATTATATCTTTTAATCAGTTCATAAATTTAGCCATGTCGTCAAATCTAACTTATAGGAGATGATTAATGTAATTAATATTTTAGTGTATGTAGCATAAGAGGCGTTTTTTATCACGATGTAAAATTCACAGAATTATAACTAAAGTTCTGGCACGCTAATTATATGCATTTATTAATATTTATTAAGAATAACCTATTACATGAATTGCACTTTAATTTTTTTTTTAGTTAAAGATGCCATAAATTAATTTATTTTATCTCAAGATCTTTTAAATTAAATATTCTGTTTGCACACTGATAAATTATTTATTGTAGAGACTGATTTTGAAAAAAAGGAATTTGTGATAGAGTTTCTAAGTTTCGTTACTTGACTGATAAAAAAACTTCAAAACACTACGATTGTGTATTTTTTTAATGTTATTATTTGTATTAATTAATTTTCTTTAATGAAAGAGGAGATCTCACATGGTACCTGAGGTTTTGTAGTAGATTACAAGAGTAGTATGGTAGATGCTACGTGATTTATGATAATTTTAATCTGAGAATCGAGTGAATATGGATAAATGAAATTGAAGTATGTATTATTATATTTTTAAGAATCTTTCCTGATTGATAGTGGCTAGACTGAGATATATATATATATATATATATGACATTTCACGTGAAAGGGTAAGACCATTTTTTTGATTTTGGCCAAAATTTTTTTTGAACTACTTCTTTTAGTAAAAAAGCATAATAAAATGTCTTAGTCCTACATATCCACAACAGCTTTCTTCGAGCCAAAGCTAGTTTTGAAATGAGCTCTCTATCTGTTTCTATAGAAATAAATGAATTATAATAGCTCATTTTTAAATTATGCTATAATTTTTTTGTTTCGTAAAAAGCAATCATTATTTTTCTGGTTATTTTATATAAAAGGGGATTATACATATTAAGATATTAGATTATCAAAGATTTTAATTAAAAAATATATGACCTAATGTAACGTATTACCAGTATTACTCGTACATTTACATTAATTGATTTAACTTACAACGAGAAACCAACTATACACAATCATCTACTCCATACTTTACACAATATAAGAGGGGTATATATATGTTGCGATAGCAGATTATTAATATATTAATAAATATAGGTTATGCTTTAATCAGTTATCTATTTGTATAGAAATAAATAAATTTTTTATTAATCATTTGATTTTATAATAGCTCATTTCTGAATTATGCTATAACTTTTGTATTTTATAAAAAGCGATCATTATTTTTCTGGTTACTTTATATAAAAGGGGATTATACATATTAAGATATTAGATTATCAAAGATTTTAATTAAAAAATATATGACCTAATGTAACGTATTACCAGTATTACTCGTGCATTTACATTAATTGATTTAACTTACTACTTTATTCGTTGCCCTTTGCTGTATCCTTCATACTATTTGAGAAGTTTGATAAGTTTTACACATGCAAAAATTCTACTTCTTTCGAAAGCATAGAAGTCAATTTCGAATTTACGCAGCAAAGTAGGTTTAATTTATTTTTAAAATAACAATCTCACTAAAGCCAAATGTAGGTCTTAATCTTATACTTTACTCCTGGCCCTTTGCTAAGATTGAGAAAAGTTTCTCTTTCTCACTCAGTACGTCAAAACAGGTATCCAAAACTCATACAAATTTGAGTTTATTTAAGTCTTTAAAACGTACTGGATGATCCTAGCATAGTCTCGCATAACTTCTTAAAGGAGAACCTAAATTTATTATTCAAAAATACTATGAAGCGCATTCTTCCCAATGCAGAGTAAGTCTTCCTGCACTGGAAGTAAGTAGTAATTTTTACAAACAATAAGATGCATTTTTATATCTTGCACATGAAATTTCAAAACATTTCAATGAACTATTGCACAGGAATAAAATTTTTAAATGGTCTCAAATTTTATATGCAAGGCCTAAATATGCATCTTATTATTTTCAAAAATTGCCACTCACCTTCCAGTGCAGGAAGACTCACTGTGGATTGGGATGAATGCGCTACATAGTATATTTGCATAATAAATTTAGGTTCTGCTATAAGAAGTTATGCGGGACTATGCTAGGATCGTCTTGTATGTTTTAAAGGCTTAAATAAGCTCAAAATTTTATGAGTTTTAGGTACCTGTTTTGACATATTGAATGATAAACATAAACTTTTCTTAATCATTGCAAAGGGCTAGGGATAAAGTATAAGATTTAGATCTACATTTGGCATTAGTGAGATTGTCATTTTAAATATAAAAAAAACCTACTTGGCTGCATAAATTCGAAATCGACTTTTCTGCTTTCGAAAATTGTAAACTTTTTGTATTTTTAAAACTTACCAAACTTCTCAAATAGTATGAAGCATGGATGGTATGAACATTTTTTTGATTTTGGCCAAAATTTTTTTTTGAACTACTTCTTTTAGTAAAAAAGCAAAATAAAATGTCTTAGTCCTACATATCCACAACAGCTTTCTTCGAGCCAAAGCTAGTTTTGAGATGAGCTCTCTATCTGTTTCTATAGAAATAAATAAATTATAATAGCTCATTTTTAAATTATGCTATAACAGTATGAAGCATGGATGGTATGAACATTTTTTTTATTTTTGAAATGTCTTAATCCTTCGTATCCACAACAGCTTTCTTCGAGCCAAAGTTAGTTTTGGGATGTGCTCTCTATTTATATTTACAGAAAAAAAAGAATTTTTAAATAATGAATTTATTTTATAATAGCTCATTTTTAATTTATGTTATAATTTTTATATTTCATAATAAGTGCACAATTTTTTTTGGTTACACTATGTAAAAGGGGAAAAAATATATTACGATAGCAGATTATCAAAGATTTTAACTAAAAAATATGCATATTATAGATTTAGCTGTACTAGAGTTAGATCAGTGTGCTTTATCTTAGATTAAACTAAGTAATCATTTAATAATTTTTGTTAATTATTTCTTTTAATGCTTAGAAGAAAATTGATTTGTTAGACTTCAAAATCATATTTATAATAAAAGTCCATCTTTAAATTTAATTATCTCTTCGAGCCAATTAGAGAAGGATGTTTCAATTCTTTTGTCACTAATTTATATATCAACCGATAGAAGTAATCGTATAAAAAAATGTATACTTTTTTTTCACTTCAAAGAGTCAAATCAAAGTATATATTATGAGTTGAAAGTGTAAGCATTAAATTTAAAAGATAAAACACTAATCGAAGTAGGGTCATAAATCGAGTTTATTATTTGCACGAAATGAGGAATTTTATTTTTAAAATAACACTACCTCACTACAGCCAAATCTAGATTTTATACTTTATTTCCGACCCTTTGCTATTGTAAGGACCGTATTTACGGAAGGTAAATAGGGACGCGCAGGTACATAAATTATTTTTATTTTCGGAACCTAGCCTCGTCTCGTAAGACTTATGTTCTGTAATTGTTATTTATTTTGTTATTATTTTGTTTCCGAACAATGGTGCGGACACTCTATCTTTAATGCGGTCACGCTTAAGTATAGCAGGGGCACGCTATTTATTAGTGCGGACACGCTTACTGAGAACTGCGGACCCGGCACAGTGCAACGCGGACACGTTGAACTGTAGCGCGTACAAGCTGTACAGTATCGCGGACACGATACACTGTAGCGCGGACAAGCTGTGCAGTATCGCGGACACGATACACTGTAGCGCGGACAAGCTGTGCAGTATCGCGGACACGATACACTAAAGCGCGGACACGCTGAGTAGTAGCGCGGACACGTTGCACTGTAGCGCGGACACGATGTACCAATGTGCGGACACAATATACAATACCGCGGACACGATCCGAGAGTGCGGACTCGCTGAGCAGTAGCGCGGACACGCTAAGCAGTAGCACGGACAAGCTGTACAGTAGCGCGGACAAGCTGTGCAGTATCGCGGACACGATACACTAAAGCGCGGACACGCTGAGTAGTAGCGCGGACACATTGCACTGTAGCGCGGACACGATGTACCAATGTGCGGACACAATATACAATAACGCGGACACGATCCGAGAGTGCGGACACGCTGATCAGTATTGCAGACACGCCGTCCGTTGGGACTAATACTGTTTTGTCCTCCTCATTATCAGTTGACGGGTATTAGGACAGTCTTGCCCTAGTCTTTCCCTTACCTCACTTACACCTGTCTAGCTTTCCTCGCTCTTTCTTCCTTGTGTGGACTTCTTCTAGGATAACTGGTGTTTCCATAAATAAATACACTCTAGGATGTTATTCTGAATGTTATGTTTTTATACAATTTATTCAAAGTGTTAATTTGCACAAACTTGTTTTTACAAAGGTTTTAAGCACAATTTCGTTGTCTCTAACGCGTAATCTTAATTCACTTAATCTGGAGTTAACGTCTAAAGATTGCTATTATACAAGTTTTCTAGGCTTCTATAACAACAATATCTAATCTAACTTAGGTTACACGACTTCTCGTGGCAAATACTTTGGTCCTAACTAAGCTGTGAGTACAAGTCACTCTCGCCAGATTTATTGGCGGTCCTTCCCTAGCTAACTACTTTGATCGGCAGGCCCTCGTAGCCGAGTCTTCAAATAATGGAGATCTAACTTGTTAATACTCACACTTGCCAGTATCCAGCGAGACTACTCAACTTTCTAGGGTTCAGCCCTCGTAGCCGAATATGAAAGGTGATGTATATGTCAGTTAAATGCTTCCACGCATTTACTAACCCAGCGAGACTACCCAAACGACTACTTGCGCGTTTACTTAGCAAAAGGCCTGGTGCGGCGCATCTCTGAGGCTTATAAAGCCTCAGGTGCAGCACACTTGATTTCGACAGAACACACGTCGCACGATGTCCTCGACCAATCATAATTTGCCACCAGAAATCGTTTTGCCCGACTCCAGATCAGTAGGTCGCAAGGAGTGCTGACGCGCAAGTCAGCAACTCGCTCGCCGCGCGCTAACGATGTCGCGATCGACTAAGCACATTGCAGCAATCAGCCGCCGCCCAATGCTCACACGTGCATTGAAGATGGCCGAATACCTCAATACACTATCGACACATGCTAACGTTAATAATAAAATATAGTCAACAATTTAATACAGTACAGTCCAAAGACCTGGCACGTTACACCTCCCCCCCCCCCAGAATATTGGCGTCCCCGCCAATGAAATGGGCGCAAAAAAAAAACGTGCCAAAACTATTGACTTTACAATACAATACAAATTCATACGGCAGTCGTCCCACACACACTCACCATTACTCTGTTTTTAATAAACAACGTAGTCACAATTAGTCCACCGAATTGCATCCCTGTCTTTCTTGCAAATGCATGTCCAACCCGGCTGTCTTCTGCACATGAGGTGTTTATCTCAACTGTTTACAATACAAAAGTAGTAAGTCCAAACAAAACATATATCTATATATAAAAAAAAATTACACAGTAATACATTAATACAAGAAAAATAAAAACAAAAACAGACGAACCCACGGAAATACAATACCTCTGCGCAAAAATAAAAATTTACATAAAGTTCATAGCATTTTGGCGATTAATCCTTTCTCTTCCATCATCCGCCCTTGATATCTCTATAACTGCATCGTTCGAATTAAACATTATAGATTTCCTAGGACTGGAAACTATCTCCTGCAAAACAATCCCATCTTCTTGCTTTTTACTGTTTTCCAACTTAACCACGAATGCTTCCAACTTATCATCCAAAGTTTTATCTACCCAATCCGTGGAAATCGTACTTGTGATTTCATTTTTCTTTATATTTGCTCGCTTTGCTCTCCGGGTAAACAGTGTCTTATTCCAGCAATACTTCCAAAATAACAACGTTATGAAAATAGCTGTCCATGGACCCACAATAGCTGACGTAACGTATATGGTCTTTTTAACACGTTCTCTTTTCCTCAACGACAAGTCCACAAATTTCTGCTCCAATTGTTTCAGAGTTATAGCGTCTTCACTCTCAGCCCAATCTCTAACTTGCACAATATCTTCGTCACTTAAATGTCCAAAATCCAAAGAGTTAACCATTTCCTCTTTCCTTGGCCAAAATGAAAGACTAAAATTTAATCTTGGTTCATACACATATGATTGATTGCTTTTCAATATATTGACACCATAAATAATATGATTTTCGGTAATACCATAGCACTGTCCCTTTATCGCTAGGATACCTACACTAGTTAATATAAACTCCGCCATCCTTACATTATTACACATTATCCGCATTTTAGTAGCTGATTTCATGCTGAACAGCCATTCATTGGTCCCTTCCAATTTTGCCCAAAAATTCGGAATCTTTGAATTAATAGCAAAACTGCAACTCTTCAACCCTTCTTCACTCGGACGGTCTTATAAAGTGAACTCACAAGGACTATGATGATGATCCATACTGAATGACAAACTGGGAGGACACATTTGCACGTCTTGATACTGACGACAGGACGTCAAATATTCCTGATTAAACAGCGAATAAACTCTCATGTCTTGGGACACAATAATGTAAGAATATTCCGGAACAATTCTGATTAAAGCTGAATTATTTCCATCTAATTGCTTCAAAATAGGTAGAGAATGAAGCTTATATAAAGAGTACACATTTTTATCGGACAAAGGAAACTCTAACATCACTACTAATTTGTCACCTTTTGTACTTACACTTGTCTTGGATATTGAATGTAACATCTCTATTGTGACTGATGTATGGTTCCATGGAAGCTCATGTTCATTGATTGTAGCCAATATAGATTTCAACTGTTCTTGAGTAAACAATAGTGGATGCAAATACCCATGACTTGCAGCCTCCAATGCATTCACTAAAGTTTTATACCTGTTAATGGTAATTTCTAGGGACATCTCAAAACTATAAGCCCACTCCATAAGTTGTTGTGCCATTACAGTCTTATTTGATTCTGAAGCCAATTTAGAAGCTTCATTTACCAAATTTACGAAGTTATTATGCTGTTCATCTAACCTTTGCTTATCTTTCTCAAGCTCTTGGTGAACATTTTCCAAATCAGACCTAACAATATGGGTCTGGGTTGCGATCAAAGATGACAAATTCGAAGACGTCTCATACAGCTGATCCACGGTCTGATGTAATTCCTCTCGATCTCCATTATCCATGGTACCAAACAGTTGCTTCGAGGTCCAACCCACGAAACCAAAAGGTACCCAACGTTTCTTCAACGTATGGACTTGTATACCATCCTGCTTTTGCAACTCCTTCTCAGGTGAAAAGAATACCTTCAAATCTAACTCCAAAGATCTTAATATCTGCAATTTTAAATTTAACCTCTCTGACGGAATAAAATTTTGACAAGCATCATTATCCGGTATCTGCCGACAGCTATACAGGGTTGATAGTACCTGCCTGGACCTCCATACTACCGGATCCTCCCACAACTTCATATCTAAAGTGATTGCAATCCTCCACAAAATTCTTTCTATTTTCACATCATTGAGGTATTCATAATGAATTCCAGGGTTTTCCTTTAACTCTACTACCTCATAGAACTTAGCCTCAGAAACTTGACTGTATGCCAATGATGCTAAGAGACTCAATAGGAACAAACCCAGCATTTTCCACATTTTTAGCTCTGAAACAAAATATTCAAAATTAACTATAAAATTTTTCCAACTTATCCTTATGTTTTAACAACAATTTCCCATTTGAAGACTCGACCACAACAGTGTTATTATCTTTAATCTCTCGGACCAAAAATTTGCCATTGTAGTACTTATCGAATTTACCATATCTAGGCTCTTTCAAAACTCTAACCTCATCTCCAACAGATATATTTAGAGGCCTAGCCATGCGGTCATAGTACTTCTTATTTACTTCTTTGGATTTAATCAATTTCTGTCTAGCCAATTTCTGCATATCACTCATACATTTAGATAGTTCTTGAATGTACGAACTATAGGTTTCCAATTCCATTTCATCTGGAAACTGATTCGGTGTTCTAGCCAAACGACCATACACCAATTCAAAGGGTGTAAACCCTGTCGATGAATGTACAGAAGTATTATACTCATGCATCGCAAAAGGTATAACTTTGTCCCAATCTTGTTTTGTAGCTACTTTGTTACGTAAAAAATCAGCCAACACGATATGACTTCTCTCTAAGGAACCGTTGGATTGCGGATGATAAGCTGTAGTAGTACGCAACTTAAACTGAAAAATTTCAGATAATTCCATCAACAGCTTATTTTGAAAACTACGGCCACGGTCACTTAATATAATCCGCGGGACACCGAATTGAGCTATCAGATTTCGATCGGATACGTGTCGGTCATGGCGGCAAGATCAGGTATCTACAGTACTCTCCCTTGCAAATGTGCGCTTGTAGGTCGCGTTCGAATGGTTCTAACGTGAATCCCACCAGGAAGTGATCAGCGCGAATGTCTTCGTCATTTACGGCGTTTTTGCGAGCTGCTAACTTTTCGCGAGCTTTACGGACCTTCTCCATGTTTACCTATTAAGGGGGTCTGAAGACTATAGTGGACGGTCATTTACATATTTAATTAAATTCCTATATAATTCTCTTTTTCATCAAGTGCATCCTTTTCATATTACTCATACACATGTGTACAAGTAGTATGGAAAGGATGCGCATACTGATATACATATTATATATGAATCGAATCAAATTTGGCATAAATTGGCTGATATTGATATACACGTGTGTACAAGTAATACGAAAAGGATATGCTTAGTGATGTACATATTATACAGGAATTGAATTAAATTTAGCCTAAATTGGCTGATATATTCACATACACATGTGTACGAGTAATATGAAAAGGATTCGAAAAGGATATATTTGGTAAAATGCATATTTAATAGAAATTTAATTAAATTTGGCCTAAATTGGCTGATATATTGATTTGTCGTAGAAAATCAAAGGATTCTGCCATTTTTGAACAAAAACAAAAAGTTTTGTACTGAAAAAAGGTATGTTCATGAATTTTTTGGTATACGTAGTCTGGATCGGTCTCTCAATTTTGCTAATATTAAGATTTAAATAACCTACAGCATTGTTATAACATATATATATGAATTTGAAAGTATTTTTTTAGAAAATTAGAGAAAATTTCATAAAAAAGCCTATCCATGTCTATAATGAAAAATGCTCCCCTGAGGAGCTACAAATTAATGAAAAAACCAAAGAAATGCAAAAAATGCTTAAAATGCCAACTTTGAGCCCCTGTAACTTGGAAATAAGTAATGGAAAAAATCTGAAAAAATTCGGGGGCTCTCGTGGACCTCCAAATAATATTTTAAAAATATTCTTTGGGGGGGTCCAAAAATCGAGTGCTCGATTTGTCAGAGAATCGCCCAAAAATATATATATATATATAACAAGCATATATGTATATTATTGAATAATGTACAAATACAGAATTGATTTTCATGAAAATGGTCCGTAATAGTATATTACGTACCTAGGGAGGTAAATAATTGATTAGTCTGTAGCACGTATAAATTAACTCCCGAAATTAATGAACTCCCGAGCAGAAAGCAAGGGTGGTAAACGCGTGCTATGATGACTAGGAGAAAACATTCTTACTTATTTAAAGAAATTGATTTTTTTAAATTCATCGTTTCAAACTGATTTCTTGCTCCCTAGACACACTCTAAATATAAATGACGATTATTACATTTTCATGGCAATCAGTGGTGAAGATAAACAATAAACATTAATTTACTATAAAGCCAGTATCCTTTACCATTGTAAGCTAGAAGCGTACATCTATAAGTTGCCGAACCAGGTACTATGGAGTTTTCAATTGAGAAAGAATAATGATTATTTTCTTTTAGTAAGCAATGTGAATTAATAACTAAGCAAAATTCAAAAGTATACAATTTAATTAAAGCAAACGCCATTTTTAATACTATATATAACTATTTATTATTATTATCTCTAAAATAATAACAATCCAACGATTAAATATTCGATTTTTTTATTAATTGTCTTGAAATGCGATTAATACACATGGTAAATATGGGATGCTCTATTGACTCTGATCGAGCGAGAAATGAAATGTACAGGTTTATGGGTAAAGTATATGAACCATAGACATAGTAAGTCTATGATATGAACAGAGTCCCAGTTATGGGAGCCTACAGTACATCCTGCAATGTCTTTCATCCAGTTATTCCATTCCTTCTTCTTCTTAAAGAAATGGCCTTATCCTGTTAGGTTATAGACCCAACTTTGACTTAGGCCATCACTATGTAGCTGTATGTAAACTGTAGATGTCGTACAGATCGATGATAGTCACTTATCAGTTTGAATAAAACTGCTGTACTCGAAAGTAAGGGTAGAAAGGAAAAGAAATTGGAAGACAGGGAAAATAAAGATAAGAAAAGCGATAAAAATGATAATATACGGAAAAGAGTCCACAAATATTTAATGATATACTGTAATAGTAAAGTAAAGTTGGTTGTGCAGTACCATAATCGATTGGACGGTCTGAAATTACTGACGAGTAGCACAAGTATAGGGAGTATGTTTTCCAGGCTATGTAGTGGAGGGAATCGGCCATATTTGCCAGGAGCGAGAGCGCGTGAAGCCGCATGTATACAGTAGACTATATTCGGCCATCTAGCCCATGACATCAGAAGAGAAAATAAAGTTCTCATAAAATCATTATTTGTTTTTCATTTTTCCAGATCACGTCATCCCCGAAAGCACAGTGGGACTCTCGTATATCAAGCCTCAGGGGAGGCCTTCCTGCACGAACTACCCATCGTGGCGCTCTCGAACCTCAACACTGTATCATATTGACACGTACACGTGTATTCGTTCATAATCACTACGTCGCGAAGTGGAAGAGTAAAATTACCATTACTTTCAATCACTATATTTAATTATAAAATTATATACTTATATACTAAATATTTTTCTGTTACAGCCTTAAAATTTTTAAAATATGACTCAAGATTCAGAAAATTGCAAACTTTTTCAACGAGCCATGTTAGCAAAAGATATTCCTGAGGCGAAAATGTTATATAAATCGCTTAATCCGGATCAAGTCAATCAGATTTTGGCACATTACGATTCAGTTTGCAACGAGGTTGCAATTCAAGAAAACATAAATGTGTCTCACCTTAGAAAGTCACCTTTAACTTTAGCTGTACTTCAAAATTCCAAGAAAATGTATGATTTTTCTTTATCTAATGGAGCAAATGTTAATGCGCTAGATGATTTTAACGGCAACATATATGAAGTGCTATTGAGGGCAGCTAGTGCACGTGCAACGTTATCTCAAACCCGTATAGCTAGATTAAATTTCTGGATACGAGAATTGCATAAAGCTGGATGCAACATCAACAACAAAAACTTAGAAGGAAATACCCCATTACATTATGCTCCTCCGTGTACTCTGGCTACAATGTTTCAGTGTGGAGCTGATATTAATATTGAGAATAATTCTGGACTTCTTCCAATACAAAATCTTATAAATAATTCTACAAATTTTACTTATAATATAAAGTTTTACATGGATATCAATTACGAAATCGAAAAAATTAAAATATTAAATGCTCAAGTAAACGATAAATTATTAGACTTAGAATTATCAATAAAGCAAAAAATTAGAGAATTAGATCCTCAAAAAAAATATTCACTATCGCATTATACTTTATATCATGAAATAGACAAAATGAAAAAAATTATGATATTGCCAAATGTAAATTTGTATGAAACATTATTTATGAATTATAGAAAACTAAGTTTTATGTGTCAAAACAATAATTATAAAAAAATTATTGATAACAAAAATTTAGAAAAGAAATTTATCTTTTTCGGATCAACTCTCCGAAAATAATATATAAAAGCGAAGAATCGAAGGATGATTCGACGTCCAGCAGAAAACTTTTTAAGTTCTATATTTCCATTTTTACACAACTGTATTGTCGAACTAATTATAAACAAACTAGATGATTCTGACATTATGATACGTTAATAAAAAAATAATAAAATGCGTTTAATAATTAAAATTCAAGTTTGTAAGGCTTATGAAATGGCATAATGGGCTTGCTGATACAGAAGGCAATTGAATCGACTTTAAGTAATATTATTTAATTAGTTAACTTATTAATTAAGCAACTATGTAAACTAAATTTTGAATAAATATATATTTTATCCATAAAGACACATATATTTTAATAGACAGTTATGCGATCGTCAATTTATGCATATTACTTTTGTTCGAGCAACATGGATAAATCGTTCTGAAATATTTCGTTAATACTGTAGAACTTGCCGCACTTCCAAATATATATCAGTAATTCTTCCAGTAATGCTTTAAGTACAAAGTCTGATAAGCGGTTAAACCGACTTGCTTTATGAGTTTTAGAGGCTATACGAATGCTATACTATATTTCGTTCATAATTTGTACTCGAGTTTAAATTTAATTTTAAGCTATTTTTTAGTTTATTATGCAGAAGTCGTAGATGATCTTTCCTACACTTAAAGAATTTAAATTTAAGACCTTTGATTTACGATGAATGTATTTATAAAATTTTATTTAAAATAACTTGATCAAACGCAAAAAATGACTCTGGCTGACTACTGGATTCAGAAAAAAATAAATGTACTAATAATAAATATTTCCATGTTTACCGAATTTTAGAACTCATGTAAATATAATACACGACATATTTCATTCAGAATCCTGATGTGTCAACTGATGCTACCAGTGCCCAAAGATTTCCTTACATTTGAGATCCTATTAATCTGCCAGTATCAGAGTTTGTAACTTTACCATTATTGCATTTTCTTATAATTTAAAAAATTTTGTAAAAAAAAATTCTGTGATTTTCATTTCTATTAAATAAAGAAATCTCAGTAACATGTAAGAGTTATTTTATTATAGTTTATTTATTCATTACAACAGAATCCAAAAATTTCAATAATAAGCTAGATGGAATTTGCAAAAATATATTCTCAAAAAAGCTGATATTTCACATAATTAGAACAAGTCGAAAAATATCAGATTATACGTAGAGAAATTTTAGTTCCATAAATGTATGCATATAGACAAACCATTTTTGTGACAAAAGTGATTCAACATAATTTTAAATAAGATCTCAGATGTAAACGGTAAATTCGATCAGTTTCACGCTTATACAGATTATTTAGCAGATAATAAGTACTTGAATATAACTACTGAGAATTGGTCAAGACTAGAGATGAGGACATTCTGTAAAACGCGAGATATTTAAGTGATAAATGAGAGCCCGTTTCCCTCCCCTTACAATAAATTAATTATTAATAAGGTTAATTACATTAATCTGTAGATGGGGTAAGTACAAATTGAAGGGTCAGGATTACGATCACAGAAACAGAACAGTAATTTTCCAATGGTTATGGTTTCATGAAATTAAGCCATAGTAACATTAAATACTAAGAAATGATCAGAATTTAATTAATATCAATATTTTAATTGATAAATAACTCTACGTTAGTTTGTGTACTCGAATAATGTACTTATTGGGACCATGACATTCAAAATTTTGCTCCGCCGCTGACGTCCATGCAATACTAATCCTTTCAGTTCTACATTCATCACTTTCTACAAATAAATTTACTTGACCTCATTATTAATTAATTCATTGAACTACGACGGTTAGAGGAACAGTTATAATTTGAATATCCCGCTTTTTGCGAAATGTCCAACCCGCTAATATAATTGAAATTCTAACATTTATATGCGAAAACTTATTAATACAAACAAGCTAATACGAACAACACATTTTACATGATATTTAAAGATAATAATCTAAAGTCTAGGATTACATTAGAGTATCCAGTGTTAAAAGAAACTATTAGGTCATAATATCACACCATAATAATCTTTAAATCTTTAAAAATAAATCTGTAACTATTCACAAACAGATGTCGTTGTAATCCCGGTAATACAATACGCACTTTTATTCGGGCGGACAAGCTAACGTGCAGTCAGTAGTCGCAATAAAAACCAAGAGTTTGAGTTTGAGCTTGTGGCATCTTAGTATAGGGCGTTGACGCGATGTCGCTTGAATCCATTTGCACTTCCTGAATGTCAACCAATGTAAGTTTATTATTTAAAACAGATAGCACGATTAAGTTGTCGACGGAGTTTTTTTGTATATAATTAGAGCAGTATAAATTAAACGATTATGAAACGTCTGCGTAACGCTGAGCAATGATTAGTAATGTCAATCTCAGACGTCGTCCTAATCCCGCCTACATTAAGACAGTCGTCATTACTATGAATGATTATTTATCCAACTCAGTAGTATTCGTAACCATATGCAATACATTATTATATCAATTAAATTATAATTAGCATAAAAATTCTCAAGATGTTCTGTATACTGCATCACAGTAAGCTGTTGAGTATAGGTCCTTAGCACGATGTCGCTCGAATCCATAAGCTTTTCATCTATCTTATCCAGTGTAAATATATTATTTAAAATTGATTGCATGATTAGGTTTTCAAGAATGTTTCTCGTTCATAATTAGAGAAGAACAGAGTAAACAATTCTGAGCTGTCTGCATACTACTGAGGAATGAGTAGTATTGTCAACAGACGTCGTCCTAATCCCGCCTACATGCGGACCGTCGGCTTTACAATGGATAATCATTTAACCAGCTCGGGAGGATATATAACCATAAGCAACATTTTATTCTGCCATTTACCCTAACTTTTCGAAAGTTCTTATGTATAGTGCTTATCACAGTAAGCTGATGAGTACAGGACGATAGCAAGATGTCGCTCGAAACCGTTGGCAAGTTTATAACTTAAATGTGATTGCATGATAAGATATCTGATAAATAGTTCTTGTTCATGAATAGAGCTGTATAAACTACTTAATTATGAACTGTCTACGTACAGTGGACCACTGAGTATTATTGTCTATACCAGTCGTCGTCCTAATCCCATCTACATGCAAACAGTCTGCATTACCACCAATTATTATTTGCACAGTACCGGAAGATTTTAACCATATTCAACAGAATATTATGTCAATTGAATCATATTTACCATAATTTTTGGCAAGATATTGTGTATTGTGCCTATCCATGTATGCTTTTAAGTACAGGACTTTAGGGCGAGGTCGCTCTAATTGGTTCTCATTTCTCCAATTTTAATCAATGTAAGATTATTATTTTATGCAACTCTAACCTGAAAATTGCAACTTCGTTTCTGATTTTCAGATTATTGTAGCATAAAATATCGTATGGAACTGGTACGTAAAGGGTTTTTTTCCAAAACTCGTTGCAGCACTCGCCTTCGGCTCGTGTCGCAACTTCTCGTTACGGAAATAAACCCTTTCTGTACCCGTTGCATAATATACTATGAAAGTGATTAAATGATAAGATATCTGATAAATTGTTCCCGTTCATGAATAGAGCTGTATAAACTACATAATTATGAACTATCTACATACAGTTGAGCAATGAGTATTGCTGTCTATACCAGGGGTCGTGGTAATCCCGTCTACGTGCAAGGAGTCGGCATTACCATGAATTATCATTTGACCAATCCGGTAGATTAGTAACAATATACAACACAGTATTATATTAATTGTAATAAAATTACCATAAACGTTTGTAAGATATTGTGTATAGTGCTTATCACAGTAGGATGTTGAGTATAGGACTTTAGTACGATGTCGCTCGAATCCGTTCGCATTTGTCGTATCTTAGTCATTGTAATTTCTTTTTTGTAACTGATTGCTTCATGAGATATCTGATAAATTGTTGCTGATTACTGTTAGAGCTGTACATACTTAATAATTAAGTATACTCTGCGTACCGCTGAGCAATGAATAGTATTTTCAGTCCAACCCGTCGTCTTAATCCCGTCAACATGTAGACAGTCGTCATTACCAGGAAAAATATTTATCCAACTTAGGAGGATTCGTAACCATCTGCAGTATATAAGTATATGAATTAAATCATAATTACCATAAACGTTGGCAAGATATTGTGTAAACTACTTATCCCATTAGTTGTCTAGGTATAGGATGTTAACTCGATGTTGCACTGATCCTTTCGCTTTTCTCGTCTCTTAATCAATGTAAGTTTATGAGTTAAAATTAATTGCATGGTAAGGTTTTCAAAGAATGTTTCTCGATTATAATTAGATCAGTTAAAACTAAACAATTATGAACAATCTGCAAACTGCAAAGCGTTCATTAGTAATGTCAACTCTAGACGTCGTCCTAATCCCATCAACATGCAAACACTCTGCATTACCACCAATTATTATTTGCACAGTACCGGGAGACTTTAACCATATTGAACATGTTATTATGTCAATTGAATCATAATTGCCATACATTTTCGTAAAATATTATGTATAGTGCCTATCCCAGTATGCTTGTGATTATAGGACGTTATCGCGATGTCGCTCGAATCCGTTCTGATTTGCCATCGATAGGCACTATACACAATATTTTGCTAAAATTTATGTCAATTATGATTCAATTGAAATAATAACATGTTGGATATGGTTAAAATCTTCCGGTACTGTGCAAATAATAATTGGTTGTAATTCAGACTGTTTGCATTTAGATGGGATTAGAACGACGTCTAGAGTTGACAATACTAGTCAATGCTCAGCAGTTCGCAGATGGTTCATACTTGTTCAGTATTAACTGATCTAATTATAATCGAGAAACATTCTTTGAAAACCTTACAATGCAATAAATTTTAACTAATAAACTTACATTGATTAAGAGACGATAAACGTTAAAATTTATTGCATGCTAAGGTTTTCAAAGAATTGTTCTCGATTATAATTAGATCAGTTAATACTGAACAATTATGAACCATCTGCGAACTGCTGAGCATTGATTAGTATTGTCAAGTCTAGTCGTCGTCCTAATCCCATCTACATGCAAACAGTCGGCATTACCACAAATTATTATTATAGTATTATAGTATTAACTGATCCAATTACAATCGAGAAACATTCTTTCAAAACCTTACCATGCAATAAATTTTAACTCATAAACTTACATTGATTAAGAGACGAGAAAAGCAACAGGATCAGAGCAACATGGAGTTAACATCCTATACTTAGAGACCTAATGGGATAAGCAGTGTACACAATATCTTGCCATCATATATGGTAATTATGATTTAATAATATACGGCAATATAATAATATACTGCATACAGTTACGAATCCCACTAAGTTGGATAAATAATTTGCATGGTAATGACGACTGTCTACATGTAGACGGGATTAGGACGATGGGTGAGACTGAAAATACTACTCATTGCTCAGCGGTACGCAGACGATACGTAATTATTGAGTATGTACAGCTCTATGAATAATCAGCAACAGTTTATCAGATATCTCGTCAAACAATCAGTTACAAAAGAAGAAACTTACATTGACTAAGACACGATAAATGAGAACGGATTCGAGCGACATCGTGCTTACGTCCTATATTCAACATTCTACTTGGATAAGCAGTATACATAATATCTTGCAAAAGTTTATGGTAATAATATTACAACTGATTTAATAAAATGTTGAATATTGTGACGAATCTACCGGATTGGGCCAAATAATAATTCATAGTAATACCGACTCCTTGCACGTAGACGGGTTTACGGCGACCCCTGGTATAGACAACAATACTCATTGCTCAACTGTACGTAGACAGTTCATAATTATGTAGTTTAAACAGCTCTATTCATAAACAAGAACAATTTATCAGATATCTTATCTCTTAATCACTTTTAAATAATAAGCTTACGTTGGTTAAAATTCCATAAATCAGAACCAATTAGAGCGACCTCCCGCTAAAGTCCTATACTTGAAAGCATACATGGATAGGCACAATACACAATATCTTGATAAAAATTATGGTAATTATGATTTAGTTGACTTTATAACATGCTGAATATGGTTAAAATCTTCCGGTATCCTGCAAATAATAATTGGTGGTAATGCAGACTGTTTGCATGTAGATGAGATTAGGACGACGTTTAGAGTTGACAGTGCTAACCATTGCTCAGCCGTAGGTAAAGCGTTCATAATTAATTGGACCGTACAGTTCTATTAATAAACAGGAACAATTAATCAGATATATCAACCTGCAATAAGTTCAAGTTAATAAACTTACATTGACTCAGATACTACAAATCCAAACGGATTCGAGCGACATTTCGCTAACGTCCTATAATCAGAAGCATACTGCGATAGGCACTATACACAATATTTTGCTAAAATTTGTGGCAATTATGATTCAATTGGCATTATAACATGTTGAATATGGTTAAAATCGTCCGGTACTGAGCAAATAATAATTTGTTGTAATGCAGACTGTTTGCATTTAGATGGGATTAGAACGACGTCTATAGTTGACAATACTAGTCAATGCTCAGCAGTTCGCAGATGGTTCATAATTGTTTAGTATTAACTGATCCAATTATAATCGAGAAACATTCTTTGAAAACCTTAACATGCAATAAATTTTAACTCATAAACTTACATTGATTAAGAAACGATAAACGTTAAAATTTATTGCATGGTAAGGTTTTCAAAGAATTTTTCTCGATTATAATTAGATCAATTAATACTGAACAATTATGAACCATCTGCGAACTGCTGAGCATTGATTAGTATTGTCAAGTCTAGTCGTCGTCCTAATCCCATCTACATGCAAACAGTCGGCATTACCACAAATTATTATTTGCACAGTTCCGGAAGACTTTAAGCACATTTAAATTTTTATTATATCAATTTAATCATAATTGCCACAAATTTTAGCAAAATATTGTCTAAAGTGCCTATCCCAGTATGCTTCTGATTATAGGACGTTAGCGCAATGTCGCTCCAATCCGTTTGGTTTTGTAGTATCTGAGTCAATGTAAGTTTATTAACTTTAATTTATTGGACGTTAATATGTCTGATTAATTGTTCCTGTTTATTAATAGAGCTGTACGGTCTAATTAATTATGAACGCTGTACCCACTCCTGAACAATGGTGAGCAATGTCAAGTCTAGACGTCTTCCTAATCCCATCTACATGCAAACAGGCTGCATTACCACCAATTATTATTTTCGCAGTACCGGAAGATTTTAACCATATTTAAATTGTTATTATGTCAATTGAAAAATAATTGCCATAAATTTTAGCAAAATATTGTGTATAGTACCTATCCCAGTATGCTTGTGATTATAGGACGTTAGCGCGATGACGCTCGAATCCGTTTGGATTTTTCGTATCATAGTCAATGACAGTTTATTAATATAAACTTATTGCACTTTGATATATCTGATTAATTATTCCTATTTATTAGTAGAGCTGTACAGTCTAATTAATTATGAACGCTGTGCCCACTGCTGAGCAATGGTTAGCATTGTCAACACTGGACGTCGTCCTAATCCCATCTACATGCAAACAGTCTGCATTACCACCAATTATTTTTTGTACAGTACCGGAAGATTTTAACCATATTCAACAGGTTATTATGTCATTTGAATCATGATTGCCATAAATTATCGCAAAATATTGTGTATGGTGCCTATCCATGTATGCTTCTGATTATAGGACGTTAGCGTGATGTCGCACGAATCCGTTTGGATTTGTCGTCGATATGCTCTATACACAATATTTTGCTAAAATTGATGGCAATTATAATTAAATTGACATAATGGCATGTTGAATATGGTTAACAATTTCCGGTACTGTGCAAATAATAATTGGTTGTAATGCAGACTGTTTGCATTTAGATGGGATTAGGACGACGCCTAGAGTTGACAATACTAGTCAATGCTCAGCAGTTCGCAGATTGTTCATAATTGTTTAGTCTTAACTGATCCAATTACAAACGAGAAACATTCTTTGAAAACCTTACCATGCAATAAATTTAAACTCATAAACTTACATTGATTAAGAGACGAGAAAAGCAACAGGATCAGAGCAACATGGAGTTAACGTCCTATACTTAGAGACCTAATGGGATAAGCAGTGTACACAATATCTTGCCATCATATATGGTAATTATGATTTAATAATATAATGCAGTATAATAATATACTGCATACAGTTACGAATCCCACTAAGTTGGATAAATAATTTGCATGGTAATGACGACTGTCTACATGTAGACGGGATTAGGACGATGGGTGAGACTGAAAATACTACTCATTGCTCAGCGGTACGCAGACGATACGTAATTATTGAGTATGTACAGCTCTATGAATAATCAGCAACAGTTTATCAAATATCTCGTCAGTAGTATATGGTGCCACTTTCTGTCAACCTCCCACCTCCTCCCCTCGGATCCCCAAAAGAGGGGGAAACCGTGAGGAGGGGGTGTATTCGACAGAAAGTGGCACCATCAAATTATTCTTCTTCCTTTCTCGCGAGCCTCTCTCTCTCTCTCACTTACCTCGTACAGCCGATGCGTCGTCTCTCTCTCTCTCTCTCTCTCTCTCTCTCTCTGTCTTACCTCGAACAGCTGATGCGTCGTCTCTCTCTCTCTCTCTCTTACCTCGCGCAGCTGATGCGCTCATCGCGCGTGGCTCGCGCATGACTGGCGTGGGCTCTCTCTCTCTCTGGCTCCTTATTATTACGCCACGCCTAGACGCCGCGGTCGCTACATGTGCAAACTGCGGCGCTTGCAGTTTGGCGCGCGACTCTTTCTCTCTCTCTCTCTCTCTCTTTAATTTAATCAGACGGATAACTAAAAGAACAACACTTTATTTGACTTAAAAAAGCACTTTTAATATGTTTAAAATACACTATTTTGCGACACTTTAAAACACACTAAAACTATTTGCGGCACATATGCGCGATAGGCACAGTGCCCACATAAATTTTCACACACTCCGCGGTCATCTCCAATGTTAGTAATTGAGAACCGGATGCCGATACATGCTGGACAACTTCGTGAAAAAATAGCTCGTCCAGATATAACTGCTCCTCCTGGACCCTGTCGTTCGCCCAACGACTCGCTTCGCGCAGAGCGCGGACCGTCTGCCACGGGCTGAACTAAAAACATAAAAACAATTAAATGATTATATAAAATTATAATAATATATATGTACACTCACGTTTATTCTCTGCCATGTACGGTGGCCTGGCCGGGGCTCATCCGGCTCCGGCTCCCCCGCACGCCTGGCTCTTTTACACGCCCTCGTGTGTTGCCACAGCTCGAACTGTAACAAAAAATTTTAAGTTAAAATTTATTAAATAAATAATATAATAAATGAAAATACTTACACACACAGCTGATGTTCTCATCGCTCGCATGTTGAACACAAATGAATTTAACTGGTGGACAATGCGCGTGCTACTGAAGCTGTAGCGCTTTTTTCTGCGTGACGAAAGTCGCGAACACCGTAATCAAGACGCGTTGCACGTGGGTGATGCTGCGCTTGCACTTTTTCTACGACCGCCAATGAAGAGCGTAACATTTCACTATATATGTAGAGCCATGTTATAAGACTTTTGTCGCTGATTGAATAAAAAATGAATATAGCAGCGTAAACCTTTATGGCGCTTAAGATTGAATGCAGGCCACTTTCTGTCAGTATTCCTTTTCTGTCTTTCTTTGCGAGCTGTAGTATATTCGTTAAACAAAAAAATGTTCCGTGCAACGGCCGCTCATTTAATTAAAATATTACGTTTAATTTTACACATAGCGTATACACGCAACCCCTATATGCGTAGTGTGTGCGTGGCGTTTAATAACCAAGCGCTCGAAAAATTATCGGTCGAAGATTTAATACATAAACTTCGATTTTTTTTACGTCAGTGTGACATTGTCACACTGAATTACATGTTCGATGCCGGTGCTTTCCGCAACAGGGATGTACTCTCTTTAGTGGTAAATGTGATGAGAGAGCGCAACATTCAATCACAACCATTGGCTAGACGTATCATAGATCAGCATTGTAAGTATTTTTTATTATTGGTTTACTAACCTATATATAAATTATTAAACTTTTGGAGTCAATAAAGTAAATGAAATAAATAGATTTCGTCTATACAGTATATGAGGAAATCCATTTATTTCGTTCATTTTTTTAATGCATCTGTATATGAGGAAATCCATTTATTTCGTTCATTTTTTTAACGCGTCTGTATATGAGGAAATCCATTTATTTCGTTCACTTTTTGACTCATGTATATGACGAGTTCCTATAACCCTATAACCCTATAACCCTGTTTTGAAAATTTTTTTTGAACAATTTTTTTTCGAAAAATTTTTTTCGAAAATTTTTTTCGAAAATTTTTTTTCGAAAAATTTTTTTTTCCGAAAATTTTTTTTCGAAAAATTTTTTTTCGAAAAATTTTTTTCGAAAATTTTTTTTCGGAAAATTTTTTTTTCCGAAAATTTTTTTTCGAAAAATTTTTTTTCGAAAATTTTTTTTCGAAAATTTTTTTTCCGAAAAATTTTTTTCGAAAATTTTTTTTCGAAAAATTTTTTTTTCGAAAAATTTTTTTTGGAAAATTTTTTTTCGAAAAATTTTTTTTTCGAAAAATTTTTTTTGGAAAATTTTATTCGAAAACATTTTTTTTTTGGAAAATTTTTTGGAAAATTTTTTTTTGAAAAATTTCACCGACTATATGAACTAAAACTACACCGACTCAAAATAAAAAATTATGCTCAAACAATTCTTTTTTCTCCATGTTTTAGTTGTTAATGAAATGCTAGATGATGAAGAAGGAGACATATTTATCAAACTTTGATAAAGCCAATTGGCCCCGCTGCAACGCCTATCCGGTGTATCACGTCGCGTCTAAGCAAAGAATTTCAGTTATCTAACTGAGAAGCCCAACGTGGAGTCCGAGGCGAAATGCATTTACTGCAATAAAGGTAAGACTCTGATACGCTGCGACATTCCGTGGTCGCAGCGTTAAAGCAAATTTGCCCCGTTACAATTGGCGCCTCAACGTGTAAAAGGTCCGATAAAATAGGATACGGGAATGTTTTTTGCGTATGTTCGAACTCGCGATTAGGTAGTTAGGAGCTATTGTTTGCGTACATATATAATTGAATTTTGCCGTTAGAAAAGTCGGCGTATATTCCGAAAGCATAGAAGCGTCGGGATTAGCGTGCGGTCGACAACAACACAGCGGAGAGCGGTGAGCGTGCGATCGAGATGTAAACATTACGCGTGTTTACGTCGAGCGAGAGCTAGAATAAGACCATATTCTATCGCTGTAATTTTATATACGTGAGTGCGAGAGAGAATGATTTCGAAGTTTTATTCTCTCGGAACATATTTATTTTCGAGTACTGTGGCGTTCTCGAAATACACAGTTTTTTTTGTGAAATACTCGGTGTGAAGAGTATTAGTTTTATGTAGTGTTGAGTTCCGCGAGAGCGTTATTTTTTTGGAATCTATCCCGATTGGTAGTTTTGAGCATTGTTTTTCGGTTGAGTTTAAATACCCAGCGTAGTACTTTGCTGCACGCGTGAGGCAAACTTGTAGTCGTTTGAGCCGTCAGCTGTAGTAGCGTATACAGTGGAGCTCGGCGCGCGGCGTGTCGAGTATATAGCAGTTTTAAATTTTGCTCACTGCCCCGGAGGGGCAAACTCATACTCACGCGGCCTATGGTTGTGTGTGTATGCGAAGATAGGTATTTTCTTCACGTTTTCGTTACAGGTCTTCCTTAATAGGGGATTTATATGAGAAGGAAGAACACTCACATGTATTAGATTTGCAGGTGTGGTAAGTGTTCCTGGTTGGCAAAGTAGGTTGCAGAGTAAATTTTTGTTTTGTTTTTTTTCTTTAATAATAGTAATTATGGAATTTTGTTTCTTAATTTTAAAGACATTTTATTTATTTTAAAATTGATTTTGATTATATTTTTTCGAGATTTCTATTTTTATTTTATTCTATTTTTCGTCCGGCAGCACGCGTGCGAATTTGGTTTTAGAACACACAATTTTTTTGCGTTTGTATAAAGTTAATTAGCGCAGGATTTCGAGATGTATGAGGACGAAGATGCTGAGATTGTAACTGTTTTTAGGCGAGAGATACGCGCATGAAGAGTGCGAGAAAGCGCGCTCGCCGATCAGATTAGATTTGATTTGACTACGCTGGTACGTATCTCGTGTCGCGATTACAGCTTTTGTAAGGCCACCTTTTTGCCCGAGGATACCTGGTTCTGCTACGGAGGAGAACCTGTGCGTTGTTAGGGATAATATCAACTGCATGCAGGAGAAGAGACTCCTTCTTCGTGCAATTCAGTGCAAGCGAGCGAGAAACCCGTAAGCAGATCAGCAACTCGAGAAGTACCAAGGAAACGACACGTTCCTCGGACTAAGCATAAGTCGAATCTTACCAAGATCTTCAAGATCTTTAGTCTTGACGAGGTCGCCGAGGACGAGTATTCTCTGCCACAGAATACTCGTCTCTTCCTTGTATGAGTGAGTGCGCGAATCTGTCAGTTGTCGCGCGTGCGACCTTAGTAAACGGATAATTATATATTATATTTCATAGAATATACGAGTCTCTGACTCATTTACTCTGTTAATTTCGCAATAGTTAATGAACCTGTATTCCTTACTTCGTCCTTTTTAATTCGAATCCGAAAGTTAATTTCAGCATGGAAAAGTTTATATTATATAAAAGCTATATTTAAATATCGATGCTAGGATGCATCACACATTTGTATTTGCGACAGTTGGGTTGGTTATAGCAGGATAACGCGGATCGTCGAGTGGAGCTACGCCGAGGTAGCATTTTTGCAGGGAAGAAAGGTGACGCGGCGACATTCCGTGGTCGCCGCGCTAAAGCCAATTTGCCCCATTATAACACATACTCGGTGTATCACGTCTCGTCTAGGAAAGGACTTTTCGTTATATTACTGATGAGCCCAACGAGGAGACCGAGGCGAAATGCATTTACTTATATTTTTTATGTAAAATTCATTCTAGTGTCAATCTATTTATTTTCTAAATGTGACTCGAAGTGACTAATAAATTAGGATTTCTCAAAATTAATTTATATGTGTCGGCACTGGCGGTTCACTGCTGCGGTTGCTGAGCGCTCGCGAGACGAGGCTATCTCTCAAAATGGCTGCCATTGGATCCTCGCATTCCAAGATGGCTTGGTCCACGTGGCGACTTTTGTTGCTTCTTCTAATACCTTCTAAAACCTCTTGTTTCCTTTACCTCTTCTTCTTTTTTTCTCGAATGATTGCTTATTGTATTTGGGGGTTAAAGAAAATCTTTGGGGATTTATTTGGTTTAAATGAATTATTGCTTTTTTGTATAATCCAAATGCTACTGCCGTTTTCCGTTTTTCCTCTATCTTTTCAGCAATCTTTCAGCAATTTGATTATCAGCTAACTTTTAGAAAGTGTCTATCCGGACACAGTCCGTAAAAAACGGACTGACAATCCGTGTGAATTCTTAGAAATTCCGTTATCTTTTATCTGGCCGTGCCTATTCCGTAGTCGTTTTTATGCTGTTCTTCAGTCCTTGTCGTTTCCGTGGCCGTTTCTGTCCATTTTTTATGTCCGTTTCCGTGCCGTTTCTGTGGCCGTGCCATTTCCGTTTCCATGCCGTTTTCGTTTCCGTGCCTTTTCCGTGGCCGTGCCGTTTTCACGCCGTTTCCGTTTCCATTCTGTTTCCGTGTCGTTTCCATTCTGATTTCGTGTCGTTTCCGTGCCGTTTCCATGCCATTTCCGATTCCGTGCCGTTTCCGTTTCCGTGCCGTTTTCGTTTCCGTGCCATTTCCATGCCGTTTTCGTTTCCGTGACCGTGCCGTTTCCGTGCCGTTTCCTTTTCCGTGCCGTTTCCGTGCAATGTTCGTTTCCGTGTATGGAAATAGCACGGAAACGGATACGGCCCGGAAACGGAAACGTTATGCAAAAGGTTCTGAAACGGAACGGCCAACGGCCACGGAATCGGAAACGATATGGAAATGGCAGGGAAACGGGAACGGCACGGAACGGCATAGGCACGGAAACGACACGGAAACGGCGTAGAAACGGAAACAGCACGGCCACGGAAACGGCACGGAAACGGAAATGGCACAAAAATGGCATGAAAACGGCACGGTCATGGAAACGGTACGGAAACGGAAACGGCACGGAAACGTCATGGAAACGGCACGGCCACGGAAACGGAAATGGCACAAAGAGTGCATGGAAACGGCACAGGCACGGAAATGGCACGGAAACGGCACAGAAACGAAAGCACCACGGAACAGCAGGGAAACGAAAACGGCACGGCCACGAAAGCGGAAACGGAAACGGCACGGAAATCGACACAAAAATTGGAGAAAAATGGCCACGGAAACGACACGGACTAAAAAACAGCATAAAAACGGAATAATTACGGCCAGATAAAAGATAACAGAATTTTTAAGAATTCACACAGATTGTAAATCCGTTTTTTACGGACTGTGTCCAGATAGACACTTTCTAAACTACCCTTTTATTACAAAATTGAAGCACAATATTTTTCGTGTTTTGTCTCACGAATGTAAATGTACAACTGTGGCTATGTCTATGTGGCTCTGTCATGAGGACGGTCGTCGGGATTGGGGAACATTTTTTTTTCAGTAGTTACTTAAATATACTTAAATTTGTTATTATTTAAATAATTTTATTTATTCCCCTCAAATTAATAAAACACCGATATAAAAACTAAATTTACTTTTACAAATAATAGTAATTCAAATTTTTAAATGAATCTGTAAAATATAATATACTAAAATAAATAAATTGATTAGTTACTGAAAAAAAAATGTTCCCCAATCCCGACGACCGTCCTCATGATAGTCACTTACGCGGTTAAAATTACCCCACACACAACATACATACACATACTTGCACATACTTGCATATAATTCCAGATACATAGTCATAGTCACAGTTGGGATCAGGCCCCAGACATAAGTTATACAACTATTTATATGAACCACTCAAATGTGAGGTTTCTGGTGCAGCGGAACACGGAACACGGTGCAGAACAGACAGTGCGGAACCTGTTGTAGAATGGCTCCTGTGGAAAGCCATTTTTCAACGGAACAGCCTTAGTCTCTTCGCCACAAACCATAATAGTATATTGTACTGTATCAGTGACCTAATGCTTAATACCTCATGGTTCGGCAGCAAGCTGTATAATGCCCTTTAGATTGTCTTTGTCTTGCTGAATAAAGTAAGAGTTACTTATGATAAATCATGATGACAAAAAAATCTCAACGATCAAAGAATTCTAAGGTAAGCTATGATTAACTTTCAGTTTTTTAATTATTTTTTGTAATTTCATCAATCTTATAATATTTTCTTATAAATTTCTATAATTTATATTTCATTTTCAGATGAAAAAAACAAGGGCAAGGACTCAAACAAAATTTAAAAAATGTTTCGTCGTTTTGAACGACATACAACACAAAAAGGAACATAGTACTGGTAACTTTCATTTAATTATTTAGTTATTGAATAACACTTATCTTTTTAAGATATATTTTTGTTTCTTAGCATTTTTTATAAGTTCATTGTGGTTATTGTTTATTGCCTTTATTGTAAGTTGCATAGTATTGCAAAGTCCTTCGATCAAATTTAAATTTCTCAATAGTATTATAATAGCCCCTTTCTTCAATTATAGATAAAATTTTATTATTTATTTCTAAAACGTCTGAATTCTTTGGAGCTAATATAATATTTTTGTAATACTCTTTATCATTCGGTTCGATTTCCATTCGATAACATTTTATTAGGAATACATATTACTTTCTTTTCTTCTTCAAATGTGTTACTATATTTTTTGACTACATTCTAAATTTCAAAGAAGATTGAAAAATGAAAATATTTGCCAAACGTTTTTTATGATTTTGCTCTAGAATCGTCTTAAGAACATTTTTTAATCTTACCTGTTTTCGTCCTGTACTTAAAATGTTTAATACTGTAAATGCATAATGTGCTACAAATGCATGTAACACGATACCTGTGATTATGTAGTAGGGATGTTAGGTGCTATGTGATACTCGATAATTTTAATCTGAGAATTGAGTGAATATGGATAAACAAAGTGAAGTAATTATTATTAATTTTTTAAGGATCTTCCCTGACTGTTGGCTTAACTGAGTTATATAAATGGGTCATTCCACAGGGAAGGGTACGCACATTTTTTTGATTTTGGGTAAAATTTTCTTACTAACTCCTTTTATTATCAAAAGAGCATAATAAAATGTCTTAAATTCTTCATATCGACAACAGCTTTCTTTGGGCCAAAGATAGTTTTGGGATGAACTGTATATCTATTTCTATAGAAATAAATAAATTTTTCATTAATCATTTGATTTTATAGCAGCTCATTTCTACGTTATGCTATAATTTTTGTATTATATAAAAAGTGAACATTATTTTTCTGGTTACTTTATATAAAAGGGGAATATACATATTAAGATAGTAGATTATGAAAGTTTTTAATTAAAAAATATATGACCTAATGTAACGTATTACCAGTATTAATCGAACATTTACATTAATTGATTTAACTTACAACGAGAAACCAACTATACACAATCATCTACTCCATACTTTACACGATATAAGAGGGGGATATATATGTTGCGATAGCAGATTATTAATATATTTGTAAATATAGGTTATGCTTTAATCAGTTATCTATTTGTATAGAAATAAATTAATTTTTTATTAATCATTTGATTTTATAATAGCTCATTTCTGAATTATGCTATAACTTTTGTATTTTATAAAAAGCGATCATTATTTTTCTGGTTACTTTATATAAAAGGGGATTATACATATTAAGATATTAGATTATCAAAGATTTTAATTAAAAAATATATGACCTAATGTAACGTATTACCAGTATTACTCGTGCATTTACATTAATTGATTTAACTTACTACTTTATTCGTTGCCCTTTGCTGTATGCTTCATACTATTTGAGAAGTTTGATAAGTTTTACACATGCAAAAATTCTACTTCTTTCGAAAGCATAGAAGTCAATTTCGAATTTACGCAGCAAAGTAGGTTTAATTTATTTTTAAAATAACAATCTCACTAAAGCCAAATGTAGGTCTTAATCTTATACTTTACTCCTGGCCCTTTGCTAAGATTGAGAAAAGTTTCTCTTTCTCACTCAGTACGTCAAAACAGGTATCCAAAACTCATACAAATTTGAGTTTATTTAAGTCTTTAAAACGTACTGGATGATCCTAGCATAGTCTCGCATAACTTCTTAAGGGGTCAGGCCTGGGTTAAATTCTGAAAAAAAATAAAAAATTGTTAGATTAATAAAAAAATTTACTTTAAATGTTACATTAAAAAAATTTTTTCTGAATAGTATATACATAAAATACTTCACTTTCACCAGTAAAATATATATGTATATCACTAATGCCACTATATATGAAATCAGTAATAAAATCATTATTTTATGTAGTTTTACTTACTTGCCGTAAGATATGTCTGGATCCGGGCACTGAAATAGCTTGAATCAGGATGGAGAATCTTCCCAATGAGACTCTCCTCAGAATAAGTGGAGCGGATTCCTGAAAAGCAGAAATTTTAAATAATTAGCTACAATTATGTTGAAAATATTAGTAATTATAGTGAATGTTACACATTTTGACACATGTAACATCTACTTTTTACTTATCTTTTTCAATTCTGCTCCACTTATTTTATGAAGAAACCTATCCCAAAGGTTTCTGTAAAATTTGAGCTCGATTGGTCCATCCATAGCAGAGAAACCTTACGGCAAGTGACCTGAAATCATAAAAAATCAAAAGCTGAGAAAAATGCAGTTAAAGTTTTGTTATACATTTATTCAAATAAAATATACGTACCATTTTTATTCAGCATCAGGACCTTATTTCCTTGAAAACTAGTTGCACGCTGGTTATTTCTGTGATATTGGATGAAGATCTGGGTCCAAACAGCTTCTCTGCAATAGAAAATGAAAAATAATGAAAAAACAATTATTTTATACTTTAAACTAATTTTCTATTTTAAATTATGAAATAGAAATTTTTTGACAAATTAATTTTTTCTCATACATATATACACTTTATTTGACAGAAAAAATATTTATTTTGTATATATATATATCATGAAAAAAATACTAAAATTACTACAAATAAATGATAAAGTAAATTATACTGAATATTATATGAATAATTATAAAGTACTCACCAGAAGTTTTCTTGCTTCAAATAAATTCACTACAAGAGCACCAATTTGAAGGTTAGAAAGAAACTTGTCCAGATGAGATTCTAAATGAAAAGTAGGTCAAACTGGAAAGCAGACAACTCTACTGATCATCAGCTGACTGGATTGCGTATGTAGAAAGAGACCGTGTTTACACATGGTTTGCATGTGATTCGTTTTTACAAAAAAAAATTTAAAAAATTGTATGATTTTATGTGTTTAGTATAAGTATAGTGATGCAGTTTTGTGTGTTATTGTGTGATAAGAAGTGTGATGTATTGCAAAGTCCTTCGATCAAATTTAAATTTCTCAATAGTATTATAATAGCCCCTTTCTTCAATTATAGATAAAATTTTATTATTTATTTCTAAAACGTCTGAATTCTTTGGAGCTAATATAATATTTTTGTAATACTCTTTATCATTCGGTTCCATTTCCATTCGATAACATTTTATTAGGAATACATATTACTTTCTTTTCTTCTTCAAATGTGTTACTATATTTTTTGACTACATTCTAAATTTCAAAGAAGATTGAAAAATGAAAATATTTGCCAAACGTTTTTTATGATTTTGCTCTAGAATCGTCTTAAGAACATTTTTTAATCTTACCTGTTTTCGTCCTGTACTTAAAATGTTTAATACTGTAAATGCATAATGTGCTACAAATGCATGTAACACGATACCTGTGATTATGTAGTAGGGATGTTAGGTGCTATGTGATACTCGATAATTTTAATCTGAGAATTGAGTGAATATGGATAAACAAAGTGAAGTAATTATTATTACTTTTTTAAGGATCTTTCCTGACTGTTGGCTTAACTGAGTTATATAAATGGGTCATTCCACAGGGAAGGGTATGCACATTTTTTTGATTTTGGGTAAAATTTTCTTACTAACTCCTTTTATTATCAAAAGAGCATAATAAAATGTCTTAAATTCTTCATATCGACAACAGCTTTCTTTGGGCCAAAGATAGTTTTGGGATGAACTGTATATCTATTTCTATAGAAATAAATAAATTTTTCGTTAATCATTTGATTTTATAGCAGCTCATTTCTACGTTATGCTATAATTTTTGTATTATATAAAAAGTGAACATTATTTTTCTGGTTACTTTATATAAAAGGGGAATATACATATTAAGATAGTAGATTATGAAAGTTTTTAATTAAAAAATATATGACCTAATGTAACGTATTACCAGTATTAATCGAACATTTACATTAATTGATTTAACTTACAACGAGAAACCAACTATACACAATCATCTACTCCATACTTTACACGATATAAGAGGGGGATATATATGTTGCGATAGCAGATTATTAATATATTTGTAAATATAGGTTATGCTTTAATCAGTTATCTATTTGTATAGAAATAAATTAATTTTTTATTAATCATTTGATTTTATAACAGCTCATTTCTACGTTATGCTATAATTTTTGTATTGTATAAAAAGCGAATATTATTTTTCTGGTTACTTTATATAAAAGGGGAATATACATATTAAGATAGTAGATTATGAAGGTTTTTAATTAAAAAATATATGACCTAATGTAACGTATTACCAGTATTAATCGAACATTTACATTAATTGATTTAACTTACAACGAGAAACCAACTATACACAATCATCTACTCCATACTTTACACGATATAAGAGGGGGATATATATGTTGCAATTGCAGATTATTAATATATTTGTAAATATAGGTTATGCTTTAATCAGTTATCTATTTTTATAGAAATAAATTAATTTTTTATTAATCATTTGATTTTATAATAGCTCATTTCTGAATTATGCTATAATTTTTGTATTTTATAAAAAGCGAACATTATTTTTCTGGTTACTTTATATAAAAGGGGAATATACATATTAAGATAGTAGATTATCAAAGTTTTTAATTAAAAAATATATGACCTAATGTAACGTATTACCAGTATTACTCGTGCATTTACATTAATTGATTTAACTTACAACGAGAAACCAACTATACACAATCATCTACTCCATACTTTACACAATATAAGAGGGTAATATATACATTGCGATAGCAGATTATTAAAGATATTAATAAATTTAGGTTCCGCTTTAAGAAGTTATGCGAGACTATGCTCAGATCATCTGGTATGCCCTATTGAAAATAACCATGTGGTAATTAATATGTTTACTAATGTTAATTTTTATTGTAAGTAGTGAATTTCATTTTATTGTATAATTTAACTACTTTCAATAAAAATTGACATTAGTAAATTGTTCTAAACGCTTAAATAAACTCAAAATTCTGTGAGTTTTGAATACCTGTTTTGATATACTTTTGCTTTGAAAGCAAAGGGCCAGGAGTAAAGTATAAGATTTATTAAGTTCTTAAGTAAAGTGTAAGATTTACTTTGCTGCATTAATTCTAAATCGACTTCTATGCTTTTGAAAAAAGTAGACTTTTTGCTTTTGTAATACTTACCAAATTTCTCAAATAGTATAAAGCATACAGCAAAGGTTTCTGAATAAAGTATAAGATTGAGATCTAGATTTGGCATTAGCAAGATTCTTTCATTTGAAAAATAAAATTTTATTTTTCGGGTAATCCATTAGAATTGGTTGATCATTCGGACTTTAAATTTGAGGTATGATGCCTAGGCATATGGTTTAGTATGTTTCTCAAGATGTGGCATGATGCACAAACAGGAAGACCTTCTTTGCTACGAAAATCAGGAATCGACGTATAAGCTTTTGAGATCTAGATTTGGCATTAGCAACATTCTGGTTCTCTTACTTGATGTAACAATTGATCTGATCTTTTTTTAATTATTTAAAATCCTGTAATATTTTTATCTAATTTTTTACCTATTAGTATATTTGATTAATGAAAGGTATTCGTGTGAGTACGCTCGCTCGTGCGCCGGCTCGCTTGTCTCCCGAGTCTTTCGAGTTCCTTTTTCTCTGGTGGGGTTTAGAGAAATGAAATAAATAAAGTACACACAGACGATTAACTGATATCTTCATGCACTTTACTCATCAAAGATGTGGTTTATGGCTGTTGGCCTATATAACGGCATTCTCTAATTGATTTTTGGCAAGTGCGCGGTCGTGTTGCGAATGGCTATTCTCTTCTCGGTGGCTCGCACCGTAGTGTCGCTGGCACTCGCTCGCATCGGCCGGCTGACTCTCACGAACATATTTTTCTCACTAACTTGTACTGGTAGTCCCACGTGATCTTTAGACGATGATTACAAATTACGGAGTTGATTAACGGTTTTTTTTTCATAATTACAATAATAATATTCCTTGCGAACACTATTTGCTTTCAGCAGTTTTGTAATTTTTTTTTTCAAGAATTTATTTTATTTAATCATTCGGCGTACAGATTACATTTAATCATTGTTTTTGGTTATACGATGCTACCGTGCTTTACACACTCGCACGCGTAATTTCATTACTGTATATGGAGCTTAGCTCCTCAACTTCAACCCCAATATTGCTTGGCAGTATGGCTGGAATGCTCGGTAGCCTCCACGCTATCTCGCTCGCTTTCATATATTCTTCGAGAGCGCACACACATACGCTAGTGCGCGGCATCATAGATACCGTTGGTCGCTCGCTTTGTCGCGATATTGCTGTGCCCCATGCTCTGTCGCTTCGTGGCTCGCCGTGGTGTCATGGCGGCCCCGAGCTCCTTTCGGTGTACCGACTGACGTGCTGCGCTTCCCGCGCGCGCTCGGCTCTCTCTCTCTCTCTGTCTCTCTCTCTGTCTCTCTCTCTCTCTCTCTGTCTCTCTCTCTCTCTCTCTCTCTCTCTGTCTCTCTCTCTCTGTCTCTCTCTCTCTGTCTCTCTCTCTCTCTCTCTCTCTCTCTATCTGACTCATGGGTCGTCTTTCGGCTGCTCCAGCAAGCACATCCATTGAAGTAGATGCCTTTGCTCTACTGAGCTGCAGGTGCCTGCGGGTACCGACGACTCCCGTCACACACCCTCCCAGGCCTTCAATACTCTCTGATATTGTAAGGCATAAGCGTGAGAGGATATACGGGATTCGAATACCTGGTTTTCCATCAACCACCCTTCACCGATTAGGGTTAGTTGTTAGTAGGGTGGTACTGCAGGTTGAGTTACATTACGGTGTCTGCGGAGTGGCTGGTTTTGTCCTTGCGCCATCGGCTCGTGCTACAACAGGAATGAAAAAAATTCAGACTTACATAGCGTTCCTTCTTTCTTTCCACCTTAGAGGACGATCGCCTCACGGGAGAGGTCTGGTGACGTCGGAAACGAGCTAGGATCTCTCCCGTGTTGCGTAATTGATCGAGCTTATCATCTATGGCGGCCGGCTGGACGATCTACGACTCCTTTCTATTAGCGTAAATTTCCCTCGGGCGCTGGCTCCTTCGGTCCAGTGCTACTCACCCTCGACCTTTGCTTATCGATTGCTTCGTTACGTCAACTTGGACTCTTTGGTTCGGCTGGCTGTGGTTCGGCTGCCTCTTCCCCCGGTTAAACACGGGTTTTTCAGCTGACACGTCTGTTATCTCTTTCCGGGGTGTCGAATCGATTCCTCCGACTTCTTCCGATCGTTAGACCTCCCTCTTATTCTTCGCGTCCTTATGTAGCTAATGGCTTTGGCTCATGGGTTGACTGTCGGCTGCTCCTGCAAGTATATGCATCTAAATGGATGCCTTTGCTCTACTCAGTGCTGGTGTCTGCGAGAAATGACGCCTCCCGTCACAACTTACAGTGATGAACAAGGGCGGTTCAGTAAAGTCTGCTATTTATACATTGTTTTTTTATACAAAATTCATCTAACCACCTATAACAGAGAATGAATAATTTATTTTAATACGCAGAATTATGTTCCATTATTGTAAAGTTAATTTATTTAAAAGTAATTGAAATATCCTTATCTGACAAAGTGACATCCGTTGGCGGTATTTGATCCTTATACCTTCTTTTCTGTGAGTGTATTTTTGCAATTGAAAGTTTTTACAGATTCTAGATAAAATACTATAGCACACGAGTGGTATCAGTTTTAGGGAATTTTGGCGCATTTTTAATAATGTAATTTATTATAAACTCGGAGTACCCACGCGGAGGATATCAGCTGGTTTACTATAAAAATCGTGCGGTTATTATGAAATATAACAATTATAGCATAATTAAAAAATGAGCTCTTATAAAATAAAAAAATTATGAAAATTCATTTATTTCTGTACAAATTAGATAGACAGCTCATCCCAAAACTAGCTTTGGGTCAATAAAAGCTGTTGTCGATACGAAGAATTTAAGACATTTTTTTATGTTCTTTTGATGAAAAAAAGAGGTCATTAAAACAATTTTAGCCAAAATCGAAAAAATGTTGATACCCTTTCAGGTGGCATGACCCATATGTCTCCCCATATTCTATAATTGAGTTGAGGTGCGCTGGAATTCGCCTTCCTCACCCCCTCTTCCTCTCTCCCTCCCATCCTCATCCATCCCCTCAAAATGACCAAGAAACGTTTCAAAAGTTTGTTTATTTTTTCGGATTCCCCCCTTCATTCTTCTCCCACCCCCGCCCCTTCACGAACCCCCCCCCCCCCTCATTTATTACAAATCAGTTATAGAAGTAAATTTATGTACTGTTCTTATATTGCTGTCAGATTCACAGTTTATAAATAATAATAAAAGTTGGATAGAAGATATTATATAGTTGTTTTGAGCCGCGCTGTAATTTCCCAAAATGCAGATTAATGGATAGTGATGAGTGAGGCCATGAGTGAAGATAATTTAGGGAGGGTAGAGGTCATGATTGGAGGTGATAGGTAGAGGGCTGAACTCAAAATTGGAGGTGACAGGTGAAAGATGTGTATGGATGATGATTTTCATGAGTATAGAAATTTTATAAGAGGTTAAGGTCATGATAGAAGGTGATAAGTGGTGGATGGAGAGGTGGAGGTCATGATTGAAGGTGATAAGCGGTGGATTTAGGTGATAGGTAGAAGTGATAGGTAAATTTTGGAGGTTTTGAATAAAAAAGGTAGGTAGATGCTGAAGGTTATGAATGGGGGTATTGGGTATAGCGCACGAGTCATGATTGGACGAGATAAATGGAAATTATGTATCGATGGTGATGAGCCCCCTCACAAAGCTGCCTCTTAACCCCCCCTCCCCCCCATCATTACTTAGAATTTTTATAAGGATATATTCATTAAGGGAAAGTATAGGTGATATGTGAAGAAGGATGACATGATTGGAGATTTTCATGTATGCACACGATTTGTTCTGATTTTTGTATTTATTTCAATTTATTTTAAATATAGTAAATATTCTGCTCAGTAACCCCCATGATCAATTATTATGAGTAGGTACATGATAGGTGGTATTTGGAAAGAATAATTGGAGTCGTAAAGGAAAGATGTAGGTGATACGTGGAAGGAGGATATGATTGCAGACAATAGATGAACGGTGGAAGTGCTAGGAAGATGGTGGACTTCTTAAGCGGAAATGATCTATGGTTGATGAAGGCTATGGATATAGGTGAAAAGAGGATGTTGAAAGTCATGATCAGAGGAGGTAAAGGGAGACTAGAGGACATGATTGGAAGCGATAGTTGAACAGTTAAGTTGAAAGCGGAATTGTGAGATTGGAATTCATGGGTAGATGTTGTATGTTCTGATTGTGTGTAGAGGGTACAGGTCATAAATTGAGTTATAATGGAGGGTGTCAGATATGATTAGAGACAATAGTTGGACGATGCATGTGTGAAGGGGAGTATTAAGAATTTAAAGTTCGTGGTGATAAGCAAAGGCTGTAGGTGATATATGGAGGTCATTGGAGAGGTACAAGGGCAGAGAATTATGCTCATAGTCACAAGTCATAGATAGACTATGGAGGATGTCTTTGGAGGCGACAGATGGAGGGGGAGGGTGTTAGATTAATGATGGATCTCATGGGTATCATAGGTGGAGGCAAAAAATCATGAATATAGATTATATGTTGTGGATAGAGGATATGAACAGAAGTACTAGGTGGTGGGTGGAAGTCATGTGTAGAAGCAATAGATGGAGACACAATTTTATGAATAAATGTGATACGTTGAAATTGTATGTCGAGGGTGGAGGTCAGGATTAGCGTTATAAATGGAGAAGGATGGACATGATTGAACGCAATAGGTGGACCGTGCAGTTGAAAGGGTAGGGTAAAAACTGAGTTGGTGGTGACAAATAAATTGTATAGATGATTAGTGAAGATAAAGGGAGTACTTTATGGGCACAGATGAATGTCGGAAATGGTAGGTTGATGGGAATGTCATATGGAGGTGATAGGGGCATAAAGATATACGTAGTGGTGATGGGTTGAGAATTGTGTAAAGGGAGGAGGTTATAATTGTACGCATAAGTGGACGGTGTAGGAAAAAGGTGGATTGTGGAGATTATAGTTAACGTCATAATTCGAATGTATAGATTATGGTTGGAGAAGGAAGACAGGATTGGAGATAGTGACAGGTGGAATTAGAAAGTCATTAGTATAGGAGATAGGTAGAGATTATGTGTGAAGGGAAAAGTTCACGATTATATTAATAAATGGAAGGTTTCAGGAGAGTTGGATATGACTGAATGCAATAGATGGATAGTGGAGATGCTAAGAATTAGGTGGACTTCAGAGCGGGAAATAACAGGTGTTGGGAGAGGCTATGAGTGTCAGTGATTGGTCAATGTTACCAGTCATAATTAAAGGTAATAGTGGAAGGTTGGACATCATGATTGGAGGCGATAGATGAAAAGTGCAGACGATAGATGTTGAGATGATAGGTCAAGTATTCAAGATTGGTGGTAATAAGTGTAGTTTTAGGTAATAAGCGGAGGTAATAGGTAGAGAACATACGTAGAGAATAATCATCTTAGTTAGAGTTTATAGGAATAGAGTGGAGTTTATGATTGTAGGCGAGACATGGATGGTAAAGGTGCTGGTGAAGGTAAACAGTGGACTTCATGGACACAGATGAAAGGTGGAGAATAACAGGTTGATTGAAAGGTCCTGGGTGGAGGTGATAGGTGGAGGCGGAAAGTCATGGGTAGAGGTGATAGGTGAAGGTCAAAAGTCATGAGTAGAGGTGATAGTTTGCGATTACGTGTCCACGAAAAACAATAACCCTAATCCCTATATTGGGCCGCATTCAAATGTCCGTCTTAACATATGTATTATATTATATTATAGATGGTGGGTAGAGGCTACAAGTGAAGGTGCCATATACTTCATTAAAGTCATGTGTGGAACAAAAAGTCGTGGGGTTGGTGATAGGTTGAGATTATGTGTGAAAGGTGGTGGTCATGACTGTAGCAATAAGTTGAACGGTGTAGGAGATAGATAAAGTGTGGAGGTCGCGATTAACGCCATAAGTGAAAGGTGCAAGTGATAGGGAGAAAACAAGAGCATGATTGCAAGAAATAGATGGATGGTCGAGGTGCTAGGTAGACGGTCGACTTCATAGGTCGAGATTATAGGTGGTGCGTTGAGGCTATGAGTGAAGGTGCTAATAACTGGAAGGTGATTGTTAAAGGTTTTTTATAAAATTTTTCTATATCATTTATATACCATGAATATTACAGCAGTAGAAAAATTTTAAGAATTATTATTGTTCTAATAATAATTCTTTACCTTACTCTTTTACCTTTGACTTTTAGTACTACTGAAAAACAAATAGAAAATTACTATAAAAAATACTATATAAAAAGTTCTAACATCATAAAATCCATCAAGTCTATAACATTTTTCAAAATAGCTTTATTTTGCAACCATTCTCTCTCTCTCTCTCTCTCTCTCTCTCTCTCTCTCTCTTGCTCTCTTCTTATCTCTCCCTCTCTCCTTCTCTCTCCCTTCCCCCAGCCACTTCTCGTCGCTCAACTTCTCCATATACGGAAAAATATGCAGGATCGTGTAAGTTGTGCGTCAAAATACGCTGCTTGGTGCCACGCGGTGGCGTGCGTGTCACAGTATCTAGTGCTGCTCGGCAGCTTCTCAATTCAGCGATACACGGATTTTTCGATGCAGCGCACTCAGATTCTAGTGTCAAGTTCAAGTCGATTCCCTTTCTGATTCGAGGGGACGGGTTCCGGTAATTTCGAAGGTGCTCGGTTCATAAGTGATCGTGTCATAAAGTTACTAGCAATTTAATAGTTAAAATCGCTTTAAAATAGACAGTATTAACAATTTTTATATTCTGATTCTACAGATATTTTAATTTCTATTTTATATTTATAGCTTATTATTATTATTGTTATTGTCATTATTATTATTATTATTATTATTATTATTAGTGCTTCATTTTTATATTTAAAATGCATTAGCATTTTATTTAAAATGCATTAGCTCAAAAAGTTAGCAATAGACTACAATGAATTCATTTAACTTTCTATTTTTGAAAGAATACTCAATCAAACTTCTTCAATTCTTTTATTTTCGCCAAAACTCATGAAAATTATTAAAAAATATCGGAGAAACGGAAAAATATCGGATGAGCGGTATATTCTTAAAAGATACCGTACTTTAAATATAATGCTATTATATTTATATCTGTAACGAACATCATGTTTCTTATTTTTGCAAGTTTCTTTAGTATTTGAAAATCTAGTCATTTCTAATCACTAGTAGTATTTTTCCTAGTATCAATTGTAAACATTTTTCATTATAAAGTCCTATAAAATAATTTAGAAATCAAGCTTCCAAATTGAATCGTCGAAGACCTACCTAAATATTCTAAACACTCTTTTCATTGTGTTTGATATTTTTCATTAAACGTCGTTATATTGCTCAAAAAATTTCATAATGATGACAAAATGAAAATGCAAAATTTTACCATTTAACTATTTTCTTTTGTATTTGTCGGTCTGTATACCTATACTAGCAGACTAGACTAGGTTCAGAGTAAAATACAGTTCATTATCCCGGCTTAGTCTCGAGTTGAAGATGAGCATAATTCTCTCGCCAACACAGTTTGCACGTGTAGCATAACAATTATAACAGATTTTAATATTTTCATTTTAATCAGAAACATGAAAATATTTAAAAATTATTACTCAGAATGGGTTGCTTCCGAAGTCATAAGCATTTAAAGAAAGGATAGGCATAGCTGTCTTTATAAGATTCTGAATTCCTTTAATATTTCATGAAATTTTCAAACGCACATAAATTTACAATGCTGATTTAAATGTTTTTCATGCTCGCCAAACTTTACCTAAAATAAAATTTTTTGTTCTGACTCAGAAATGGAAACACAAGGAAACGATTCGGTAAATACAAACGCCTTTAAAGAGGAAACCAAAGGAAGCTTAAAATGTACACAGATGGAGCAATTAGCCATTACTGAGCCTGAATCGTTTGAAGGTACCATTTTTTAGTTTTTAGTCTAGTTTAAATCCGAGTTATTCCGAGAATTTTATTTACAGAATTACTACCTACTAGAAGTAGTCCTTTAAAGAAACCAAAAATCATACGTAATTTATTATTAAGTAATTCTGAGAGAATCGATGTCGATTTACTTATTATTGGTGAAAATGAAAACATCACTAAAAGTTCCGAGAAAATAATTGAATTAGGTATGTAATATATACATATATTTTTTTTGCCTATCATCGGTCTTAATTTAGTTTTATACTAGTAGTTTAGGCACCATACGAAAAAACATTTCATTTTCCTGTCAAAGAAAAGTAAAGTTTGCAATCTCCTGACCATGACTGGCATAGTTCAGATAGCTCATTTAAGTTTAATACAGTTTGCATTTTCGGCGCATTTTCGGCAAAACAATTCTTTTTTTTTAACTTTAAAATTTATATCATAAAAATATAATAATAATGTTTAAAAACATATCATATATATTTCTTTCAGAGCCTTTTCAAACTTTGAATTCAAAAATAGAGCAGGATAACTTCGAGAAGTACATTTCAAATAATGGAAGTAAAAATATAGCTACAGACGACTCAAATATGTTTCAACAATTGTCTTTTGTAGTACACAACGATCACACCTATTCTAGTCCTGTACTGAAAGAAAATATTACGACTCTCAAACGTAAGTAAGAATCCAATGATATAGAATAGTTACCTGTCCAAATATTGAATAATCGCGTATAAAAGAATTGATCGATCTCCCCGAGGCAGTAATTCAGAAGTCATTCAATGATCACCGAGAGATAAAGGCAAAATAAATATTACACGCACTTATCTATATATATCTATCCAAATCATGCTTCCGAATGTTTACTTCACGTTTGTCCGTCTCATCAGGTTGCTATCCTTCCCATAACGCTACTATTATATAATATAACGTAAACAATTCAGCAAATAATGTAAGGAGGTTGTGTAGATCACTTACGTAAAAGACGGTGAGAGAAAAAATCCTAAGCTTATGCACGGGCTCTCGGTGCAAGTGCAAACCTTAGATAAAAAATTTGAATTGGTTTTATTTGCTATTTACACATCAACCTGCATGTCATGGATTTTAATTAAACTTTGCAAAAAGGTTTGTTTTGCAATAAAACTCTCAAAGCAAAATGCTCCGCAACTCAAGTTCAAGGCAGAAACCCAAGAAATTGGGTATTTTCTAGTTTATCTTTTATTGAATATTGCTCCTATTACATTCTGGTTACAGTAACTTACAAATAAGCAAATAAAAGCTGAGAAAAATACCTTTAATTTGGTATGTTCTATTACCCAGAAATCTTCATTTGCTGAAGTTTTACGATCCATTTCAATTGTAGGTATGAAATTCAATAATTGTATATAATTTTAATTTTTACTTGTTTTTGAGATTTGAAATTAATCATTCGTAAAATTAAACAATTTGACATTTCTTGGTAATATGGGATACTGAATTAAAAGCAAACCTTTTTCTGAATATATTCTGAAGTATGAAAAGAAATTTGGCAACTTTATCATTCTATCACGTCTACACGTGAGTTGATCAACATAACATGGGAGTGTTCGATAACCTCAATAACAACATATGTGTCATGCAACGTTTTCATATTCTTTGCGCTTTTAAAGTAATTAAAAAATTAATGTATTGACTTTAGTTTTTCTAAATAAATTCGTTTGAACTACCTCCCTTTTTATGTACTAAATTATTCAGAAAGGTTTCAAGTATAAATTTCAACCATCTTTTTAATTAATGGCTCATTTTTTACAGAAATTTTGAAACTAAATAATAAATCTATGCTTGTGTATTATAATGTAAAATAAATAAATATATCAAATCAGCTATTGCTTCTACTGCTCGTACGCTTCTCCGGCGTTCAATTTTAGTTCAACTTTTTGGGGGACACTTCCACCCTCATCGGGAAAAATAATGAAGTAGTGCAGTCAGTTCATATTCGTTATTTTTCTTTATGAAGTTGATAATATGTAAAAATTATTTTTAACTTGACCACTGCCTTGGGGAGATCGACAAACATTCAAAAATAATATGTAATAACCATCGAGGGATAAAATCAAGAACAGTAGTGTGCTTTAGTTGCCTGTACACACATTATAGTAGTTTTTTCCTTATTTTTCTGACCAATTACCGAGTTTTAAGATTTAATAAAATAATGCATGAAGAAAAATATAAAACGACATATAACTGTGTTTGCCAAAACTATATAATGCTAGTGATCGTGCTAACTGTCAATATATTTATTGAGTACAGTAATTCCTTTGTGGGAATCTAACGACCTGCTCTAAGTAATGTGCAAAGTGTAAAAGAAAAAATTACACTTTGTTCTTACCACACAAATGATTTACTAAAAACTACCGAGGAATAGAATTAAGTGTATATAACTGCGTATCTATACACTCATATTCATTAAATATTTTACAAAAATGTTTAGATGATCAGTTTCAACAGAATTATATACTGACAATAAGACAAAGTATCGACTCTAAAAGTATGTTTTCTCTATTTCAGGCGCAAAGACAGCTTCCAAACAGAAAGAACTAGAGAGTATAGTCGAAAACGAATGTGTACGGAATATACATATACAAGACCAATACAAAAAAAATGAATGTTTGGACAGTAGTGTACTAAGTGATTTATTAGGTGAATATGTTGTAAGTCGATTTGACAATGAATGTATGGTAGATGATATGCTCTATAAATGTAATATATTGGCATTTGAACCGATTGAAAATGAAGATACTTCACAAAAATGTGATACATTAGAATTCAAGAATGAATGTACACAAGTTCATTCCGCACAAATTCGTGAATCAGAAAAATATTCACAAAATAAATGTATGCAAGATAATTGTATACAAGGTGAGTCGGCACAAGTTCTAGAAGAATCTTTGAAAAAGCCATCTATACTGGATGACCATCCGGAAGACGATCATTTCCGTAAGCTTTATCAATCATTATTGAATTTCTGAATTATGTTTACCAAATATTGTTTTTCCAATGTCATATTTTATGATTTAACTATTTTCTTTTGTACTATCATACATTGAATCACTTGCCTCTAAAGTCACAAGGATTTAAAGAAAGGGCAGGCATAGCTGTCTTTATAAGAGAATAAATTCTTGTAATATTTCATGCAAATTTGAACTGCACATAAAGAGTAGTATTCACAAAATTTTAAAATTGTCTTTGATTCAAACATAATTTTAAGGGTCACCATAGTCAGTGTCAGAATTTCTTCATAAAACTAAAATTACTTTTTCTGTATTTCAGGAAACTCTCTGGATTCTGATGATGATTCGGAAGAACTGGATACCATTTTGGAGTCAAGCAATTATGTAATTCAAGAGATAATAAATATTTCACAGAACGTGGTTGAATCGGATGATGATGATCCTTACGTAGAAGCATCAGCTGATGTTCATTTATCTGAAACAATTGTAAAAACAGGTTTGACAGATGAAAAACTGGTTTTGAATTCATCAAGAATCAATGCTTTGACCTTAACTGAAGATACTTCATTAAGTAGCCGAAAACGCAAAACAAAACGTGTACGTTTGTTTGATAGTGATACAGAACCAGATAGTTCTTTCAATGTGTTAAAAGAACTACCGCTGAACAAAAATTTAATTTCGAATAAAAGTAATGCAGTAGTAAACGATATCGGATCCCATAGCAGTTTTCCAGAGAATCATTCTATGGATGAAGAGTCTCAGAATCATCTTAATGACTTCAAAGTACGATCAATGAATAAAAATTCAAAATCGAAAAACAATACTAAAATAATATCAAAAGATGCAGTAAATGATATCAGAGCCCATAGCAGTTTTCCAGAAAAACGTACTATTGATGAAGAGTATGAAAATTATCTTAATGACCTCAGAGTACGATCAAAGAATAAACATTCGAAATCGAAAAAAAATACTAAAATAAAATCAAAAGATGCAGTAAATGAGATTGAATCCCATAGAAGTTTTCTAGAGAAATCTACTATTGATGTAGAGTCTGAGAATTATTTGAATGAACTCATAGTACAATCCCAGAATAAAAATTCGAAATCTACAGATAACAATACAATAGAATCAAAAGATTCAGGAAATTTTAGTAATGATTCAGGGTCTGAGAGTGATTTGGAGGAAATGAACCCTGTAAAAAAGAGTAAAAATAACTCGTTTGAACATCCATTAAATGAATCAATTTCTGATTCAGATTTTTTGAAAAACTTGTATGTTCCTGATTCATCAGATGGAAAGTCTGTATCAGCATGTCCCTATTGTTTTAAGATTGTTCGTAGATTAGATCAGCATTTATTTAAAATGCACAAAAATAAAGAAACTGTAAAAAACAATAATATGTCTTCCAAAAGGAGATATAAGATGTAGGAGACTAATTGCAAAATTACGAACTCATGGAAATGCTAAATACAACCTAGATCCAAAACTAAATAAGTCAGGGAGGCTACTTGTGGCTAGGAGATTGGCTAAAAATAGAGGAAAGAAAAAATATGAGAAGTGCAATGAAGAATCTGATCTTGATGACGATGAGGATAATTTAATCGAAAAGATGAAAAATTATGATTTAAATACATCAGAAAACGAGCAAAGCGATCAAAGTCAACAACCTAAAATAAAACTTGAAAGAATTATGTGCAATGTCTGCAAAGCATTCATTTCACGACGAAACATGTCTAATCACTTCAAAAATTGGCATTCTACAGATGCTGAAAAAGGGGCTGATACTAGAGCAATTTTAAAAGAATGCAGATTAGAAAATGAAATAGTACACTCTATAGCATGTGTCAGAGTGAAAAAAGAAATGATTGGTCGATTACACACTAATCAAATATATGATCTTATAAGATTTGACATAACAATTATACTGTATTTGAATTCGATTGCTGAAAAATATGATTTAAAGGATCAGAACAAATTAATTCGAACCAACGCGAGAAATCTTGGGAAGTTTTTACTAACAATGAAATCATTAGATCCAGAAATTACAGATTTAATGTCATGTATAGTTGCAAAGTATTGGACACTTACCGTTAAAGCCGTTCGAACAATTGCCAAGTTCGATGAAAAAACTAGAATTTTTGAGTCGCCATCCACTGCTCAACTGTTGGGATTTATTTTAAAACAAGTGATGGGTGTGCTAAAATCATATCATAATCAAGCGGGAAATAGAAATGGTTATCGATTAGTAAGGACATTTGAAGTCGAATTCGATACTCATTGGACAAATATGATTGGAAGTAAAATTGTGTCTAGTCAAAACGTTATAAAAAGGCATGGTTTAGGAAAAATTATTCCTGCAATGTCTACGCATGACAAAAACATATTGATCAAGTTCTTAGATACTAGAAGACGTCTCCTATTTAAAAAAATTAAAAAGAGGTTTAATCAGAGTAGGTTTGATGATCTAATGGAAAGTCAAATGATTTATATACAATGTGCTAATGCACGGAGACCTTGTGAAATTGAACGTGCATACGTAGTAGATTACGACTGTAAACAAATAGCTATTCCTGAAAACGAGCATACCAAAAAATTACATCAAAATGAACAGGAACGATTAGGAAAGTATTACCTCATGGAGACAAAAGGAAAAAAACTTCACGGTCTAGATGGTCGAACGTACCTAAAAAAAATCGACGTTGAAATTATAGATTTTTTAAATAATCATCCTAATGAAGCTGGCATAAGTACAGAAAATCCTTTTTTATTTGCAACGCCAGACAACAACAGCAAAGATGCAAACCATTTAGATGCACATTCTACTATGAAGAAATTAGTAGATTTATGTCATTCTAAATTTGAAAATTTTCAAAATAGAGAATCTGTCACTGCGACGGGGTTGAGAAAATACGCTGCCACTAAATATAAATCCAGTACCAATGGGCAATATTCAGAATTCTTATTAAGGCATCTCGCCCATACAAAAAATACTCACGATGCACATTATCGTGCTGTTACTGCGACGGAAACAGCCCAAATTACAAACATTTTAGAAATGATCATACTTTCAACAGAATCGACAGATAGCAGTGATCCAAATACTCATGAAACATTTGCTCCAGTTAATAATCGAGAAACGTTTTCTCCAGTTAATAATCAAGAAATGTTTTCTCCAGTCAATAATCAAGAAACGTTTTCTCCAGTTAATAATCAAGAAATGTTTTCTCCAGTCAATAATCAAGAAACGCTTTCTGAAAGTGATACAGAATTCAATTCATCTTATAAAAAAAGTGCGTCTCAATTGAAAGGTATGATACAATTTCAATATTTGTTACTTTGAAAAATTCTTTTTATAAGCATATTGAATTAAAGGGCTATACTAACTTTTCCAACTAAAAATGAAAGGTAACTTTAAGTATCCTCTTAAAAGCAGTGATGGCCTTTGCTGTGAAGCATTTAGTACACGATTCTGATTCGTTTCTAAGAAGTAAACTTAAATTAAAAATTTTGATAATGACTTTTTACGTTTTTTAATTAATTTTGTACGCAAATCAGGTATAAAAATAGTCATCATTTGCAGAGATCATATGCCTGCCGAAACGCTTTAAAAAAAATTTTTTTTCAAGCGGTTGCAGGACCACGACTTGGCAGGATACCTAAAATAAAAAAAACAAAATATTGTAAATTGATAAAACGGTATTCAAACTTTTGAATTCTTGATTATAAAATGTAAAATTAAATTGTTCCTTCTTATAGTTGTACTTGTATAAAAGCGATACGGCTACAATGCTTTAGAAAATTATTGTTAGGATACTATTGTAAAGAAACATGAAAAATAAATAAACTTAATTTTTCAAAAGTGGATATCTAAGTACAGCCCTTTAGAAGGTCATATTAGTTTTTAGTTACACAATGTTTTTTCTTCTTTTAGCTGTTCGAAAAAATGCAGGAAGAAAGCCATGGACGTCTGAGGAAATATCTGCGTTCGAACTGGCTTTTGCAGACGAACTAAATCCCAAAAATCCATCGTATCCCACACAGGAAAAAATACGTGCAGGAATGAAACAATTCAAAGTTTTAGAATCAAGAGGGCCGGCTGCAATCACAGCAAGATTTCAGCATTTGAAAAAAAAGGCTTCAAGAACAAATTAATGGTTCAACCGATTTACTAAACTTATTGATATTTGACACTCGACTTTAAACTTCGTTTTAAGCTATTTTTTAGTTTATTTTGTTGCGAAAGTATTTGATGAAAGTATTTATAATATTTTATTGAAAAACAGTTATTGTAACGTAAAAAAATACGTACAAAAATTTTAAAAACTTATAAGACACATAAGAATACTTTAAGGACAAAGTCCAATAAGCGGTTAAAACGATTTAGGATTTGCTTTAGGAGCTTTAGGGGCTATACCAATGCTATAATATATTTCGTTGATAATTTGTACTCGAGTTTAAATTTAGTTTCAAACTATTTTTTTAGATTATTGTATAGCAGAAGCTCTTAGGTGATCATTCGTACTCTTAAGGAATTTAAATTAAGACTTTTGATTTACGATGAAAGTATTTATAATATTTTATTTAAAAATAACTTGATTTAACGTAAAAAAATACGTACAAAACATTTAAAAGACTTATAAGACACATAAGAATGCTTTAAGTACAAAGTCTGATAAGCGGTTAAACCGACTTGCTTTATGAGTTTTAGAGGCTATACCAATGCTATACTATATTTCGTTGATAATTTGTACTCGAGTTTAAATTTAATTTTAAGCTAATTTTTAGTTTATTATGTTGCAGAAGCTCTTAGGTGATCATTCGTACTCTTAAGGAATTTAAATTAAGACTTTTCATTTACGATGAAAGTATTTATAATATTTTATTTAAAAATAACTTGATTAAACGTAAAAAAATACGTCCAAAACATTTAAAAGACTTATAAGACACATAAGAATGCTTTAAGTACAAAGTCTGATAAGCGGTTAAACCGATTTACTTTAGGAGCTTTAGGGGCTATACCAATGCTATAGTATCTTTCGTTGATAATTTGTTCTCGAATTTAAATTTTGTTTTAAACTAATTTTTTAGATTACTGTGTTGCAGAAGCTCTTAGGTGATCATTCGTACTCTTAAGGAATTTAAATTAAGACTTTTGATTTACGATGAAAGTATTTATAATATTTTATTTAAAAATAACTTGATTAAACGTAAAAAAATACGTACAAAACATTTAAAAGACTTATAAGACACATAAGAATGCTTTAAGTACAAAGTCTGATAAGCGGTTAAACCGACTTGCTTTATGAGTTTTAGAGGCTATACCAATGCTATACTATACTTCGTTGATAATTTGTACTCGAGTTTAAATTTAATTTTAAGCTAATTTTTAGTTTATTATGTTGCAGAAGCTCTTAGGTGATCATTCGTACTCTTAAGGAATTTAAATTAAGACTTTTGATTTACGATGAAAGTATTTATAAAATTTCATTTAAAACAACTTGATCAAACGTAAAAAATATAAGTACAAAGTCCGATAAACGGTTAAACCGACTTGCTTTATGAGTTTTAAATAATATGCTGTTTAAGAATCATTTATAGAATAAAAAATTTGCGTATCGGAACCTTTAAAAGGTTCATAAAAGTGAGGCCTCGTCATATGTCAACGCTGACTACTGGATTCAGAAAAAAAAAATGTACTAATAATAAATATTTCCATGTTTACCGAATTCTAGAACTCATGTAAATATAATACACGACATATTTCATTCAGAATCCTGATGTGTCAACTGATGCTACCAGTGCCCAAAGATTTCCTTACATTTGAAATCCTATTAATCTGCCAGTATCAGAGTTTGTAACTTTACCATTATTGCATTTTCTTATAATTTAAAAAATTTTGTAAAAAAAAATTCTGTGATTTCCATTTCTATTAAATAAAGAAATCTCAGTAACATGTAAGAGTTATTTTATTATAGTTTATTTATTAATTACAACAGAATCCAAAAATTTCAATAATAAGCTAGATGGAATTTGCAAAAATATATTCTCAAAAAATCTGATATTTCACATAATTAGAACAAGTCGAAAAATATCAGATTATACGTAGAGAAATTTTAGTTCCATAAATGTATGCACATAGACAAACCATTTTTGTGACAAAAGTGATTCAACATAATTTTAAATAAGATCTTAGATGTAAACGGTTCATTCGATCAGTTTCACGCTTATACAGATTATTTAGCAGATAATAAGTACTTGAATATAACTACTGAGATTTGATCAAGACTAGAGATGAGGACATTCTGTAAAACGCGAGATATTTAAGTGATAAATGAGAGCCCGTTTCCCTCCCCTTACAATAAATTAATTATTAATAAGGTTAATTACATTAATTTGTAGATGAGGTAAGTACAAATTGAAGGGGCAGGATTACAATCACAGAAACAGAACAGTAATTTTCCAACGGTTATGGTTTCATGAAATTAAGCCATAGTAACATTGAATACTAAGAAATGATCAGAATTTAATTAATATCAATATTTTCATTGATAAATAACTCTACGTTAGTTTGTGCACTCGAATAATGTACTTACTGGGACCATGACATTCAAAATTTTGCTCCGCCGCTGACGTCCATGCAATACTAATCCTTTTAGTTCTACATTCATCACTTTCTATAAATAAATTTACTTGACCTCATTATTAATTAATTCATTAAACTACGACGGTTTGAGGAACAGTTATAATTTGAATATCCCGCTTTTTGCGAAATGTCCAACCCGCTAATATAATTGAAATTCTAACATTTCTATGCGAAAACTTATTAATATAAACAAGCTAATACGAACAACACTTTTTAAATGATATTTAAAGATAATAATCTAAAGTCTAGGATCACATTAGAGTATCCAGTGTTAAAAGAAACTATTAGGTCATAATATCACACCATAATAATCTTTAAATCTTTATATATGAATCTGCAACTATTCACAAACAGATGTCGTTGTAATCCCGGTAATACAATACGCACTTTTATTCGGGCGGACAAGCTAACGTGGAGTCAGTTGTCGCAATGAAAACCAAGAGTTTGAGTTTGAGCTTGTGGCATCTTAGTATAGGGGGTTGACGCGATGTCGCTTGAATCCATTTGCCCTTCTTGTATGTCAACCAATGTAAGTTTATTATTTAAAACAGATAGCACGATTAGGTTGCCGACGGAGTTTTTTAGTATATAATTAGAGCAGTATAAATTAAACGATTATGAAACGTCTGCGTAACGCTGAGCAATGATTAGTAATGTCAATATCAGACGTCGTCCTAATCCCGCCTACATTTAGACAGTCGTCATTACTATGAATGATTATTTATCCAACTCAGTAGTATTCGTAACCATATGCAATACATTATTATATCAACTAAATTATAATTACCATAAAAATTCTCAAGATGTTCTGTATAATGCTTATCACAGTAAGCAGTTGAGTATAGGTCCTTAGCACGATGTCGCTCGAATCCATAAGCTTTTCATATATCTTATCCAGTGTAAGTATATTATTTAAAATTGATTGCATGATTAGGTTTTCAAGAATGTTTCTCGTTCATAATTAGAGAAGAACAGAGTAAACAATTCTGAGCTGTCTGCATACCACTGAGGAATGATTAGTATTGTCAACAGACATCGTCCTAATCCCGCCTACATGCGGACCGTCGGCTTTACCATGGATAATCATTTAAGCAGCTCAGGAGGATATGTAACCATACGCAACATGTTATTCTTCCATTTGAATTGTAACTACCATAACATTTCAAAAGTTCTTATGTATAGTGCTTATCACAGTAAGCTGTTGAGTACAGGACGATAGCAAGATGTCGCTCGAGACCGTTGGCAAGTTTATAACTTAAATGTGATTGCATGATAAGATATCTGATAAATTGTTCTTGTTCATGAATAGAGCTGCATAAACTACTTAATTATGAACTGTCTACGTACAGTGGAGCAGTGAGTATTATTGTCTATACCAGTCGTCGTCCTAATCCCATCAACATGCAAACAGTCTGCATTACCACCAATTATTATTTGGTGGCCATAAATTTTCGCAAAATATTGTGTATGGTGCCTATCCCAGTATGCTTCTGATTATAGGACGTTGGCGCAATGTCGCTCCAATCTGTTTGGTTTTGTAGTATCTGAGTCAATGACAGTTTATTAAGTTAAAGTTATTGCACGTTGATATATCTGATTAATTATTCCTATTTATTAATCGAGCTGTACGGTCTAATTAATTATGAACGCTGTACCTACTGCTGAACAATGATTAGCAATGTCAAGTCTAGACGTCGTCCTAATCCCATCTACATGCAAACAGTCGGCTTTTCCACAAATTATTATTTGCACAGTACCGGAAGACTTTAAACATATTCAAATTGTTATTATCTCAATTGAATCATAATTGCCATAAATTTTAGCAAAATATTGTGTATAGTGCCTATCCCAGTATGCTTGTGATTATAGCACGTTAGCGCGATGTCGCTCGAATCCGTTTGGATTTTTCGTATCTTAGTCAATGACAGTTTATTTAGTTAAACTTATTGCACGTTGATATATCTGATTAATTATTCCTATTTATTAGTAGAGCTGTACAGTCTAATTAATTATGAACGCTGTGCCCACTGCTGAGCAATGGTTAGCATTGTCAACTCTAGACGTCGTCCTAATCCCATCTACTTGCAAACAGTCTGCATTACCACCAATTATTATTTGCATAGTACCGGGAGACTTTAACCATATTCAACATGTTATTATGTCAATTGAATCATAATTGCCATACATTTTCGCAAAATATTATGTATAGTGCCTATCCCAGTATGCTTGTGATTATAGGACGTTATCGCGATGTCGCTCGAATCCGTTTTGATTTGCCGCCGATAGGCACTATACACAATATTTTGCTAAAATTTATGGCAATTATGATTCAATTGACATAATAACATGTTAAATATGGTTAAAATCTTCCGGTACTGTGCAAATAATAATTGGTTGTAATGCAGACTGTTTGCATTTAGATGGGATTAGAACGACGTCTAGAGTTGACAATACTAATCAATGCTCAGCAGTTCGCAGATGGTTCATAATTGTTAAGAATTAACTGATCTAATTATAATCGAGAAACATTCTTTGAAAACATTACCATGCAATAAATTTTAACTCATAAACTTACATTGATTAAGAGACGAGAAAAGCAACAGGATCAGAGCAATATCGCATTAACATCCTATACTTAGAAACCTAATGGGATAAGCAGTGTACACAATATCTTGGATCATTTATGGTAATTATGATTTAATAATATACGGAAATATAATAATATACTGCATACGGTTACGAATCCCACTAAGTTGGATAAATATGTTGCATGGTAATGACGACTGTCTACATGTAGACGGGATTAGGACGACGGGTGAGACTGAAAATACTACTCATTGCTCAGCGGTACGCAGACGATACGTAATTATTGAGTATGTACAGCTCTATGAATAATCAGCAACATTTTATCAGATATCTCATCAAACAATCAGTTACAAAAAAGAAACTTACATTGACTAAGACACGATAAATGAGAACGGATTCGAGCGACATCGTGCAAACGTCCTATATTCAACATCCTACTGGGATAAGCAGTATACACAATATCTTGCAAAAGTTTATGGTAATTATATTACAACTGATATAATAAAATGTTGAATATTGTGACGAATCTACCGGATTGGGTCAAATAATAATTCATAGTAATACCGACTCCTTGCACGTAGACGGGAATACGACGACCCCTAGTATAGACAACAATGCTCATTGCTCAGCTGTACGTTGACACTTCATAATTATGTAGTTTATACAGCTCTATTCATGAACGAGAACAATTTATCAGATATCTTATCTTTTAATCACTTTTGAATAATATGCTTACGTTGGTTAAAATTCCATAAATCAGAACCAATTAGAGCGACCTCCCTCTAAAGTCCTATACATAAAAGCATACATGGATAGACACAATACACAATATCTTGATAAAAAGTATGGTAATTATGATTCAGTTGACATGATAACACGTTGAATATGGTTAAAATCTTCCGGTATCCTGCAAATAATAATTGGTGGTAATGCAGGCGGTTTGCATGTAGATGAGATTAGGACGACGTTTAGAGTTGACGGTGCTAACCATTGCTCAGCAGTAGGTAAAGCGTTAATAATTAATTGGACCGTACAGCTCTATTAATAAACAGGAACAATTAATCAGATATATCAACCTGCAATAAGTTTAAGTTAATAAACTTACATTGACTCAGATACCACAAATCCAAACGGATTAGAGCGGCATTGCGTTAACGTCCTATAATCAGAAGCATACTGGGATAGGCACTATACACAATATTTGGATAAAATTTGTGACAATTATGATTCAATTGACATAATAACATGTTGAATATGGTTAAAATCTTCCGGTACTGTGCAAATAAATAATTGGTTGTAATGCAGACTGTTTGCATGTACATGGGATTAGAACGACGTCTAGAGTTGACAATACTAGTCAATGCTCAGCAGTTCGCAGATGGTTCATACTTGTTCAGTATTAACTGATCTAATTATAATCGAGAAACATTCTTTGAAAACCTTACAATGCAATAAATTTTAACTAATAAACTTACATTGATTAAGAGACGATAAACGTTAAAATTTATTGCATGCTAAGGTTTTCAAAGAATTGTTCTCGATTATAATTAGATCAGTTAATACTGAACAATTATGAACCATCTGCGAACTGCTGAGCATTGATTAGTATTGTCAAGTCTAGTCGTCGTCCTAATCCCATCTACATGCAAACAGTCGGCATTACCACAAATTATTATTTGCACAGTACCGGAAGACTTTAAACATATTCAAATTGTTATTATGTCAATTGAATCATAATTGCCATAAATTTTAGCAAAATATTGTGTATAGTGCCTATCCCAGTATGCTTGTGATTATAGCACGTTAGCGCGATGTCGCTCGAATACGTTCGCATTTATCGTATCTTAGTCAATGTAAGTTTATTTTTTTGTAACTGATAGCTTTATGAGATATCTTATATATTGTTGCTGATTATTGTTAGAGCTGTACATACTAAATAATTACGTATCCTCTGCGTACCGCTGAGCAATGAGTAGTATTTTCAGTTCCACCCGTCGTCCTAATGCCGTCTACATGTAGACATTCGTCATTACCATTGATAATTATTTATCCAACTTAGGAGGATTCGTAACCATATGCAATATATTATTAGATTAATTTAATCATAATTAGCATATATGTTGGCAAGTTATTGTGTATCGTGCTTGTTCCATTAGATTTCTAAGTATAGGACGTTAACTCGATGTTGCTCTGATCCGTTTGCTTTTGTGGTATCTTAGCCAATGTAAGTTTATTATTTAAAATTTATTGCATGATTAGGTTTACAAAGAATGTTTCTCGTTTAAAATTAGAGCAGTGCAGAGTAAACAGTTATGAGCTGTTTGCATAGCGCTGAGCCATAAGTAGTATTGTCAACAGCAGATGTCGTCCTAATCCCGCCTACATGCAAACAGTCGGCAATACCATGGATAATTATTTATCCAACTCAGGATTTGTAACCATATGCAATAGGTTACACCATTAATTCAATTATAATTACCATAAATTTTCTGCAAACAGTCTTTTGTACCATGGATAATTCTTTAGCCAACTCAGAACGTCTCATAACCATATGCAATATTTCATTATATCAATTGAATTATACATACTATAAATTTTGGGCATGATATTGTGCATATTGCTTATCCCAGTAGGCTTTGAGTGATTTCCCTAGTATGCTTTAATTTCATTTTTCATGAATTACCGGAAAGTCAACCAATATATGTATGTCTTTGGGCAATTACCGGAAAGTGGCGAAATTGCCGGAAAGTCAATGTATTTGCCGGTGTAGTTACCGGAAAGTCCACCAGACTATATATATATATATATATATATATATATATATATATATATGTATATAAGAGTTAATTCCGGTAATATGTGCGTATATATAACAGTTATTTCTGGTAATTGGTAGTATATATAATAGTTATTTCTGGTAATCCAAAAAATATAATTTTGAGTGATTTCCGGTAATCGGACAATAAATTTACCAGTGATTTCCGGTAAGTCACAAAATCCAAAATTTCTATTAAAACTCAAAAAATTGAATGCATACCAACAAAACAGAAAGTCGTGAGAAAAATTTTCAAGCAATTTGTATACGCATTTCGGTACAATTTGTATACGCATTCTAGAAACCAAATATGTTCTCAACCTATTACAACCGATTAGAGCGACACAGCTATGATGTCGCTAGCTTGTAGATTTGTAATATTTGACTAGCGACCAAATGTTCTTCTCCATACCAAATTCAAGTATCGCCGATTCTTTTACAAAATCCTTAATTTTTAAAAAAGTTAACGCTCTTTTTCTCGAGAAATATTCATATCTCTGCTAGCCATAATAGAGCGACAGTGCATTAATAATGTGCAGAATTTTGTAGGAGGGTAGACTAAAGAATGATTTCAGTAGAATAGCATTTGAGTAGAATGCATCAAAAATCAGTATGATTCCAGAAAATTTAGATTGGTATGGTTCCAACTAAAAGAAGGAATTTCAGGATACAGGCTTAGAGCGACACAACCAGAATGCCTTAAGGTAATAGTGTACCGGTTGAGAGTCAGTCCTGCGGAAATTGTGTGAAGATGATCTCCTTTAAGATACATGTAAAAGAGAAGTTCGGAAGTGCTACTATCATGCGGTACAATTTGTATACGCATTCTAGAAACCAAATATGTTCTCAACCTATTACAACTGATTAGAGCGACACGGCTATGATGTCGCTAGCTTGTAGATTTCTAATATTTGACAACAAGTGACAAAATGTTCTTCTCCTTACCAAATTCAAGTATCGCCGATTCTTTTACAAAAACCTTATTTTTAAAAAAGTTAACGCTCTTTTTCTCGAGACATATTCATATCTCTGCTAGCCATAATGAAGCGACAGTGCATTAATAATATGCAGAATTTTGTAGAAGGGTAGACTAAAGAATTATTTCAGTAGAATAGCATTTGAGTTGAATGCATTAAAAATCTGTATGATTCCAGAAAATTTAGATTGGTATGGTTCAAACTAAAAGCAGGAATTTCAGGATACAGGCTTACAGCGACACAACCTGAATGCCTCGAAGGTAGTAATGTACCGGATGAGAGTCAGTCCTGCGGAAATTGTGTGGAGATGATCTCCTCTAATATACATGTGAAAGAGAAGATCGTAAGTGCTATTATCATGCGGTACAACTTGTATACGCATTCTTGAAATCGAAAAGGTTCACAATCTATTACAACCGATTAGAGCGACACAGCTATGATGTCGCTAGCTTGTAGATTTCTAATATTTGACAAGCGACAAAATGTTCTTCTCCATACCAAATTCAAGTATCGCGGATTCTTTACAAAATCCTTAATTTTAAAAAAAGTTAACGCTCTTTTTCTCGAGAAATATTCATATCTCTGCTAGCCATAACAGAGCGACAGTGCATTAATAATGTGCAGAATTTTGTAGGAGGGTAGACTAAAGAATTATTTGAGTAAAATAGCATTTGAGTAGAATGCATCAAAAATCAGTAGAATTCCATAAAATTTAGATTGGTATGGTTCAAACTAAAAGCAGGAATTTCAGGATACAGCGATAGAGCGACACAACCAGAATGCCTCTAAAGTAGTAATGTACCGGATGAGAGTCAGTCCTGCGGAAATTGTGTGAAAACGATATTTTTTAAGATACATATAAAAACGAAGTTCGTAAGTGCTACTGTCATGCGGTACAACTTGTATACGCATACTTGTATCCAAAAAGTTTCTCAACCTATTACAACTGATTAGAGCGACACAGCTATGATGTCGCTAGCTTGTAGATTTTTCTTGCAGAGCGAAGCCACCTCTCTGAGCCGCATGCAGTTTGACTGCTCATATGGCAGAGTGAAGCCGTGGTTCCGAACCACATGCCGCTTGGCTGCTCGTGTAACAGAACAAAGACGACTGCCGAACTGTACGGTCTGCTCGTCTGACAGAGCGAAGCCGCGTCTCTGAGCCGCATGCAGTTTAGCTGTGGAGAATAAAGGAAGGGAGAGGGAGAAAGAGGGATAAATTTGAGGAATAGAGAGAGATCGAGGAAGAGAAAGAGAAAGATGCGAGAACTAGCTTTTGGTGCGTGTTACCGATGGAGCGCGTATTGCCGAATTTTCGGAGTCCCGCAGTCGAGGGAGCGCTGACTGCGATAGCGATAGCGAGGAAAGCTTCTGCCTGCTGTGGCAGAGAAGTTTTGGTGGGCAGTAGGGGGCAACGGTTCGTAGAGGAGGGGCAGAGAGAGAGAGATAGAGAGAGAGAGAGAGAGAGAGAGAGAGAGGGAGAGAGAGAGAGCGAGAGAGAGGGAGAGAGAGAGCGCGATATAGAGAGAGAAAAGAAAGTAATGGCGGGGTGGCGTGCGCAAGCGAGAGCGGAAGAAGTCCTCCAGCGGTCGGCATCGTCGGGCCCGTCAGAGGGAGGAGGGGAAGAGAGAGCGAGCAAGAGGGAGGGGGGAGAGATGGAGAGAACGAGAGCGAGGTGGCGCATGAGTGGATGTGGAAGATTTCCACTGCACGGAGAGCCCGGTATCATGGGGCCCTCGCGCGCTGAGGACAGGAAAGCCCGAAGTGGGGGGTGGGCGTCCGATTTTCCGCTTTGTTTTGCTCGGCGTGGATTGTTGCTTCCCTACTTCTCGAAGGTCCCTGCGTATAACCATGCAACCACGAACCGTTCCGAAATTGCATTGCCTTCCCGTTTTATCCCAATCGACCAGTGTATTATCGGCCAAGCTTGTTGATAGTGCATGGTTGTCTGCTGCCTTCGCAAATTACTGCCAATCTTATGTATTCACTTATTTTATCATTCAGGTCATTAAAATATACTATGATATTTGGCTAATAATATCGTGGAGATCTAAATGGAACATTGTATTACCTATGCTGGTTCGAAATGGCGCTGTAGTAACTGTTGTAATTTACCACAAGATTTCCCGGCTTTATAGTTTGGTTCACACCACCGTGGGAATACAACATTCTACACTGCATATTATGTCGCCTATTAGTGCATGGTTGTGTGTTGTAATTCGCAAATTACTGTCAGTCTTATGTGTTCAATCGTATCATTATACTGGTCATTAAATTATGCTATACTATACAGCTAATAATATCATCGCGATATAATTGGAACACTGTAGTATCTACGCTGTTTCGGGATAACGCAGTAATCCGCAGTTAACGCGATTATATTTCTAGCTATAGAGTATAGCATAATTTCATGACCAGAATTATGATACAAGTGGACACATAAGACTGACAGTAATGCTTGATTTACAGCAGACAACCATGCACTATCAAAAAGCTTCGCCGATGATACACTGTTCTAATGGGATTCAGGCAACATAAATAATAATGTCAAATGCTGTATTTCCGAGGCTGATAGAAACCAACTAATAAGTCGGGAAATTTCGAGGTAAACTGTAACAGTTATTACTGCATTATCCCAAATCAGTGTACGTAATAGAGTGTTCCATTTAAATCTCTGCGATATTATCAGCCAAATTTTACAGCATATTTTTATGACCAGAATAATAATACAAGCAAACACATAAGACTGATAGTATTTTGCGAATTGCATTATCAATGGAGTAGTCTCACTGAGTAACAGGTCATTTATAAAGTATATGAATAATGAAACACGTGAGTATACTATCACACAGAGCGACCAATAATAAGTTCAATGTAAGGTAATTCGCTAATGATACCTAACAAACGTAGACTATCGCGAAGCCTGCCCGATAATACAGTGTTCCCGTTCCATTCATGCTAAATATTTAATAGTATCGTGCTGTGTATTATCTTGAAAATGAAAAAAATTTCAAGTGTATTGTTCAATCACAACTGGCAGCGAATACTACACTTTCTTAAAATTTCATTTCAAGAACAGTGTTTCAATTGAATACCTGATGCAAATCTAAATGTATTTACTGCATTTTTTCGTAAGAAAACTAATGAAACCAGAGTGCAGATGATTTAGAAGGTAAGATCTTGATGCCAAGTGTATATCCTGATAATAAATCAAAACTTGGCCTGGAATTGTAAAGTGGTACAACGAGAGCCAGGTGACATAATTAACAATGTAGAATGCTGTATTTTCACGGCTGATGGGACCAAATTAGTAAGTTCGAAAATTTCGAGGATAATTGAACAGTTATTACAGCGTTATCCCGGATAAGCGTAGGTAATACAGTGTTCCATTTAGATAGCAATGTTGTTATTAACTATATAGTAGAGCGTACTTAAATGACTAGAATAATAAAAAATGTGAATATATAAAACTGACAGTAATTTGCTAATTACAGCAGACAACCATGCACTATCAACAAGCTACGCTGATAGTATAGTGGTCCAATTGGATCCAGGCGACATAAATTGCAATATGGAATGATGTATTTTCACGGCTGACGGCAACAAACTAGTGTTCCATTTAGTTCTCTACGATATTATTGGCCAAATATTTTAGTACATTTTAATGACCAGAATAATAAATCAAGTGAATATATAAGATTGATAGTAATTTGCGAAGAAAGCAGTTAACTGTTATATCCCACCCAATGAATCTCGTCACGCGTCACCTTATAAATCCGATCAAACGAGAAACAAAGCGAATAAGATTAAGTATACAAAAACAATCACCACATACAGAGAACAATTTTAAAGCCACGCAGTCGTCAAAAAAACCTCCAGCTCGATAGTCAACTGTGTGCGGGGGGAACTGTTATACCCCATCCAGTCACTCTTTCGCCACGCGAAAAGATACGTGAGGAAGGGCCCCTGCAGCGTGGTCGTCACAGCCAGCGAATCCGCGGCGCGACAGCTGCGCAAGTCAGAGCCCCTGCGGCGCGATGGCCCGGCCGGCGCTAGTGCATTTACTGTAGCACGATACCGGAGGTAATACTCGCATTCGCCTCGAGTCCACGAGTATGGCTGCAGTAATCCAAAGATTAATCCTGTATTTCCTGCAGGCTGTGCAAAAAATTTTGATGCGTTCCAAGTGACCGTCGATTTAAACACCAGCCATTGGAATGCACGTACTCCAATGGTAGATGCTATTGTAACGCCCGTAAATGAAAAGAAAAGAAAATATATCCGCAACGAATGCGCGTGTTTTACACAAAAAGCAGAACGCTCGGGTTTGCGAGAATCACTCGAGGCCGTCCTATTGAAAATAACCAGGTGGTATTACCTTATGGTAACACAGTATGATAAAACCATCTGGTAATTACCATATGGTTTTTTGTCTCGGTTTACAGTGTGGTTAAACCATATGGTAAAACCATGTGGGAACTAATATGTTTACTATTATGGCAATTTTTATTGCAAGTAGTGAAATTATACAATAAAATGAAATTCACTACTTGCAAGAAAAATTGCCATAATAGTAAACATATTAATTCCCACATGGTTTTACCTTACGGTACCAATACCACCTGGTTATTTTCAACAGGGTGTGGTTCTGTTGTCCATGCCCTGTTGCTAATATACAGGTGGGTATACATATGGATCATCCATATGGATTTACATGGATTCCACATGGGTTCATATGGATAATCTAGAGATACTGATCCATAATCCAAACTGTTATAATATTGCTACTGGAATACTTACAAGCTTGCGCAAGTACGTAGTAATTAATAAATAAGAGAAAAAAAAACAAAAAAATAATCATCTAAACGGGAATCGAACTCGCAACATCTCAGTTCATAGTCCAATACTTTACCACTGAGCCACTAACACTTGTTTCACTGGATTTTATACTCTCATGCTTCGCACGATATCATCATTTCATAATTGTAGATCTCATGTCAAAAATTTATGTAACCGATTTTGGTTGCTTTATCTATTTAAAAGCGATTTGATTCAATTGTTAACTACTTTTGAAAGATTCAGTTTCGAAAATTTTTCAGGAATTTTGGAATAATCTTATGCATATAATAACCATAGATCTTTAAAATTGGTGCAGTTCATCTGACATAATTTTACAAAATAATTATTGAGTCAATTTTGATATCGTTTGCACAGAATACTAATACTCCTTTAAGGGGTTATGCCTGAGTTAAAGTCGTCAAAAAATCGATTTTTTTTTATTGACTTTTTTCATAGGAAATTGTCTGTAGAATACGATGCTGAAGTCCCATTTGCCCAAAAAAATTGGGTAGAAAGCTACAGACCAAAAACTGAAGGCATGCGAATAGCTTATTTTTAAAAAATCGTAATTTTCGCGTTTTTATTTGTCAGTGCTATGTTACTGAACATGATTATTTTTCGAGCTTTTAATGCTTCTCATGCATAATATTTGTATGTAAAATACAATAAAAATATCTATTATGCAATTAAAATCCGTTAAAAGATATTAATAAAATGAGCAAAATTATGCAATATTAAAAATTTTCAAATTGCTTATTTCCACATTTTCCTCTATTTTGTTTATTTAAATTAATAATTTATTTTTAAAAAAGCATTTGATTATTTATTATGCTCTATAAAGAATTAATTAGACGCAAATATTCGTCAATGAATAAAATTATGCAAAAAACGAATTTTGAATTTGGCGCTTACCGACGGGGCCGCGCGATATTCTTTCGAAAAGGCTATTCATCTAGTAACCTGTTTTACCGTATGATTGAGAATTCAAGAGCGCAAAAACACTTGCTTTGAATTTTCATATCAACTTTTATTCTGCATTGCTCAATATTATTAAATAATTTATTTTATAATATTGATAGCATTTGTGGTTAAAAAGTAGAGTAAGTGAGAGTGATTTGTGATCAAGATGAGTCCAGACTCAAGATATAGAGTTTCAGGATCATCTGACAGAAAAAGAAGATTTGGAAGAAGAAAGAGAAGACCCAAGATTTTTCATCAAAAACAGCAATGGGAAGTTTCGACAACAGCACCAGCACCAGCATCAGCATCAACATCTATACGAGAACGAGCAAACACCAATCACTTCAGCATCACATACGCCTGATACAGTTCCTTCAACGTCCAGGGAATGGAGTTCAAGATCTGCTGCGCAAGCTTTACCAGGTACCTCAACATCAGTACCGCCAGAAATTTCTGTGTCTAGGTCTAGACAAAAATTAAAATCAATTTATGTAGAACCGAGTGAAATTCAGAATAGAATCTTTGACATTTCTTTGCTTCTGCCAGGATTACAGGAGTTTCTGGCTTGTAAAGCTTGTGGCGGATGCATCAAATTTGATGAAGTTGATGTACGAGGTCTTGTAGCAAACTATCCATCACCTGTACATCATGTAACGCAGTTGCTTTCATCGACTCCACCAGAAATGTTGGAAAACAAAGTAACGCTTATGAAGTGAACAAGCGTGCAGTTATAGCCATGAGAATTCTTGGTCATGGGCACACTGGTTTGAGCACTGTATGTGGAGTAATGGATTTTTCTACTCCAATCTCTCACAGTAATTTTGACAAAATTAATCAAGACTTGAAAGATGCAAGCTTGATTACAGCTAAAGAGTCGATGAAAGCAGCTATGCAGGGAAGCT
>JACCIB010000846.1:0-78595 GCA_018906965.1 Philotrypesis tridentata
CGTGCCAATTAAAGTTCTTATTAGAGTGTCGTGACAAAGACATTGTACCGAAACATATTTCCAGGATGGGCGTGCGTAGATTTTTTTACAGTAAGTTTGCGACTAGAAAATTCCAGAATTGTATAAATAATTTGCACAAGAAGCTTTTAAAATTAGAGATAATAGACTGTAACACACATAAAACTTTTTTAAACAAAACAATATTGCACACTATTAGTAACATTAAGAGTTTGACTTCTGAGCACTTTTCTGAGTTAGTTTTAGAGTTTTCCGAAATTTCCTTAAAAACTTATAAAAATAAATTAACTTACAACTACAGGAGAAAAATATCCGATCTGTCTGTTTTGTATTCACGCTCTCATGGATATGACCTCCCGGTCCGTCCGCATGGCAATACTTCGAATCCTCGTAGTTCGAAGGAAAATATTGGCAGTTTTGACTATAATTTTAACCATGCGGAGATTTTAAAATTGAGAGAAAAATGGCTTGTGAATCTTACTGATTCGCAGCTTCCGGAATTTGTAAAGAAGGTGATGTCCATGGGAGATAAATTCAATTTTAATACAGATTTTCAATTTAAGCAAGCTATTGAGATATTAAAAAGCCTGGAGAATGTATATGCGTTCAATCGAAACATAGACGGAGGACTGCGAGATGGAGTCATTTCCATATTAAATTCTCAGATTAAAAATAAGACGCATGTGCCTTATCATGAACGTATTATGTCATACAATATTAGACGTACAAAACAGTATTTAAAAAACAATCCCGATCTATTTTTCACTAGAGCAGACAAGGGCAATGCTACGGTAGTGGTGGATCGAAACGTGTATATCTCGAAGGTTAATGAGGCCCTCAGCGACGAGAGATTTTATAGACTGGTTAAAGTTAACCCTGCTGCAGGGATAAAAAAGCGGATAAAATAACTCATTGACCTTTGGAGTGCACGGGGCGTTCTAGAGTGCGACGAGGCTTTTAGAGGTCTTTCTTCCAAGGGCATCGAGCACACATCGCTGCCGAAAGCTTATGGCCTAATAAAAATTCATAAACCAAACAATCCCGTAAGAATTATAGTTTCAGCAATTAATAGCCCCACTTATTTTCTTGATAAATGCATATCCGTCTTATTAACTAAACATTTTCCTTTACCAGCTTCTCATATAAAAAATAGTACACAATTAAAAAGTAACCTCACTAATATAAATATTTCTGATCAGCAATGTTTTGTGTCCTTCGACGTTGTTTCGTTGTTTTCGAGTTTGCCAAAAGATGCGATTATACTGTCGATTGAAAAGAGATGGAAATGGTTCTCCTGTATGAATTGTATGTCGAAGAGCGAATTTATGGATGGTATAAAAATTCTTCTCAACTGTACGTATCTTGTTTTCGATGGCAAATTTTATAAACAAGTCTCAGGCGCTCCGATGGGATTCTGCTCGAGCCATGTTTTTGCGAATATGGTTCTGGAGGATCTCGAGGATCATTGTCTGGGTATTGCAAAATCTAGCGTTCGACTTTTTTACAGATACGTGGATGACTGTCTTTTGGTTTTGGATAGAGATAAGATTGAATTTGTGTTATCTATATTTAATAGCTATAATAACTCCCTTCAATTTACTCACGAAATTGAAGTCAATAATAGTATAAATTTTCTCGATATCTCTATTATTCATGATTCAAGTGGTCATATTTTTACGAATTGGTTTCAAAAAAATACAGCGTCATCAAGATACATAAATTATTTCTCTCACCACCCAAAAAACCAGAAGATAGCAATAATGTACAATTTATTTGATAGGGCGATATTGTTGTCCAATCCGCGGTTTCACTGTGAAAATATCGAAAAAGCGAAAAAAATTCTCATAGCTAATGACTATCCTCCAGATTTTATAGAAAAATTTAGTAAAAAACGGATTGCTCGCAACCTGAGCCTTTCAAGGGCCTCGTTAGAAGGGGTAGTTGAAAGTAATGCACACTCACAAAACAATAATTCTAACTCTAGAAAAGGATATGCGGTGTTCCCTTACTATGAAGGGTTTAACGAAAAATTAAAGTCGGTTTTGAAAAGAAATGACATGAGTTTGATTAATAGTGTTACTGATAAGTTCAACAAATTTATAAAACTTGGCAAAGATCCTACTGCTGTGGGAGATACGAGAAATGTTGTATATAAAATCGATTGCTCCGATTGCGAATCTACGTACATCGGAGAAACGTATCGACCGTTAAAAGCTAGGCAATACGAACATAAAAGATATATAGAGAAAAGGGATCTTAACTCCCCTCTCGCGGTACATGCATTGGAAACAGGACACAATTTCGATTTTAACAATATTAAAATAATAGATAGAGAACCGTCTATGTTCCGCAGACGGTTCTCAGAAATGCTACACATTCAGTTTTTCGATGGCACACTTAATAGGGCTGAGGATACGTGCCGCCTCAAAGCGAGTTATAAAAATGTTATATCAAACCTAAAAAATAGTCCGAATAAATTTTAATTGTAAATAATGTGATTGCGGAGGCTCGGTGGCGAGCGGACTGTATCAGGATCTTAGCATGCAGTGAGAGGTGGCATACCGCTTCGCGCTCTGTTCAACTCAGCCAACACATGTTCAATAGTGATTGGCTGGCGAGCCGGAGCGGAACAGCCCAGTGGGAGGTCGGAGAGACCGGGTTGCCGTGGCAACGCTCCGTCCATACTGTATACTATATAGTCATATAGTCATGGCAGGAGCGTTTCTTACGTTGCGGCGCGGGCCCCCCGTCCTGCTACTTGAGTATTAACGTGCCACCTCCAATGTGTTATTCGTTCTTGGTATATGGATGAAGCTCGAGGTATCCGTCGCTGATACGGTTTGCATTATAATAACATTTCTAAGTATTGGTACATCTAATGTATGTATTGCGGAATATATATTGCCCGATTTTTGTAGAGACATTAGTTGACGTCTTGCCTCGACCGGTGCCGCATTACCACCTTGGCACCGGGGAATCGTTCTGTTAAATAAAATTCTCGAGTCCTAGGCCGTAAGTTATTATTTAAAAAATTTTGTAATAGTTCTTCTGTAAACTTTGGTTTAAAATTTAAAATTTATATTTATAGCGCCATATGCGATTTATCCTTTTTCTGGTCCGTTCCTAATAATGTAAAAACACGGAAGTTGTTTTGCAAATTAGGTAACTATGTCTATATGTACAATTTTCAATTTCACTTATTGTAATATTATTATTGTAATAAAACCTTGTAATTTAACGTTATACAGCCACTGAAGAGGGGATAAAAATATCCCGAAACGTTTGGCATTTTTAAAATAAACAACTTGGCTCGAAGAGACGCATCAATTTTTATTCTACACTATTCCATCATCGAGCGATAGAGTCATTATTAAACAAATTAAATACACGCAATCTATCTAATATACATTGCACCTATCTAATATACATAGATGCACGATTTAAAATGATCATAGGAGCTATAATTATAAACTTTTTCAACCGAAATTTACATACACGCACAAAAGCGAATTTAAAGAAAATTACCATTTGACTTAATTAACAATTTAGCAACATTTAGAGCTGACTTCTAAAATAATGCGAATTTTTGAATTTTAACTAATTACCGATGATCGGCGCCCTCCATAGACTTACTGAGCGAAAGTGACCTTTTATAAACAATTGCCTATAACTCAAAAAGTTACCGTCCGAAAATTGTTAATTTAGTGTCTAATTTGTTAATTAAGCCTAACCTTTAATTCTACAAAAAAAAATTCGAAATTGTTAATTGCAAAAATGAACTTTTTTAATAATGATCGTATCGAAACCGGACCACTTCCTAATTTTACAATTAGGCATGGGCTACCAATATATCAAAAAAGATTTCCGAAATGTCAATAAACAAAAGAGCTATTAATTAAACAATTAAAAATTTTGAACTTTTATAAAAAAATTTAACGGAGTACTGTTCTACGGACTCAAGCGCATCTGAATCCGATGAGTGGATTTTCCAAAAAAAATGTCATCAAAGGTGCTTGGAACAAACACTTAAGTCCACAGAAGAATACTTTAACATATATACGGCATTCGCGGACTTCCAAGTCCGATATTATAAGTCAAGACTCAGCACACCTGAAGCCAACGACTTCGCACACACTCCAACATAGAGAACATCACGTACACCACTTACGCCAAAATTCGCGGACTTGCATTCTCCACATTCGTTCCCGCACAAATTTCGCGTATACGTTAGTCACTATTAAAACTCTTCGTGAGCAACATGTTCTTCTCCTTTATCGCTTTTATTTTCCATTACTACCGGCACGTAGTATCCATACGCACAGCAGTAGTATGGATAAATTACTATATCCATCCTGGGCAATGGACGCCCACAGAAATTGAAACGTGGTGGTGGATCAATCAACAACTAGATCGATTAGTAAGGCTCGCCCGCAAGTGCGCTGTACCGGCAATTATCCAAATCGTCGAGTGGCTCCAGGAAAAATACCGGGACAGGCGTATACGGAAGTGTTCCGCAATGGTCGGACCCCAGCAATGCAAAAAACACACGAGGTCCCGTCGCGACTACTGCAGAGCACGACCGTCTACACGACGCCTGTTACCGCAAGTACAAACAGCTAGCGGCTTTCCCGGAGCTCAACGGATCGGTGGATCCAAAGATTGTCGCCCTAGTCGAGCACAAGGAGCGGGTTGAATTCGCCCGTGTGTTCGGCTATGAGACCGACTATGGCCACCGACAGCACAACGATAACCTATGGGCGACTTACGCCCTTACTTACAAAATCAACGATCTAGGTTACATAGAAGCACTACCTCTTCCCGTAAGTTTAACAACGAATCAAATGAACAATCAAATATTTGTATCTTTCAGACCCAGCCAAAAAAACAGACAAAAGCGTTTGCAACAATTGTTAGCCCCCCCTTTACCACTAATGGCGCTATCATCAGGCGCAGACTGGCAGGAATTGTGCAGAACAAACAGATCAACGAAGTACAAAATTTGAACCAAAATTAAATAATCTTTAAATTATTTATACTGTTTGTTAAAAGTTAAAATAAATTAGCAGAAAAAAACAATAATAAACTGTTTTGAACAAATTATTTACCCATTACTTATCCACCACCTTTAGCTTCATTTAAAATATAAGCATAAGTCGCAAGGGAAAAAAACAAATTACATTTCCGAACCTTGCAGCGGCAAGGGACGCGGAATAAAATAAGGATTAAAATTACCGGGTCTACGAACCAACTGCGACGGTGCGGACAGAAAGAGAATTTCACTCCCACTAGTCGATGATGGTAAGGTAGGGGCTGACGAAGAAAACCCAGTTGAGATGCCTTCTTCAAACTGCATCCGGGATTTCTCTGCTCTTTTATTTTCCGGTTGATTTTTAGAACTTCTGATAAAATCTGACTCAATTTTTATACATTTGCAGCATTGCAAGGAATTGCATCTACAACACTTCCAAAGCAAAAATAATACTAGCAGTAATATTACCGGACCCACGGACATACACCCCACATACACCGAACGCAGCGTCTTAGATCTCTTTAATACTGACAATTCTTTAAATTTATTTTCTAGTCTTTCTAAAGTGACTGAGTCTTCACTTTCTGCCCAACTCCGTAGTTGTTCTGTATCTGCTTCCTCTAAATGATCTAGCCTATGATACCCAGCAACCTTATAATTTTCAATCTCTGAAATTGTTAAATTAAAAGGGAGCCTAGCTTCATAGAGGACAGTCTGATTTGTTCTGACTACAGTTATACCATACAGAATATTAGAACCAGTACGGCCATGACATTGGTCCCTGATTGCCAATAATCCCGTACCATCCAGCTCCAGTTCAGCTTTCCGCTCACTATTACAAATAATCTTCATCTTAATGGCAGAAGGCAAGGAGTACAACCACTCATTAGTACTAGATAGACGTGTCCGAATAGGAATCCTGTCTGTCGAAACTGCGAACCTACACTTTTTAAGGACTTCCAAAGAAGGCCGAGCAAGCAACGTATACTCACACGGACTGTTCCCTTGATCCAAATAAAATGGTAAATCCGGTGGACAATGTAATTTGTCCGCATATTTTGTACAAGAACCAAGAAATTCAGTATTAGCCAGTAGATACTGTTGCATATCATTTGATACTATTACATAAGTATAATCTGAGACAATCTTAATAAAAGATTCAGTTTTAAATAAAATTTCGTTTTTCATTGGCAAGAAATGTATTCTATAATATGAAAATTTATTTTTTTCGGCTAAAGGAAATTCCAATACCACTAATAATTTCCCGTTTCTAGCACTAACACTAGTTTTGGACATTGTATGCAGCATCTCTATGGTAACCTGATCATGATTCCACGGTGACACATGTTCATTAATAGTTGAAAGAATCCCCTTTAACTGAGCACTATCAAACAATAACGGATGTAAATGTCCCAAGGATGTAGCCTCTAAAGCATCTAACAAAATTCTCAGAGATTTTATACAATCCTCTAAAGATTTATCAAACTGGTTTAACCATAAATTTAGCTTTGCACGATTGCAGTTCTATGAATTTCATTGTCATATATTTCCGTTTTATTCAACAAATCTTTAAGAATCTTATGATCTGCTGACAATAATGACTCATCTGCTTTAAGTTTATCATGAATAGACTCTAAATTAGATCTCACAATATGGGTTTGTTCAGACAATAAGACAGACATATTCGAGGCCTGGCCATATAATTTATCCACGTTCAAATGCAAATTTTCACGATCTTCAGAATCCATAGTACCAAAAAGAACTTTAAACCCCCATCCAATAAAACCAAAAGGTGACCATCTTTTTACCAAAGAATGAGAATAAGGAATCGCCAACCCGTCTGGCTTTATCTCAGATGAAAAGAAATTTTGCAATTTTTGTTGCAATGTTTCCAAAAAGTTCAATTGATTATTAGTTCTAGAAGACTGCAAAATCCCTTCACAAATGTTCTTTTCTATAACCTTATGACATACTAAAACTGCGTCCAAGAATATCCTCCGCCTCACTTGAACTATGTCTTCTATAACTTCCCATTTACTGAAATCCAACGTAATAGCTATATATTCATAATATATACCAGGATTATTCGTAATAGGTGCCAGCTGATAATACGTGATATTATTCACACGATTATCTTGCGCTAAAGCCCATGGACCATCAAGAATAAAAGCGAGAAGAAAAGTCCGAACCCACGCCATGATCTTCTGTAAAAGAGAAAACAAAAAAGAATATTGTGGTTAACGATAAAATTTTTCCAATTTATCTTTATGTTTAACTAATAACTTTCCATTAGAAGACTCAACCACAACATTATTGTTGTCTCTTAACTCTCTCACGATAAAATTACCATTATAGAATTTATCCAATTTTCCATACCTTGGCTCTTTTAAAACTCTAACTTCTTCTCCCACCTCTAATTTTAATGGTCTGGCTTTCTTGGCATAGTATTCTTTATTTTTCAACTTTGATCTTACCAAGTCTTCTCTAGCTAAAGACTGAAGACTCCGAAGGCATTCAGTTAAATCTCGTACAAACTCATTGTAGGTTTCCAGTTCCACTTCATCCGGCAATCTATTAGGTGCTCTGGCTGGTCTTCCATATACCAACTCAAAAGGAGTAAAACCTGTAGATGCATGCACAGAGGTGTTGTACTCATGCATAGCGAAAGGAACAACCTTGTCCCAATCCTGTTTACTGGCAGCCTTATTCCTCAAAAAGTCAGCCAAAACTGCATGGCTCCTCTCCAAAGATCCATTCGACTGTGGATGATAAGCAGTAGTAGTATTCAATTTAAACTGAAATATTTCTGATAACTCTGTTAGTAATTTATTCTGGAAACTTCGACCTCTATCACTCAAGATAATTTTTGGCACTCCATACTGGGCAATCAGATGTCTTGCCAATGCATCCGCTATCGTGATAGCCTTGATATTCGGTACCGGTACCGCTAAACAAAACTTTGAAAACAAACATTGCATAGTTAATATATGCATATTTCCTTCCGTAGTCTTGCATAAAGGTCCTACAGTATCAATTGCTACCTTATAAAATACTTCACTTGGTGTATCAGTAATAACCATCGGCTCTCTAGTCTTAACTCTTACCAGCTTCTGTTCTTGACAAATCTCACAACGCCGAACAAAATCACGGACGTCATCTTTCATGCCTTTCCAATAGAATCTTTCTCGAATACGTCTATAGGTTTTACCCATACCTCTATGTCCACCAAACAAACTGTTGTGATAATCGTGCAAGATAGCTGATCTGTGTTCTGGCGACAAAGTTCTACAATTACCCAGACACACTGTTACAGAAATTTTCATATTACCAAAAACTGATTTTAATTGATTTAACAAAACTCCTCTAGACAAACTATTTGTAATTTCTCCCGATCTTGCTATTCTAAAGGATTTCAAATTTTTCTCCTTAATCAATTGCTTCAATTTACTAAAACAAGTACGCAAAATACTAAGTTTTATTTCATCTTTAAAATTCTCTACTATTACCAAACTAAAAATGAATCTTTTCCTATTTACTGTAACAATAACATCCCCTAATTTAGGATGTTGTCCAGCTAAATCTGACAAATGTAAGGCTTCAATATCAACCAGCAATTTATTAGTACCACTTATGATCTCTAAATCTTTAGAAATAAAGTGTACTATATTATCCTTCAAGTATGTAACTCCTTCTCGTGTAGTGAACATCTTCATATTGTTCCTCAAATCATAAGGATCTTCCAAACCTTCTACGGACAAAGATACTGGCGACACATTCAAAGACTTACCCGGTATATCCTTAAGATTAGTAATTTTGGGAAGATCTCCAGACTTTTTAGCAATCTCTTCCACTTTAGTTGGTAATACCTCATCATTTCTGGTTATGCTTTTTGGAACAACAGAAGCAATCTCGGGAACATCAGACTCCTCCTCGCTGTCCACCTGTTCTATAGGTGACAAATTTCGCCAGTTTGTCTCATCCTCAAAATTTTCCACGTCTTGCCAAGCCGTGGAACTAGCTCTATACCCTTTAATAGGCGATTTGGTTCTTATAGGATTCGCATTTCTTTCCGCATAATCCAACGCCCACTCTCTCAAAGTCTCGTTAATCATTTTGTCCCTCAAATTCTTCTCCTCTTCAGTGAGCTTAGTCTTTTCAACACCATCTGTAGGTAATGAAGACATAGATTTAGCATTTCTTAATGGAAAATCCCGAATACCATCTAACTCTTCAATATCTTGGCTTGTATCATCCCCAGATTCCTTATATTCCGGAACATAATTATCCCAAATAAGAGAATTGGGATTATCAATACCTGACACCTCCAAGCTGGACTGGTCCTGGATTCTACCAATCGCAGATCTTCGCATGGTAGACTGTAACGGTTCATTAACTAATTCCAAATCATCACTTGAAGAAGAAGAATCCCTGAACTGATTCTTCAATATACTCCTAATCGGAGGTTTGACCGTCCTCTTAAAAGTCTTTTTACGTTCTAACAACTCGGAGGCCATAACTTCTTCCACCTCACTCTCTCCAGGACTGTTGTCCACCAAATTTTCCCGACTATCTGAAACTTCCGAATCCGGAGAAACTAAATTTCTTGCAAGACTTGGTAATGCGGACCGATCCAAAGACGGTACAGGAGCATCCTCTTTAGGATCCACATTTCTTTCCCCACTTTCAGATGAGTTCTTGCTATCCGAGACTGTAGAAATGGGATCAGAAAATGCTACCGTTTTCGGCATCTCCACCTTACGCTGTCTTAACCTTTTTCCAATGGTACTTGCATCCAAATCAGCTTGTCCACCTTCCATACCTTTAGGAACAGTTGGTAACGGATCTTTATAATCAGGCTTCCTACCAGGTTTCTTCCTTACAGGCTCATAGACTGTGTCTGATTTTTCATCCTCAGACAATTTAGCAAGGTTTTGTCTTGCCAAAGAAGTTTTGGTAGGCTTAGGTACCAAAGGTAATAAAGACACCTCCCCCCTTATGTCTTTACCATCATGTTTTCTACTTTTCTTATCAGCAGACTTTACCACTGGATTCCGTGACAGGGCATCCGAATTAATATTCTTTAAGTCTACTCATTGGATCTTTGATTGAATCCATCCAAGTCAATGGCTCATAGTCGCCATAAATAGTAAAATGTCGTCCATATAAATAATGTCTGAAATACTCTACTGCTATAATCACTGCCAAACATTCCTTCTCAGTAGTGGAATAATTCCGCTCACTTTTATTCATACATCTGGACATATATGCTATTGGATGATCTTGTCCGGGTTCTCTGGAATGATGTTCCTTCAGTAATTTTTCCTTTATTACTTCCAACCTCTGCTGATCATCAGCAGGCGGATCACCCTCCAACGGAAAATCAAGAAGATCATTATCATCACTAAAATCAAAAGGCTCCAAATATTGTGGAGCGATCTCAATTTCCACCGGCTCTGGCAACAAGTTTGCGGCCATAGCATAACAGAAACCCTGATTGTTAGTTACAACATTGTCTCCAAGATATACCCCTGGAATTGTCTTGATTTCCGGAAGATATGCATCACCTCGCTGTGAGTCCGCAGTGACCGGGATTTTTACTTGCACTCTTTGATACGGTGGTAATTTAAGACAAACTTTTGTCTCAGCTTTCTCCTGCAACACAACCACATTATCTTTTTCCTTATTTACCACCTGAAGACCAGAATACCCAACCTCTGAGGTTTTCCTCAATAAATTGAAGGAACTGAAAATATTCAGAATGAATTTTCAGAATTACTTCACGAACATCTTTTTTTGTTTTGTATATTTTGTTCACCACTTTGTCATCATTTTTTCAACATATGTAACGTTATAGTCAAAACAGAAACTTATCGCCGGGCAAGAAAAGACATTAACTATCGTTTTCGATACGTTGTAACGTGGCAAAATATCGCCACATCACAGCGAGCATCGAGCTGCCGGGGTAGAGCGTCTCAGGCCTGTGTGAATGGGAAAGAGTGCATGAATTAATGGCGTATCGTTTCTTCTGAGTGACGACGCGAGGAGAGGAGAGGCGACTGAGGAAGGAGAAAATAACAGAGGACTTCTCCACTCCCCGCCCAAGGGCGAGAAGCGAAGAAGACGAGCTCTGGCGCAGCAGACACTGCGACAGATTCCTACAGGGCGTTCAATTCCGGCTCATCGTAAGTCGTCGGACGCAGATGAGGCGGGCGGGTTCTTCCTACGTGAGAGCCTTCTGCAGCACGGCCAGCGTTTGTAACAGGCGTACTCCCGAATCAAGGGCCCAGACAGAAGGAGTCGCTGAGAGTTACATTGTACTTCGTAATTCACGCATAACTTAGGCGTTGCGTGAATTGTCTGTATGAATGACTGGCTGTCTAAATGTTGTGAGCGTTTGAATTTCGCGGTTATCTCTCCAGCATTAGCTATCTTTGTACAGTCGAGCGCGCATGCGCCGCGATCGACGAGGCGCGAGGCGAGCGAGCCAGTTGCGGCGCAAGAGCGCGGCCCGTTGGCCCCATGCGAACCGACCAATGGGAGCGTGCGCCGCTCGGCGTCTCGGGAGAGCGAGAGTGCGAGGCACGCGACGAGCGTGCGAGCCGGCACTCTCCTGCCCCGGCCGTTCCAGCTTGGACGCAGCTCACCAACTCCCTGGGGATATCTCTATTGTTTCGAAAGTGTTTCACTTAAAACCGCGGTAGAATCGTGGCTATCTTGCTGAGGATCCAGAGGCTTTGGTCACTCGGATATAAGGATAAGGTCAGTGGGTTGCTCTTAGTATTGCGTTTCCCTCATGGGCTGGTGCGCAGTTCCACGCGCGACCTCGTGTACGCGAAGTTCCTTTGTCTCGCGAGCGCGCGAATATCAGCGAGTGCGGCTACCTGGATAGTGGATGTCTTCTCTTAGTTAAGCGAGCGGGTAATTAGTGCGATTCAGTGCGTGTATGTTGTCTACTCCGGGTTGTCTGTCGTGTGGTTGCCTTCGACGTACGGTTATCTCGTCGTCCGTCGCGCACAAAGAGTACCTCGCGTATCGCGTACCTCGGGCGAAGGTTGCCTCTACCTCGTGGTGCGTACGAAGCGATCTACCTCGGGTACCTCGGTCGTGAGTTTCCCTCGGCGTTGCCTGCGAGGACGAAGGTTATCTGCGCGACGCGTAACTCGGGGCTATCTGTTATTGTCGTGTGCGGTAAAAGAGTGTTTCGCGTAAATTAGTCGGCGAGGACAAGGGGGGGCCTCGTTCGACTCGTGTAGGATAAGGCGCGGGAGGTGTTGTAGGTCGTGGTTACGCAGACACGCTCTCGGCCAAAAGTAGTTTAGACAGCCACGATTTGCACTAAGTGTGGGCAATCGCGGCTATAGAATTAAAGCGTGAACGAAGAGTCGACGGACAAAGAGTGAATGTGTAGCCAAGCGGGCATAGTTTGTGTGAGGCCTTGAGACGTGCGAGAGTCGGATATCTACGTGGTTATCTGGCATTTTGTTAATTGTAAAGTCCCAGCGGTAATTGAATCCTAGTGTTGTGCGGAGTTTATCTCCTTGGCGGTGCGTGCCGAGGTGCGGACGGATACCTTCGCGTATTCCTTTTAATTGCGTAGCGTCGCGCGAAGAGGCCGAATACCTCGCGTATTCTTTTATCTTGCGGTGGTTGATTAGCCCGGATTGTCTTTGGTTGCCTGTGATGTAAGGAGTTTTAGTGGAATAAAGGATCATTTGCTTTTGTAAATAACCACGCGATATTACTATCCGAACCACCCTCTCTCCTTACCGCGTTCGCGGGGCTGAGCTAGCTAGCCGGCAAATCCGCCCCATCCTCGAGTTCGTTAAAGGAGTCGCGAGACTCTGGCACTTGCAGGTAAGTGCCTGGCGCCACCGGGTTCAGGGGAACTCGAGGTGACGGGCCGATAATTGTAACGTCACGTCAGCCACTCGGCATTCTCGTGCCCAGAACACCAGGACACGAGAAATCCACGTTATAACGTGTATAATAAACTAATTTTAGGATCGTTAGCTTTGGTGGCGGCTAATCATATATTATACATTGATAAATGTAGCTTACTTATTACATATATGTATTAAAAACGCTTTATCAACAATGATTTAAAGATCGAAGAAATTACATATAAAAACGAAAGGAATTGAAAGTTATCGTTAATGTGTGCACTAATTTATGCTTAATGACATGTATCAAATGAAATTATTTGTTAACTCAAAATAATTCCACAGGAAGTTCTTATTATGTTTTATATACTGTAACGTTGGGAAATTTCATCACGGTACAAGCACTAGGAGCTGCCGGGGTAGCGTCTGGAGGTCAAGTGAATGGGAATCTGCATGAATGGGTAACGGCGTTTGCTTATTATTTTTGTTTAATAACGGCGCGAGAGGCGGAGGGATGACGGTGAAAGAAAAAAATTACGGCAGACTTCTATTTATTTGTGAGAGAGGAAAAATTGGCGAGGAAGAGATCAAGGTCGGCGTGACCACAACTATCAAGCTTCCCTCCAGGGCATTCAATTCCACTCGTAATCGTAAGTCGTCGGACACAGAATGAGTGCGGCTGCGTCTCCCTACGTGAGCGTCCGATGTAGCAGGACCAGCGCAATGGTTGCTCACCGGCACCGGATGTTTGAAGTAAAAAGCAGCGTAGCGCGCCCGATGAAACAGGAGCTTCAAGAATGAACGGCCGAGACAGACGAGAGCTCTGAGAGTTTCATCGTACTTCGCAATTTATTTGTTTTCTCGATAATAATTAATTGTCTGCGTGTTGTCTGGATAGCTGTCTTGATCGAGCGTTTGAATTTCGCAGCTGTCTGCGCCATCAGACGAAGCGTGAGGCGCGCAAGTCTATAGCGGCGTGAGAGCGCGGGCCGTCGGTCCAAGCGAACCGCTCAATAGGCGAGTGCGCTGAACGGTGGCGAGGGAGCGCGAGAGTCCGAGCCGAGCGAAGCGAGTGCGTGCCGGCACTCTCCTGCCCCGGCCGTTACAGCGCCAACTCTCGAGGGAAATTCCTGTGCTTTATTTTGCGACTTTTCTTTGTGATTCAATTGCTGCCTGAGGATATTAGAGGATTCCGTGGTTCACTCCAGGAAATTGAGGAAAAGGTCCGCTGTTTTATTAGAGATCTTTGTTTCCCTCGCGGGCTGAATGCATCGATTTCTTTGTCTCGCGAATCGCGTCAACATCCGCGAGCGCGGCTACCTAGCTACCTCTGCTGTCTTCTCTTAATTAAGGAAGTTTAAGGATTTTAACAGTGAACGCAAATATCAGCTGTCTTGTAGTGCGAGAAAGTAGAATCAGTGAATACGCGAGTGCGAGAAAGTTGAGTGATCGGAGAGTCAAGCGGACTCGTCCGACGTTAATTTTATTCAGGGAGCGAAGGTCGCCGTAAGCCGTTGGATCGCGGGCGTTGCTAAGTCCCAACGTAGTTTAGACGGTCGCGTGCCGAGCAGGATGGCCGCACGCGACTGTAATTGTGAAGCGTGAACGGAAGCCAGGGGAAGAGTGAAAGAGAAAAGTCAAGCGAACTTAGAGTGTACGAGTGACTTTGGGCGAATCTCGAGACGAGCGAGGATCAAGCTGCCTTTGCTATCTTTCTTTCGTGACTAGAATTAAGAAATTGCGAGTATGGAGCTATCTAATTGCGAATATCGATCTATCTAATTGCACGTATTGAGCTGTCTAATCGCGAGTATTAAGCTATCTAATTTGCGAAGTGTCAGTATTGTGATATCATGTAATTATAAGAACGGCAGAACCACCCTCTCTTCCACCGGTAATCTAGGGCTGAGCTAGCTGGCGAAGCCTTGAAAGTGGAAGGCCCATACCATCCCAGCTTAACAATCTCCGCCTCGTCCTCGACGAGTTTTGCTTCGCATACAAAGAGTCGCGAGACTCCGACGCACGCGGGCTGCGTCTGGCTCCTACCGGAAATCTGCGGCAGATTCCACGGGGACGAGGCCGACAAAATAACGCGAACTTTTACACCATCAACAAAAGAATCACGTTACAATACATTTAACTACATTAAAGCACATTACCTTTTCCTGAACGAAGTAATTAACATTTAAGTAAAAAAATTTGCAATTCTTGTGCTTCGTCGTTATTACCCAGTAATACTCCTTCTATGTAAGAATAATTCCAGAATGTTTCACTGATAGATTATACACTGTTTTTGTTAGAATCTTTAGATAAATCAACTCAAATGAATGTGATTTATACGGATATGGGAAAGACTTTTAATAGGATTAACCACAGTCTTTGATATTAAAACTAAGATTTCTAGGCGAGGGTGGCTTGTTACTTGCGTTTTTTTATATCTTATTTGGATGAGAAAGATTCTGCAACTCTTTTTTCTTTCTGATCTTGCATCTCTTTTTTGTTTTTCAAAGATTTTTAGTATACTAACAACGTAAAGTTATTTTAGAAATTCACTTCTGATATGCTGATGTGCCTACCCTGCAGGAGGATTTAGATATGCTGTCAGCATGGTCGAATGATAATGGTCTGAAATTGAATATTTCTAAATATTGTATTATTTCATTCACGGATAATAGGTATCCATTGCCCTTTGACTTTATTATTGATAACATAAATCTGAACAGAGTACTAACCGTAAAAGATTTGAGCCTGATTGTTTATTTGCATACAAATTCGTTACTTACACTTATCCATTATAATTTTATAAAAAGCTATTAAATTATAAAATCCAAAATGTGGAAATTTTAAGGTTTTTGCAGTTGTTTATTTATAGGTATTATGCCTCTTCTAAATCAAGATCACTTCCTACATGTATTAACAATAATCCTACCAATTTTCACCAAAGACGAATAATTTAAAAAAAGTTCCAGCTGTAAAAAAGAAGGAAAACACGTGGAGGTGCTGATTTCTTGTTTAAACTATAGCTACTTTTCTTTATTCATAACTTATATACCCCGGTTTTCTTACTTGAGATTATTTCAAACAAGCAAAGGTGAAATCTTGTCTTTATATAAGGGATTTGAGATGTAGGAGTTCGGGGCTATAGAAATTTGAGAGTACAAGGGTTTGGGGATACAGACGTTTTGGGGTATAGGGGTTTGATTAATTTTTGTTAATTGATAATACTTCATACATGTACAAGGAGTAATTCTGACATGTTTGACTATAGAATAATAATTTTTGAAAAAATTGGAGCCGAAAACGTGTATAAAGTTACAATAAGTGATTTTTTTGTAATAATCATATGCTCTTGTTTAATTATGAGCATTGTGCCTCCAATTTCTAAATCGCAATCATTTCGTATGCATTTGAAGAACAGCCGTCCCAATTTTCAATAAAGAGGTATAATTTTAAAAAAATTTCTGGTAGTATAATATATAGGAAATTTTACGAAAGTACAGATTTTGTTTTAATCTACCGCTACCTTTTTTTATTTATAATATTTGTGCCACGGTTTTCTCACTTGAGAGTACTTCATACATGTGCAACAAGTAATCCTGCCAAGTTTCACAAAGAATTATAATTTTTTATAGTTGGAGCCGAAAACGTGTATAAGTAGCAAGAAGTGATTTTATTTGCAATAATCATGTGCTATTGCTTATTTATAATTATTGTGGCTCGATTTTCTTCATCGAGATCACCTTGTATATGTTCTTAGAACATCCCTAGCAAGTTTCACCAAAATTCGCGAAATTCCCTATTTTTTTATACTATGTAACGTTGAATTTTCCCGCCCGCATTGGAATTCCAGTTAGTGTACAATATAATTTATTTGTACGCGACTGACTACTCATCTTGTAGTCCGGGAGTCAAGGAGTTAAATAGTTTGTGGTAACCTACTGAAAGTATCAGTATCAGTAAGTCCCTGGAGGTGATACCGGAGGCCCGTGCTCGGGGACGTGCCGGATCTGGCACTCAAGTCCAGCCCATTATGCCTTTCCTCCTGTTCCTTCATCATTTACTGTTGAACATCCTAACGGACACCTCACCTGGCCTAACCTAGTTTCTTATCTATAGCCCTTATCACGCTAAGGACCGACAACAGCTCCTGCGTTCGCATAAATTCCGGGTCGACGAAGGGTACCTGGAATACGATTTCTACCTGGAATACAGTCGCGTATGAATCCAGGTTGCAAACCAATTCCTCAGTTCCGTCCTTTCTCCACGCTCCTGCTCCTACCCCCTAATCCGTCTTTGAGCCATCCGTAAACTACACCTCCCCCACCTTGAGTAGATCGTGTGTACCCCCAATCCATTCCGATCTCTTCGGTATGATAACCTTATATGGTTTTGTGAACCGTAATTTCACAACCATCCTATCGAACTCCTTCCAATCACTACCTTTCATGATCTCCTTCATTATCCCTTCATCCCTGAATCAGGATGTCGTCAGCATACGTCTGCGCGTATATACCTGCATCCTCCAGCTTCCTTAAGAAACCATCCACCACAGAGTGGGAGATAGTACTCCCCCTTGTGGGCATCCCTTCCCCACTCTGCAACTCCTAGAACTCGTGCCCCAGTGCGCCTCCACCACCCTACTGCTCAGCATACCCCATATCCAGTTGAAAACCGTCTGGGAGACACCGTGCTCCACCAGTCCCTCCGCCATGATTTCCCTGGAAGTGTGGTTAAATGCACCATCTATGTCCAGGAGAATCGCCAGTACTAATCCTCTCCTTTCCATACCCTTCTCTATTCGGAAAACAGCCTCGGTTAGTGCTGTCTCTACCGATTTCCCCGCCTGGTAAGCGTGCTGTCCACTGTGTAGTGGTGCCGTTTCCAGGCATTCTTCTTTTATATACCTATCTACCAGCCTTTCCAGCGCTTTCAAGAGAAACGAGGTCAAGCTGATAGGTCTATAATCCCCTGCGACCGAATGCTGTACCTTCCCTGGTTTAGAGAGAAACACCACTTTCGCCCTTCTCCATTTGCCTGGTGTGTACCCATATGCCAGGCACGCCATAAATAACTTCTCCACTGCAGTCCCGAGTATCGTCTCCCCCTGATGAAACAAGGCCGGAAAAATTCCGTCCAATCCTGCAGCTTTATATGGCTCAAAGGAGTCCAAAGCCCATTTTATTCTTCTCATACTAGTGATGCGCCTGGCTATTCGCCAGTGGCATCCAGTAGGCCTGTGTCCTATTTTTTCCTCCTTTCCTCCCACTTGATGGTCCGGGAAATGCTTCCTGAGCAGCTCTGAGAGAGCATCCTCCGCTCAACCCTCTCCTACCTTGATTGTGTCAGCCAAGGTGCTCTTGGGATGCTAAAGTATTCTACAACCTGGCCGTGTCCTTAAGGTCCGTCCACATACTGCAGGCCCTCCTCCACCCCGTGGTCCTGGCCTCCTCAATAGCCTTATTGTATTCCCTGCGCGCTAACCTAAATCTATACATATCCTCCTCTGTCCTGGTTCGCTTGGACATATTTCGGAGTCTTATTACGCCTTTACGTAGCTTCCCCAGCGATTTACTCCACCAGGGTGCTCCCTTGGGTTTGACCCTTCTCCTGAGTTCACAGTTTTCTTCATACGAGTTCAGGATAACTTCGGTAAGAACCTCGCATCCGTGCTGCTGCCACGAGTAGGTCCTTTGTGACCCTCCTACCGTATACTTCACCCTGGCTGTGGCCAGGTCCCTCGTGCAGTGCCTAGGCACTGTCCCAGCCTGCAGTCCTTTTACAATGATACACGCTCTTACAGAGTTCCCTGCACCACTGATCCGAGTTCCGCAGTTGTTGAAGCCCTGCCTTTAAGGGGTTATGACAGTGTTAAAACCTGAAAAAATAAGAAAAATTGTTAGTGTTGTAAAAAATTAATAGATATATAGGTGCTCTAAAAACTATATTTTTGCTTTAAATACAAGTATTATACATCACTTTTATGCATAAATAATATGCATAAAGTGAGTGTAACATTTAAAAACAATTAAAGGTATTTGCTTACCAAAAATCATGATTTTCATCACTTTTATTTACTTGCCGCATGTTTCTGATGGAACCGTACCATCAATCCTGTTGAATCAAAGTGCCAAATCTTCATTATGAGTCTGGTCTCAGACTAAGTGGAACAGATTCCTGAAAAACACAAAATTAATATAATTAATTAAACATATATTGCCAATATTAATAATTATAGTGAATGTTACATATGTAAACATACGTAACATTCACTTTGAACTTACCTTTGCCAATTCTGCTCCACTCAGTTTGTGACCATACTCATAAAGAAGGTTTCCCACTTTGGTTCATCATGATTGATAGTACGGTTCCGTCAGAAAGCTGCGGCAAGTACACAAAAAGCATGAAAAAACTAAATTTGAGTAAAAGGCATTTAAAGTTTATAATGTAAATCATTCAAATGAACTCAGCTATACTTACAGAAAATATCCGGCATACCTTGATTTGCTTTTGGTACTCAAATATACATACAATAAAGTATATTTCATGGTACGCGCTTGTCATGCTGTGTGATAATAGCATTTAGAAGCTGAAAATAAAATAAAAATTATCGTTAGCTATTCATAATCAAGTTATGTTTATGAATTACAGTTACATACAATGCTTACCATAATTAAATACACTTTAAGTTCTTAAAAAGCATGCAAAATAATACTTCAGGCAGTCAATATAAGCTCCTATTTTGCTGGCTTGCACCCGTATACCTAAAAGCAAAAAATAAACCAACAAAGAAAAAGCTCATTATGAACACTGTTATTACAAATTAGTTTCCAATACTTATCTGAATAATGTTTGTACTCTGCAGAAGCTCTTGCACTTTTGCAACACCACTAAGGTTATAAGCATTGCTACAGCAGCTAGCAGACTAACTGCACTGATCTAGTGTCTTGGATGAAAAACAGCTGTTTGGCTGCTTTCTGCTGCTTTACAGAAAATTCTACTATACCGATCAAACAGAAATCTTCATTCTCGACTGGACGCTGTGAGGCACAACCTATTCGAGTGGCAAATACAAATTTGTTGAATGCCTTTACTTTAACACATTGAGTCTAGTAACATAAAATCACACATAGAAAAATTAATTTTACAGATTTTATTTATTTTACGGAAATAAATTAATAACTCTTGAAAAAAAAACGGTTTGTAAAACGGTTTTTAAGTCATATTTTCAGTAAGATTTCTCATGAAATTACTCTGTAAAAAGTGGGTTAGAACAATCCTTTCCACAAGTTTGGCCTAATTAAAATATTTCAAAATCACGATTTTTCAAAAATTTACTTGAAACAGATTTGTTAGTTTTTTGTTGATATCTTCGAGGAAAATTTTTTTAGCCAAAAACGGCTTTCAGGACCATATTCTACAGACTATTAACTGAAAAAAATGAATAAAAAAAATGGGTATTTTCAAAATTTAAACACTGTCGTAACCCCTTAATAATCCAAGGTTCTTTAATTAGACAGATACCTGTGTCTACCTCTGCCATGCGCTGAGCTAGAACAGCCGTGGCGCTTTTGCAGTGGTGTAAGTTGATCTGCGCAAACACAATTGTGGTTGCTGCTACAGAGCTAACCCCCATTGTCGCGCCCGCGCCTTGCCTCGTCCCCTTAATCGTCATTAGGGGTTTCCTCCTCTATGGCCGCTGCCCCCTCCTCTGTCCTCGTGGTTTCCACCTCCATGGCATTCTCCTCCTTCTTTTCCCCTTGCCCTTCGTCCTTTTCCTTCAGGGGGCCGACATGCGCCCTACTACTCCCCAGAAAAGGTCGCCAGTCTAGGGCCTTCAGAGCCTCAACCTCATCCCCTTCCAGGAATATCATCACAACCATCTCCTCCCTTCCCCCGGCCTCGGCCCCTTTGGTGGCCTTCTGAGAGCCGGTCACCACCCAGATTTCAGCCTTGCGGGTCGGGTTCTGTCGCCCTATGTTCTTGACCACCACCTTAGGATCCTTGGATGCCGGGCAGTAGATCAAAGCCCTAGTCATCTTGGCTAGTTCCCCCATGCCAACCGCCTTGACCTGGAGTCCCTCGCCCTTCCACGTCTCTACCTTTTCTAGCAGCGATGACTTGTCCTCGACCGCTTTACAGTTGAGGATCAACGCTCCCCTCTGCTGCCAGTTTTCCCAAAAATTGGGAAAGTAGGCACCGTCAGGAGCGTCGAAAATCTCCCCATCAATGCGGTCGAAGATCCCATTCGCTTCCTCCGCGCTCAGTCGAGCGTCAGGGTACTGCAGCGGAACAATGGCCACCTTCAGTTCTGTGACCACCGCCCTGCTGTACGCCCTCTGCCCGGTGCCCGAACCCTTCTTCCGCTCCCTCGGAGTCGAGCTATCAGAGTGCGCTCTCTTAGAGGGTGTCAGTGGCACCACCTCCTCCTCCCTCCTAGCCAACGCCCTCCTCCTTCTCTCCGTGCCCGAGGGTTTTTTCCTTTTCGACTTACCCTTAGTCATCGGGATATCCCCCAAGACCTCCGGGTTTACCTTACCCGCGGCCTCCGGCTTGCCAGCCTCAGCCTGCGATCCTACTAGGTTATTTGGGCTAGGGAGCCCTTCGGTTCCAGGCGCTTTTGGAACCATTTTTTCTCCTGTACTTGTCATTTCTATTTCACTATAAGCGGATATGTACGTGTGTAAGTGGCCGGCAGACCCTTTCTCCCCGGCTCCGATACCACCTCCATCCCACCCACTGAGGAGCCCCCTCCCCCCACCACTGGCCTCGGCGGGGCCCCCCGTTCAGCCTGCAGCGGCTCTACCCGGTCACCAGCCGGCAGCCGCAGACCTACCGGGATTTTTCGCCGGCTGATGGCGCAGTCAGGCCGGTTGGTTAGGCCAGCCCGAGCCGCTGAACTATCCGGCGGCCCAGGAGCGCCGCAACCCACTTTTCCCGCTGTACCCTCCGATGAGGTGGAGGGGACTCCCGTTGGAGAGGCCCAGAAGGAGGCCTCGGCTCCGGGGAATCCGAGTGATCCTGCAGTGTAGTGTCTTGCTCGTGTGTGTCTGTGTCATTGTGCTGTATTGTCTACCCTAGTTGAGCACTACCGCAATTCGCTCAGTAGGGGAGGGCCAGCCTTTAGCCCCGGGCTACCCTCTGTCCGGGAGGGCTTTGTGCACACACAGAGGCTTCACCCTGTAGCCCCTGGGCGTCGTTCGCAGCCACCTGGACCCCGTTGGCCAACCAGTCCCCTCAGCACGACAGCCACACCTTGGGATTAGGGGTTGGATCAAATACCCATCGCGCCTCCTCCCGAACGCGAATGGGGTGTTGTTCTTAGCCTCTGATGAACCCGCATGGCCGTTCTCGAGAACCCCGAGTCCCAGGCCCAGGGAGAGGCCCGGTCGGAAGAGCCCGTTTTACGGGGATTCCAAACCAGGGAAACTGCCCCGGACCCGAGAGGCGGTATCCCGCATCAGTCCGATTTCGCCTCCATGTCTGGGCGAACCCTGCACCTGCCCGGGGGCGGTTGGCTGCTGTCCCCGTCCCCGGAGGCAGCGCCCCCCACCCCCCGACCCAGTTCGGGACGCCACACTCCCGACACCGAGGCCAGGCCGGCCGCTTGGATCCACCAGACGAGCCCCACACTGGCCCCTTAGGGCACGCGTCAAAGTGACAACCCCTAGTGGGGGTACTGAAAGTAACCCTCGACAAAAATTAGTAATTCTTCTAAAAATAATAAAAGTAGTCATTCTCGACTTTGGACCTGATCGGCAACATTGTTATTATTGCAAAATAAACTTCAAAAAAAGAATTTTTCTTGAGTTTTCCGCGAACAACGTTTTTGTAACGGATTATATGCAAAAAAAGGTAGAGAGGAAAGTTGTTTAGAATTGAATTTCCAATCAGACACATGCATTCCCGAATGCAAAATGAACTTTTTCTATCGCAAAATTGTTAAACAAAAATATCTTTTTCCAAATTTTAATGTTGCCACAGTTTTTTAAAAAAAAAAGATCTTTTTCGTTGGATAAGCTCTCAAAGATGTATAGTACAAATGATCTAAAAATCGTTGTCCGATCTGTTTATCTCAAAATGTCGTCCTATTGCAAAATTATTTACCCTAAAATTTCAAATTCATTTCTAAATTGTCCATAGCACGATAAACGGATCCAGTCGTGCTTAAGGGGTTATGCCTGAGTTAAAATTAAAAAAAATTTTTTTATTTGATTTTTTTGCGTCAAATTTACTGTAGAATATATTGCAGAAACCCTTTTTGCCCGGAAAAAATTATTTACAAAGTTATAGGCAAAATACTAAAATCAAACAGTTTGTTAAAATTGCGTATTATTCATATTTTGTTTTATAACGCTTTTGATTATTCAAAACAATTGTGTTTTTATAGAAAATTTAATATAAATTGTGTTTATAAACTCCTTTTGAAATATGCAATTTTATTAAAAAAAAATAACAAATTATTTATGGATATTACATACAGTACAATATAGCTAATTTTTTTATATCATGGATTTTTTTATTTTCAATGTTTAAAATAAAATAAATTTAGAATTTAAATTTTGTCTTGTAATATCTTAATCAAATTTATAAAGCAGTAAAAAAACATATGTACAAATTTAAATTACCGCCTGAAAACATGGCACCTTGCACATACAGCATATGAAAAAGTTAGTCACTGTTTTACCGACCCACACGAGTTTTCTATCAGACAGCTGTTTCGTCCGCTGTCTGTAGTTTAGTGCAAGCTGAATGTTATTCTGTAGTGATTACTTCTGAGTCTCACAAGTGTTTAAATTTAGATAAGTATTTTGGACTATAAACAATATATTATTTTTTAAGAACCTGTTCTTTGTGAGTGTGTTCTCTATTTTTAGATATACGGGCTAAATTTCATGTGTACAAGAAGATGCCTGTGTGTTAGATGTTCTCAAAGTGTACTGCAGTTGTTAACCAACCTGTCAAATCATGGGTAAGCAGTGGCAATATTTATATTTATGTATAATATATTTACTGTGAATATGTATCGCTAACTTATATTTCAATATATTTCAATATATCCCAATATATCCCATAATATATGGGTATTTTATGCTCAAACAAAAAAAATATGCCAAACAGTTCATGTAAGTACTATCCGATAAACATATATCTTATATTTCTTATATAAACTTTGAATGCTGTTTTCTCAAGTTTTGAATTTTTATGATTTTAGCTCGGTTGCCGCAGGATTTCTCAGGAACCATAAGTCCAATCAAGCTGAAATTTTTTATACAGCTCCAGGAAACCCTTCTGCACTACTTAAGCAGAGCCAAATTGACAAAGTGAATGTTATGTATGTAAACATACGTAACATTCACTATAATTACCTATATTATAACTTATATGTTACTAATTATTGAAAATTTGTATTTTTCAGAAAAGCCTTCCGCTTAAGCTGAGGAGAGGCATATTTACAAGAAATTCCATCCAGTTTAGTTTGGATTCATCACCCGGATGATAAGAAATCATGCGGCAAAGGAGAAAAAGTACTCAAATTTAATGCTTCACACATGGGATTGTTTAAACAGTAAGTATAGATATATCATGCATTAAAAATATGCAAAATTACAATGAATATGTATGCATGAACTACAAAAAAGATTTTTTATGATACTACTTATATATAATTTTTTTTTGCTTATTAACTGATGATTTATTTTTTCAGCTTTAACTCAGGCATAACCCCTTAATTGATAGCTTTTGACGTACTTAATAAACGCTAGAAAGAAATTTTCTTAAAATGAATATTTAACAATATTTTTAGCAATAAATAGTTTTTATTTTCACGAATTTTGAAGTTAGAGAAACACGACAAAATGCATGTTAAAGTACTTAAAAAACCATGAATTTTCGAAAAAAATTTGTTAAGATCCGACCAATAGGGGCTGAGATACGAAATTTTTTTCAATCCACTATTGCATCGAAACTATTTCATATTTTTCGATGAATTTTCATACAATGCTTGTCCAAATGATGCTCTAGATGACAGCGTTTTTCTCTATAGTTGTAATGGACTTAAGTCTTGTAAAAGGACCGATGAACGGATGCGAAATCAGCGAGCGCGGCCGCGCAACTGCTCTGGCCATGCGGCGCGGTGATGGGGGGACCGCCGCTGCGGCTTTCGTGAACCTTAGATGTAAATTGATTTTCTCGGCAACCGAAGGTCTTACGGTAATGCTTTTTTGTTTAATTTTATGTGTTTTTGCCTCAACTTTCATGTCATGTTAATTAAATTTTTATAAGTGCCATACATACACAAGAAAATTTCAGGTTTTCTGTTATATGCAGTACTACATAATTTATTCATATTTTGTATATATGTGTGTGTATATTTGAAAAACTCAGTACAAGGATAGTGTTTGCTTACGATTACTGCATTAAATGAAATTAAGTAATTAATGTCGATAAAATATGTGGGAACTCGAACTCGGGAAAAACTACTCGAAATGTTACTCCCATCACGGCCAGGAACAAAATGGCCGAGGCCGACGCTCCCCACGAAGAAGGATGCCCCGTTTTCCCACCCGACCTTCTTCTTCACGGGCCGTCTCAGCCGCCGAATTACACAATTGGTCCTTTTTCCGCAAAGAATCCACTATTGGTCTATGAATATTCCACCACTTATTAAATTTTCATCTGTGATTCCCTCAAGCGCCCTCTTTTTCAATCCAAATTTTTCCATTGGTCAAGTAATTAATTATCGCCATCTACATCCTTTGATTCATCAGTTAATCTGCGCCCCCTTTATCGATGAATATCAACTAATTAATATCTGGGTGAATCCGGTAGCTCCCCCTATAGATAAGTCCACCGAGCGCGCGACATTCAAAAACCTCTATGTCGATATTCGGATCACTGTAGAAAGACCCTAAATGACAGCTAGTAACCTCTAGCTGGCAGCCGCCATGCCTCTATAACCGTTAGGAAAAAAAAACCACTATATAGTCGGGGCTCCAGGGAACTGTACAGGATAATTTTTGGAAGTTCGTGGCACTAGCAGTTTTATTATTGGAAATTCTAAGAGTTAGTGTATTGATAACTACTATATGGATGAGTAGGAGCCGAGATAATTTTTTTTTTCAATATATGATTACGCCGAAGCTATTTGATATTTTTAATTTAAATTTGACACACTGCTTGTTTAAATATTACTCTAAATGGTAACAGTTTTCCCGATAGCTGTAGATGACCTCGTTCCCCTAGAATAACCGGTGAATCAAGCGAAATCAGCGCGTAGTCGCGCAGCTACTCCGGCCGGGCGGCGCGGTGGTGAGCGGAGCGACGCTGCAGCACCGCACAGGTTTTTCGGAATCTTAATTGTTAATTGATTTATTTTGCAACCAAAGTAGCTATTTTAATCATTCTTTTTTCATTTAACATGTTTATTTCTCAACTTTTATGCTATGTTTATGACATTATTTCAAAGTTAATGCAAACACAAAAAATGTTCATTCTTTTGACAAATTTTTCAATTTTGTCAAAAGAATGATATACATTATTATTTATCTGAAAATATTATTATTGTCACGCCCGCGCACCATATTTATATGAATAATATATAAACAAAACATAATAGCACACTGAACTTAATATACATATTTATCATTATCATTATGGAGATCCAGATGTGCATATACATGGAAACAGTGTATGTATTGTTACGTCCCACCTACACTCTCACATCATAGGTAGGACAGTATTGGTGCGAATATTGTATTTTAATTATTTATTGAGAGCGCGTATAGAATTGTAACAAGTGGCTAGGTTTAGACTCGTTACCCGCCTCGATATGTATTTTAGTATAATTATTTGACTTACCTTTTTGCGTTTCTCTTGTCTTGTTTTGCTGCTTCTGCTGTGCTCGTCTTTTTCTTTCTGTTTGCTCGTCTTATTTTGATAATGGATGATAGGTTTTGTTGTAAAAGATTGCACTCTCAGTTTCGATTTCTATTTTGATTGATTATGTATTTCCTTCTTAATTCACAACTGGGTACTTGTACAATAAAAATCTCCGCACATTTACGAACCGCGAGGTATGGAGTTCGGACTTAAACACGAGACTAATTAAAATGAGGCCAATTCGACTCGTTTAAAGCCTGAATATGTTGAGCAAATCTTATAGTGTAACGCTAAATAATCATTTTAGAGCGTATACCGATTGCCGCATAAGTAACACTGCTGCAATAAAATTGATAATTTTCAAAATTCAAAATTTACAATCGCTTATAAGTACAAAAAGTCAAAATATTAAATAGTACATTATGTACGTAACATATTTCCAACCTATTTTTAGGTTATTACAAATAAATAATTATAAATACCTATTTTTAAGTAACCGTACGCATATTAAAATGTAATAGTTAGTATAACATTGAAAAGAAATGTTGCAACCCTCATTCAAAACAGTTATAAAATGAAATAAATAATATATTACATCCTTAGATTCCCTCGGAGCCCTAGATAATGCAATAAAATTACAATTACATTACAGAAAATAACTAAGTATAATTTGCTTTAAATAGTTGACATAAACATGGATAAATAAATATTAAAATCTCAGATTTCTACAAATTCTTTACAATTTAATAAGTTCATAACTGTTTCTTAATATTTCGTTATAAATAAGTTTATGGTTATTTTGTTCTGTCCTATTGAAATGTCGTAATTAAATTATAATATCTCAGTGTATATTATAAGAATTACCTTTGCTAAAAACATTTAAGTAATTATGTTCTCAATAAATCACCACAATAAAATAAATTTCACAATTTTCTATAAGAAAATATTATTGTAATTATAAATATGTAACAGTTAAAATATATAAATATATTAGCTCTATCTAAAGTAATACTATGATTTTTTATTTCTAATTCATTCAGTTTTTTAGATGTTATCTTTTTAACTCTACTGCTTAAAATAACTACAATTGGAATTTTCTCACTTTTGATTTTTTTACAATATATATATTGTAGTAGCAAATTTCTTCTCCGATTCTCACACAGATAATTCTTCTTGCTGTTAATTAGTTTAAAATTATTTTACAATTATGTACGTTTTGTGATTTTACAATTCTTGAATTACAAATATTTCTAAATATTCGTCTAAATTTAATAATATTCTTTTGTACACTTTCACCAATTAATGAAATTGATTATTTATTATTTTAAACGTCTATGAACTTTTTATAATTTATTGTATATTACTTCCGTTCACAATATTTGAACAGGCAATATTTTGTGTAACTAGAATAACCTGAAAAATGTTACTATAGTTAATATTGGTTGAAAGTTCATGAGTTACTTCAAATTCATTTAAATTATTATAACATTCAACGTGCTGTAGATATATTTTATTTATACTTACAATACATGAATTTAGATCATTTTCAAAAGTAAACTTTGCTCGATAAGTACCTGCCTTTTTGTTCGAAACTTCATCAGTTGTTTCTTATTCTATTAAATCATTTGCATTATTTACTATAGCATAATTTATTGTTAATTGAGAAAAACTTACATCTTCGATAACATTTATTTCTGCGTTACTAGTAGAAACATTACTTTGTAATTTATGTATTTGCTCCAATTTATTTATTTTATTTCCTTTAGATTCTGTTTCTTCACACTTTAAACATTCTGTATTTTCGTCTAATATTAAAAAGGCGTTATTTTTATTATTTGTATCTTTAATCCAATTTTTCCTCATTTCTTCTATCCTTGTTTTATCTTCTAAGTCATAATCTAATGTATATTTAAGATGAAGTTTACGTAAAAGTTCAAATGTACAAAACTTAGCCTTATGCCAACTTTCTTGACAGTATTGGCAATACAAGCTAAGAACTTGACATTCACTTGTTGAATGATCAGAACAACAACAAATTCTACGAACAATCTTAATTTTTTCTAATATATTTGTGCAATTATATGACACATGATTAGTTTCATTGCAGTACATACATGCCGTCTAGGGACAAAATAACGCTTCATGCCCATAACATTTACATAATTGACAAACCTTCATTTCTTCTACTTATAACTTTTTTTAATTCATTTGTGAGCGAATAATTTCTCTGTAATGCAGTGATCTACTTACATCAACAGAATATGTTTCAAACCCAGCTCCTTTGTTTTGCTGATACACTGCTTTCCGTAGGTCACTCACCGCTATTGTGAAATTTGATTTGATTCATAAATACTCTTAATATCTGGCTTTTTTCCCCTTGATTTATGCGCTGATTTCCTTCTTGAATACAACTTATTTTTTATTCAGTTTAATTCCTTTTATAGTGGATCCGCTGTTTATTTATTTTTTGTTGATCTTCTCCTTTCATTGATAGTTTTCCTACCTTTGCTTCAAAAGGTTAATTATGGATATATTTATTAATTTATTTAACACTTTAATATAAACTTTTAAAGACTTGTAAATATTTGTTTAGTTTTAATCATCTACGCACATTTACAAACAGCGTGGTACGGAGTTCGGACTTAAACAGGAGACTAATTAAAATGAGGACATTCGACTCTTTTAAAGCCTGAATATGTTGACCAAATCTTGAAGTATAACGTTTAAGGGGACCCAACACGTTTAAAATCTGAAACATAAGATTATAAAAAATTAGTATAAAATTAAATAATATGTTAGACAAACTTTTCATGCTTATAGTATGTTCACTTACCTTCAATTTAAGCACTTGAAATCCAAGTTTGGACCTACCTATCCGGAATGGCACTCCGCAGACTGATTTTCACTATCCGTAAGATTCCAGGTGACCATATCAACAGAGGGATTTTGATTTGAATACTTAGAAAAATTTTAATTAAAAAAAGTTAATTTTTTTATAATTCTTTTTGTTGTTATTATCGATCTCTCCGAGGCAATGCCTCGACATTGCCTCGGAGAGATCGATAATAACAGCAAAAGAATTATAACAAACTACCGAGGGATAAAATCATACTAGATAGTGTATACACACTCATCTAAATATGTTAATTTTTTATTTATAATATTTTTTATGCCACATTTTTATTTATTAAACAAATTTGAAGCTCTCAAATCAAAATCCCTCTATTCATACGAAAACTATATTACATAGAGCATACTCAAAAAATTTCAGCTCAATCGAAGCATATGGTCACCTGGAATCCTACGGACAGTGAGCTGAAATCATGAAAAACCAAAGTTGGAGAAAATTGACTTTAAAGTTCATTGATGCATATTCTAATATAAGTTAATTTATTGCTTACCAAATCTCTCGGAACTATTTTTCCATCGATCCTTGGTGGTAGGCTATCACTTTCAGGATTTGTATGGTGTACTGAATGTATACCAATGAGTTGAGTACGCCTCTTAGAACCTGTAAACAAAAAATGATAAATTGTGAATTTTAACATTAGATTAATTTATTATATTTAATACTTAAAAATGCATGTTTATTCTTATCTAATTATTTTGTTGAGGTCTCCAACTTGATTTGATGGAAGAAAAATAGAATTCCAAGTTAGCGTCAATGCAATATCCACTGAAAAAAATGAAATAAATTAATACTTCAAGAACCATAAAAATCAGCTAAAACAATATAGAGAAGAATACTCATCTTTTTTCGTAGTCCTTGCCAAGCCTTTGCTTTTGACTCCTTAATGTCCACCAACAGCGTAGGAGTCATCTTCCTGCATCCGTCGAGCTCTTAGCCTAAGAGCTTGTGCTTCTCTGGTGTTGGCCTGGACTTATCGTTCAGCATCGTAAAACCTTGAAGTGTCAGTTGCGTTGGCCAGGCTTCACATCAAAGCGGTCCAAGACTCTGAGAACACTTGAACGACCATCATTGAACATGCACACAGCCATAAAAACACCAATTTTGAAGACTGTCAAGCCACTGAAAGATGTCTTGGGGACTAATCTCCATACAGAATTATTAAAACTCTCGTTAGAGTTTTGTGTAAAACCTCAAAGACATCTTTCAAGCAACTCTGATCTTGACAAGTCCTCAAAAATTGGCTTGATGGCATCCATGATTAAATAAGAAAGGCTGGTGGTGTGCCGGAACTCCCTGTGTTCTTCTGTGGCTTTCGTCCTTTGCCAATTGCACCAGTTGTTGGGTCCTTGTGGGCACAGATGATGCATTGGCCTCTGGTCCATCGACTGCATGTGGTGCCACGTTGCCCAGATTGCATTGTGCATTTCATCAATGGAATCTGGGTGATTGCGGATGGCTTTCCCATAATAGGTTGACAGCTTGTCAATCATTTTAGCAATCAGCCTTCCTCTTCCGCCAATGGGTTTATTGTCCGGAAGCTTGATCTTCTGGCTGGTATACTGCTTGACAAGGTTTCGGAGACGAGTTCCCATCCTCTTCTGTATATGCTGGATGCACTCTTTCTTCTCCACCACAAGTTGGTCACCATAGGGTTTCGATTCACTCACAGCCTTGAACACTTTGGAGTCTCCATCTCCAATATAGCGATGATATTTGACACTGTACGGTTCTTCTGAGCGTTCAAATATCTCACGGATGCCATCAACTTCCATCTTACCTGCACTACCTTCATGGTTAGCAGTGCAGTGTGACTTGTGTCCCTTGTACCAATCTTCATACTCAGCAGTATGCAGACGTCTCTCTCACGATGAACAAGGTTGGCAGAAACTGTTTTTAACAGCAACGTCCAACACCTTGCCTGTGTGATGTTCAACGATGCTGGCAAATCCTTGTAGCGATGAAAATCCTTTTTTCCTCCACGAGCCATCACCAGAAATGTTTAATCCAAGAGCACCATCTTCAGTAGCGTCTCTTTCTTCTTGGACTGCAGCCTGCATAGACTCCTTAGAAACAATTTCACAGACTTCACTGAACTGCTGATTGATGGAATCATAAGCAGACTGAGCTATAGGCTTAGGGCAGTCTATTATGCCACAAAATGTCGAATGTCCAGCATGTCCAACACCAAGAGCACGAGATGCAACTACAGCCCTTCGGTTCACTTCCGATGCACGATTACTTTCGCTCACTTTTTTGCTAGAATTGATGCTGGAGACTTCTCTGCATCGAACATATGTCACTTCAATTTTAAATCTTAATCCAAACACTGTTGATTCAGAAAACTGCACTTCACTATGACACTGTTTGCAACACAACACATTTTGGAGTTCAGGAAATAGAATATTGATGTCAATAATTCTATTCTTGACTCCGGAGAGGCCTTCTGCTGCTGGAGTTTCAAGTTTTCTTGAAGATGTCGAAGGTCTTGGTTGTGCAGTTGAGTTTACTGCGTCACTGTGTCTAGTTTCTCTTAATGTTCTTGGTCGCCTTTTACTTCTTCCCCAGGAGTATTTCCTATCTAAATGAGTGTTAGGCAATTGACCTTGTTATCACTCATTGTTATAACTAACTAATCTAAACTGAAAACTAAACAAACTAAAATTTCTTACAACTACTCTGAACTTTTTACTTTAAAAAATTAAAATATAAATAACTTTAGAAGAAAAAAAATGGTAAATAAACACTACTGAAAAAATGGTAAATAAACAAATAACTAAATTTAACTATGTTTACACTGTGCAAAAAATCTTACATTCAAGTTGAAAGCTATGGTAAAGCAGATTTGAAAGCACACTGATTCTAACCTTTACGTACTTTACAAAACAGGACATGGTAAACATGGTCGGTAAATGGGGAGTTCAAATGTTTTCGACACAGCGGTCGTCACGTTTTGGTTACAGAATCGCCGCCTAGACTGTTGCGAAGAGCGCGCGTATTTGAATTTCACCTAATGACTATATAGTTTCATGAAACTCAGAATGAAAAAAAAATCATCATTTACTGTTATAAAATAATTTACGAAAAACGTATGTATGTTTAAGAGCGTATGTGTGTATGCGAGTGATATACACACCCACACCCACACACACACACACACACACACACACATATGCGCGCGAACATACACACATTCGCGCATAAATACATTCATGTGTGTGTGTGTGTGTGTGTGTGTGTGTATACACATATATAGTTATAAAAATACTGCTTTTTACAATTACAATCAAAATATCTAGTACTGACTGGATTTATTAAAAAAAATGAAACTTTTCGATTATTGAATAAATAATTTTAATTACGCAATTTCGCGAGAAACCAGTCAAAATATTTATTCAGTATTTTACTTATAATTTTGCGGGAAAATTTTTTTCGAAAAAACGGCTGTCGAGAGCATATTCTATGGTACATTTCCTATCAAAACAAATCATAAAAAAAATCGATTTTTTCAAGTTTTACGTGTGTTGGATCCCCTTAATAATCATTTTAGAGAGTATACCGATTGCCGAATAAGTAACACTGCTGACTTGTGTTACTAAATTACAGCACGCATTCAGAATATAGTCTTTCGAAATTAACATCGTAATTCTCTTTGTGTGTTTTGAATTTTGAAAAGCTAGTATTTTAATTTACGATTAATAGATTTAAAAATAAATAAATAACTAACGTCGTAGGACGTTTCAGTATATACAATATAAATATAGTACTAAATTTGTATGTATATATAGAATGTTATGTGAAAATATATTGAAAATCTATGTTTTCGCCATGCATGTATACTTTTATAGTTTTGAGAATGGATCTGTACAACAATAATTTTGAGAAAAGTTTCAGCTAAGTATGCTAAAATATTTGCGAAGATTCCGATTTCTTTCCGAACTAATAGCTGCTTTCCTTTATTTATTAATTATTATAATTTTAAAAAAAGTAACAGCAATATACGAAAAAAGTGTCCCTAAAGCAGCAATTCTTTTTACAAGTAACAGTTCGAATTGTTTATTTATTATTGTTTTTAATGAGTTTAGTACTGCAAATTATTTTTTTAGTATTTTAAAAGTATTTCTCATAAAACTATCCTATATTTAAAGAAATATAATTTTGGGGGCCCCAGTGTCATATTCGGCACTGATCGGCGGGTTCTGTGAGGCGGGTAGCTTCATGCATAAGTGTTATTTAGGGATTAAAAATGAATCTTTAATTTACATAATGAAATAAACGTATAAAATAAGCACTTATAATTTTGTCTACATAACGGTTATGGAGAATTTGATATTCTTCAATCTTAATGATAGAATCAACATTTAGAATTTTGGCTACGTAAGGGTTGCGGAGAGTTTGGGAATTAATATTTAATTCAAATGAAGAAACAGCCTTTTACTTACTGTTACGGAAGTACATAGCTTATGTATACGGATGAACTGTTCTGTTTTCAGTTTTCTCTCTTGAGGAGAATCGAGGAGCTCGAAATTTCACTTTACTATATCGTTTGATACAAGGAATTTCACAAAATATGACGAGAAAGCGATAATTCATATATTGTTAAATCTGACCCATTGACTCTGTCGCTCCCTGATCTCAGGCTTCGTATTAGGTCCCTGCAACACGGTAGCCCGACCAGCACGGCCAAGATACTCTGTGGCACCGCAGTTCCACGTGTCGTTGCTAGGCGACCAGCACTTTACTATCGCAAGTCCACCACAGAAGTAATGCGGCCGAAGGTGGAAATATGACGGAGCCTCCCTAGGCTCGAAAACTTCTCACGGGATGTTCTCCCAAATCCTACCTACCCCGACAGGATTGATCTGTATAAGGCAAGCCGGTTTCCCCTTTGCAAATGACTGCTGGCGACTATCTATACTTATCAATAAATGTTAGCCTAGCTGACAAACTTAATTACATGATGTAAGCGGGGTGCTCCCGGGGTTAACGCTGGCGAGCGCCCTCAGAAGGGCGGCGTGCGAACGGAGTGACGTCACGCTTACATCGTGGTTCGATGACGGAGAGAACGGGAACGCTGTTGAGCTGCTCGTATGTGGTGGTGACCTGGCTGAGAGAGAGAGAGGAGACAGGCTGCAACAGGCTGCTCGGACCTCCACTACGTCGACTCTCGAGCGAGTCTAGACGAGAGAGAGCTCGCCTAACTCGGTGTTGGCTACACCACCCGGTCGCAATGGGGGAAGGGGAGTGAACTCCCGGGTTTGTGTTTGAATTGGGTTGCGGAGCCAGTCCAGGGGATCGACTCACACAAAAATTGGCTTCAGGCGCTTAAGAAAGCGCCCCGCTCGTAGCCGAAAGGAACGCTTCATTGTCTCCGTAAGGAGACGAAGGGATCAGTGCAGGAGCGGTATTTCTACCGGCTCCACACTGATGACCCAGGGAACTGAGCGCCCGGGGGGAAGAGGGGCCGTCCTCTTGCGCACCGTCGAAGATGGTAAGAAGCCGACTCTCTTCGGCGCCGACTGCTTAGCCCGCTTTACCGCGATCTTCCTGATCACGGAGTTGAGCACCGTAGGCGGCTCGCTCGGCTCCAAGAAGCGGTAGGTGGCGGAGAGTGGTCGGTGCGGCGGGCCGGCTGTTGGAGGCAGCTGCGCCCCGAAGTCTCTGCAGTGCGGAGTCGTCTGCACGGCGCTGTCGTCCAAAGTCCTCTCTGGCGGGGGTAGTGGTGCTGCCACAGTTGCTCGACCCGCTGCTTCTGCTGCTGCTGGAAGCTGGTGTCGTAGGAGAACAATCTCCTGGTTTGCCTTCGCCAGATAAATCTGACTCAACTCGAGCTCGGCCTCCAGTTCTCTAGTAGAGACGGACGGCATGGGCAGTTGGGTAGGATAGAGGAGAATTAAATAAATAAAAAATTATTTATTTAAGAGTAACCTTTATTCTGCGGAAGAAAAATCAGGAGCAATTATGGCACAGTGTGAAACACCCGCTATGCTGCTAATACAGAACTATCTCTACCCTGTAGGAAGACCAGAAGAAGTGACAAGCCTCGGAGCAGTCGGTCTATTTATAGAGCCGGAGTCCCATCTTTCATGTGGACTGCCGAAAATCCGGCCGCCGCCGCCTAGCGGCCGCGCGCGGTACTGCCAGCGCTCGACTCTATTATACGTGCTAGCGGGTTGCGGGGCGACAGGCGCGCCGGATTGCGGGTTCTGCAAGCGCGACAGTGTCTCGGTGCGTCGACAATATACGTTGTTGCGACAAGGTGCCTCATCGTACTCCAGCATCCAACATCATTCGGCAGTTTGGTAAACAAGAGCATACGAGGAAGAAGAAAGAGGAGCGTGTAAGAAAAGGCGAGCGCCGACTCCGACAGGCATTTGAGTATGCGGGAGAGAGTGAGGACGATCTGTACGGTGATAGGCGCGAATCGCGAGGAATAGCGTTGTATAAGAAAAAGCATCTTCGTTTGTTCGTGTTATAGCGTATTAGGACGGATTAGAATTGTCGTGAGAGCAACGAGAACTGCTAAGTATAACCGAGGAACATCGCCACAACCACCCAGGTCGAGAGCGAGGAAGAGACAACGCGGCAGGTTTGGGGGCGTGGTCACAGCGGTGAACCTTGGAGGACGGCAGGCGATGAAGAAGACGAGGTTTTTAAGAACATGGCGACGGAAAGAGAGGAGAGGCGCTCGAAATGGTAAGTTAAACTTACTCAGGATGCGTGGCGGGAAGGTGTAGCCGAGATTCAAATGAGTTGCGACGAATTGCCTGATAATAAGTCGGAGAGAGACGGAAGTGTGAGGCTGTGTGAGACAGATAATTATTGTCGAGAGAGAGAGAGAGAGAGAGTGAGAGGGAGAGAGAGTGAGAGAGAGAGAGAGTGAGAGGGAGAGGGAGAGAGAGAGAGAGAGAGAGAGAGAGAGAGAGAGAGAGAGAGAGAGATTATATGCGAGCGAATTTTAACCTTTGTTGCAAAAGGGTAAAGGATTGTAAAATATTTAAGAAAAAATAAATGCCTAGTTCTTTGTAAACGGAGAGTGTTCATTTGTTGCGCGCCGTGTATACTCGAGCGTGGCTGATTCCACGAAACTTCCTCCGAGATTCGTGTTACCTAAAAATAATAGTGTAAGGCATCGGGTTTGGAGATGAAACGAATGTGACAAGTTTTCCCCTTCAACTGCCACGTCACATTGTATAATTATTTCTGTTCTAACTCCTTCTTTCCTAAATTGGCACCTTTTGGAGCATTCAACACTTCTAAGCGCCACCTTATTTTTCGGCTAACATGACAGGCCATTTGCCTTTCGGAGCTAATGGCATTTTTGAGCACCAATTCCAGACTGAACGAAGTCCTATGTTGAACATGCAACGTATAACAGAGGCTTTCCCACACGGCCCTCTGGTCACTTCGATAGATCCCGACACGACTATGATCCACTACTAAACTCCGACAGTCCGTTGTTCTGAATCTTTCGCTTCACGTCGCCACCCGTTCGCAATACCTTCGTCGACACGAGACAACGGAACGAGATGCGCCGTACCAACGTTGTAAGCTAATGTCACACGTTTCAACGAAAACGAACCTTCCAATTGCCAGGAGAGTATGCAGCCCGCTATTGCCTGCAGAGTAGACAGCGACTCGAAACCACCCATTCCCTGGGGGCTCTGCAGGCACTCCATTCGAGCTCAATTATCGGAACTCACGACGAAAACTCTAAGGTTCTTTTCCCAGCGTTTAGGCTAATCACTATCACTACGAATCCATACCCATAACAGGACAGGGCCGATGTGGCCCTGCATCTCCTGTTCCCATAGTACATAGTTTCAGCTTCTATGTGGAGAGCTCATGCAAGTTTTCCGCCTTAGTTGTAGTAAGCTACACTATCTTATTATAGTTATTCCTGCGCGGACAATTAGCATTGCCCGACGATACTATACCCCGAAGGAGTAGCGGTTGAAACCCCCCATGAAACTGCTAGAACCATGATTTATCATAAAGCCCGCAGTTACTGGTTTTAACCTTCACCTCCCTTAGCGGAGGTCCATCAGCCGCTCGACCAATATCAGCTCTAACCGTTACCGTATTCTCCCTCCTATCATGTAGGAGGTCAAATCGGGATCAGTGAACTCTCCGTACTTCATGCAATTACTTTGGCGAAACAACCCCTAGCAGGGGTCCGAAGCAGTCTCCTGAGGGGTACTCAGACCACAACATTCATTCCAGACTGACTAATCAAGAGCTGTCGAGCAACAGCGGTACTACTTTGGTCAGTGACATTGCTCGCTCCGGTTCTTTAGACTTAGGCTTCCTATCTTCGAACGCTCCGGATCTTTCTTCAAATGCTCCTGCTACAGAAGTACCCTCTCTCTGATGAAGAAGATTGAGGAGGATTTGAATTACCAGTCGGATATGACTGCATCGAGGGAACTCCTGCCAGTATAACGGAGCAAACTACCGCCGACTTCGATCCGCTCTCCAAGAGCGCTCTCAAAATCGCCTCGAGCACTCTATCCACTGACTCTGTTGGAGCCGCATCCAGCCTTTATTGTTGGTCTCCTTCGCCCATTACTGCTGCTCTTACGAACATCGCTCGTTCGATGGTTTTCGAGAGAGATTAAGTGAGGACCATCCCTCCGAGTCATCACGCCAAGAGCGCCCTGTGACGACACCCTCCGGAGAGTCTCGCTTATATCAATTTTATTTTATTTTATTTATTTTAACCAGTGCTACATAAAATCTTTCGGTACATGATTAAAGTAAACATTACAGTGAATCATTACAATGTACAATAATTATCGTTAGATAATCCATTGTAATGCCGCAATCCTGCAGAGAAAATTTAATTTCTGTTTACAGGTCTGGTTTAACAAAATAACACTAAAATTGAACATAATTATTGCTAGTATTTTGTTATATGTTAAAAAAATACATAGCCATTCAGAATAAAAACATTCATTCACATACAAAACATCTTTATCAGACTTCCAAATAAAAATGCTTTATATTCTCGCACTCATACAATTTATTATGTATTTCAACCTTTATGAAAATACAATAATACGTATCATAGATTCTATTGGATTGTTGTTTAACTAGAATTATTATACATAATATTATATCTTACTAATTTAATAATATTGCCCAATTATAAAATTTGAAATTTTCAAATAGAAAAAATTAATACTTATAGAGATTCTATTAAATTGTTTTTGTTAATTTGATTATATTATTTAAAATCTACTCATTAGTAAGTATATTAATAACAAATAAAACTACTATTTGTTACAGAAAACAATGTTTTAAATATATTATACAATTACAACTGAAAAATATAATACTATTTTGTGAATTTTTACTGTTATTACACTACCAAAGTCTAATGAGCATCCCTCTTGCAGTGGTATAAGATTCATTAGATGCATTGTGATTTCGTGCATAAATTATTTTATCGATTTTACTTAGATTAGCAGGACATGTAAGACCTGCTGCACAAGTAACTCTATAATGAGGAAACATGTTTTTATGTTGTTGTTATGAGTCACATTTACAATTTGAAATAAAAACAATATCATCAATTACAACAATATCTTTACCGGCTGGTTGATTTTTAATTGAATGCAATGAGTTTGTGTATTGTTGAATTCCTCTTTTACCTCTGTTAAAATAAAAAATAGCTTTATTACTTCCAATATAGTTAATATCACCATAAGTCATTCTAATTTTATTAATTGTATCAATTTTATTACCAGGTGCTTCCGTTGATTTTTTGTGTCTAGTTGTTACACTGTTTTTCTCTATAATTTCATCAATTTCATCAAATAGAGTTTCAATAGGTTTATATTTTTCAGTGTTTGATAAGCAGGTAGTTAAGTCATTAGTTTCTTTGACAAAATGTACAAATTTAGGTTTATCTATAAGTAATTCATTTTCTTTTTTCCATAGCATAATTAATTGAATCGTTATATTTTCTAGTTTCTTAACAAAAAAGTAGATTGAATATGATGAGATCATTTTATTATAATTATAACAAGTAATTCTCCTATGATTTCTATCTTCATACTTACAAAACTTTTTATAGCATATATATGTCCTAATATCTAATAAGAAAACTGATTTAGTTTTAGGTTTATCAAAAATATCTTTAAGTATTATTTCATGATACAATTTTTCAACAGAATCTATAAGATCCTTCTTATGAATGTTCTTTTCTAGATGCACATTAAATAATAAATGTTCTAATCATTCAGTAAAATTATGAGATTCTATTTTTTTGGTAATAATACTTGCATTGTATAAACAACTATTCATAATTGCTAATCCATTTTTTTAAAGTCTTTAAACTAGAGATCTTTTAAACTAATATATAAGAAGTATTTCTAAAGAAAATTTTAAATTATATGCCTCTTCGAAAAATTGTGCTATTTAGCTGGAACCTAGTTGCATATCTGAAGCCCTATAGTATTTTAATTACCATAGTTCGCTCTGTCGATATGTCTCGAAGGTAACATTTTAGCTATATTTCTGCAACTGTAAGGGCCGGATTTGACTCCGGACCGCCTGAGTTCACTACAAATAATTATTTTTATTTGGAAGGATGTCTTTGGTCCCGAGACCTTATGTTTTTAAAATAATCATTAAACAATAATTTATTATTATTACTTTAGTCCGCGTGTCTTTTCTTATATTGTTTATAATACTTGTAGTAACAAAAGGTGGACGTAACGAAAGTGCGGACACGTCTGTACGGAAGTGCGGACACGTCTGTACAAAAGTGCGGACACGTTTGTACGAAAGTGCGGACACGATATTGAAAAGTGCGGACACGTCTTCGTAAAAGCGGACTTGATTAAATAAAGGCGGACTACTGCTCTTGTGCCCTATTAGGATGTTGTGTGGACGAATTTAGTTCCGCAGACTTACCCTCCTTTAGTGCGGACGCGATTTGAAAAATGCGGACACAATCAAAAAGTGCGGACACGATATTCCAAAAGTGCGGACACGTCTTTAGAAGTGTGGACACGCTCTGCTAGTCTTCAAATGTTGGGAGTGGACTCTTGAGTTGTCCTTTATGCGTTCTTACTCTAGTTTAGGACTGAAGGGCTTGTTAGTGGGTAAAGGGCTTTTGTCAATTAAATAATCTTTTTCTCATCTAAACATCTATTTTCTTTTCTAATTGTTTTGTTTTATTAAGCCAGACAGATTTCCAAGGACGGTAAAGGGCCATTCATACTTTCGCATTCAAAGTTTATACTAGTTATTTTACGTAGTTTCTGATCTTGTACATTTGTTCTGTTATAATACTAAAGAAGCTAACTTACGCTTTTGTACACTCGCTGTGGTTCGAAGTGTCCTTCTCCCTTAGGGCGAGTATGTGATCTTAAACTACACGAGCTAGTCGTGGCAGGTTATGTAGACTTATCTAAGCTGCGGCTTCACCCACTCACGCCAGATAGGTTGGCGGTCCTTTCGTCGCAATGTATTGAAGTTGAGCAGTACTTTTGACCGGAGCAAATATGCCAGCTTGCCTGCAGAGTTCAGTGGATTTCTAGGCCCTCCGATAGCGTACAGGTAGTACCTTGACACCCTCTTACGATCTCTGGTAAAGTCTTCTTCAACAGCTCCAAGTAGTCAGCTAGTCTTCAGCGGCAAGTCGTAGTGACGGCAACAGCTTGCTTTACCGTATGCGAAGAGGTTAGACGCACACTGGTACCTGGTTTGGTCGTGAAAGGCCCCGCGCCGACCGGGCTCTGAGCTTATAAAGTCTCATCCCCGACCAGGGCGTTGGTCAGATGATTAATACGTGAGGATACCGAAGACCAATCAAAACTCGCCACTTAGAGAGAGGTTACAAAGATGTTTTGAACGCTGACATCAATAAAAACGCTAACTTGCTCTCTCAGATTGAAACTAACACATACCGTTGCTCAACCAGCTCGCGAAACTGGTATATTGCAAACCTACATTGTCAGCACCCTCATTCATACACTCGAGGCGTACGCAACAACAATCACACCGTCAGCGTTCTCATTCACAGTCATACAGTATACTACACGAAAATCAACCACTCAGCAAACATTATCGATTAACAAATAATATAATCAATCAATCGTGGGATCTTACACCTCCCCCCTTAGAATATTGGCGCCCTCGCCAATGGAAGCTGGCGCAAAAGAAAAGATCCAACGATTGATTTACAATAATATTTATACCTTTTTAAATTTTTTTAATCCAGGAGATTTATTGTCCCTGAGTCTTCTTTTGATTTTGCAAATTCTACATTCATAAGGGATATGACCTACACACTCACTGTTGGCCCAATTGGTCCTACAGACGACACATAGCAGCCAATTCACCGAATTGTCCTTACCCTGATACCAACAATCACCCCTGCAGTCAGTACAACTAGTAAATAATGCTGGTACCTGGCCAAGGAGCTTCTTGTCAGCTGCTATGTTCAGTCTGTCGAGGACCACCTTAGGGTAACGCGGCTTTGATGGTACTTTGGCTGCTTCAGCCAATTTCTTCTTCCGTGCTTCGGCCTTCCTTAACCGGTCTTTCTCTCGTCTCTTCTGAATTTTTTCTTCTTCGGACAATTTTATTTTCTTAGTCTTCTTATCCGTTGTTGAGGATTTCCTTTTTTTTCTTTTTTTAATGGGAACCTCTGCTGTGTTTGCTCCCTGAATACCGCGTTGAGCTGGATACTTGCACCAAAATATTTTAATAAAATTCAAAATATCCAACGCAGTAGGTGTTGTCCAGTCCCGGTACACTAGCACAGCTTTCAATTCTTTCCATTTACATTTTTGCGGACCCGGCAGACTATCCACCAGGTCTACGAACCAAATGCGACGGTTCGGCCAGAAAGAGAATTTCACTCCCACTAGTCGACGATGGTAAGGTAGGGGCTGACGAAGAAAATCCAGTTGAGATGCCTTCTTCAAACTGCATCCGCGATTTCTCTGCTCTCTTGTCTTCCGGTTGATTCTTAGAGCTTCCCAAAAAATCTGCCTTCACTGATTTCCGTCTGCAGCATTGCAATATGTTACAACTACAGCACCTCCAAAACATAAATACGGCTAGTAGTAATATTGCCGGACCCACAGACGCACATCCCACATAAATTGAATGCATCGTCTTAGATCGTTTTATTACCGACAACTCTTTAAATTTCTTTTCTAATCTTTTTAAAGTGACTGAATCTTCACCTTCCGCCCAACTTCGTAGTTCCTCTGAATCTGCTTCCTCTAAATGAACCAATTTATGATACTGAGCAACCTTGTAATTTTGAACCTCAAAAATCGTTAAATTAAAAGGCAACTTAGCCTCATAAAGATAAGTTTGATTTGTTCTAACTACAGTTATACCATACAAAATATTGGAACCAGTACGACCATGACATTGATCCCTGATTGCCAACAAACCTGTACCATCTAACTCCAGTTCAGCTTTCCGCTCACCATTTCAGATGATTCTCATCTTAATTGAAGAAGGCAAAGAATACAACCACTCATTAGTACTAGATAGTCGTGTCCAATAAGGAATTCTGTCCACCGAGACTGCAAATCTACACCTTTTGAGGACTTTCACAGAAGGCCGAGCAAGCAATGAATACTCACACGGACTATTCTCTTGGTCCAAGTAAAATGGCAAATGCGGTGGACAATGTAACTTGTTCGCATATTTTGTACAAGAGTCTAGGAATTCGGAATTTGCCAGTAGATACTGCTGCATATCATTCGATACTATTATATAGGTATAATCCGAAACAATTTTAATAAAAGACTCAGTCTTAAACAAAATTTCATTTCTCATTGGCAAGGAATGAATTCGGTAGTATGAAAATTTATTTTTCTCTGCTAAAGGAAATTCTAAAACCACTATTAATTTCCCATTTCTTGCGCTAACACTAGTTTTGGACATTGTATGCAGCATTTCAACTGTAACCTGATCATGACTCCATGGTAAAACATGCTCATTAATAGTTGAAAGAATCCCCTTTAACAGAGCTCTATCAAATAATAATGGATGTAAATGTCCCAAGGATGCAGCCTCTAAAGCATCCAACAAAATTCTCAAAGACTTTATACTATCCTCTAAAGATTTATCGAACTGATTTAACCATAAACTCAACTTTTGCACGATTGCAGTTCTATGAATTTCATTGTCAAATATTTCCGTTCTATTCAATAAATCTACAAGAACTTTATGGTCTGCTGACAACAATGACTCGTCTGCTTTAAGCTTATCATGAATAGACTCTAGATTTGATCTTACAATATGGGTTTGTTCAGACAATAGGACAGACATATTCGAGGCCTGATCATATAATTTATCCACATTTAAATGCAAATTTTCACGATCTTCAGAATCCATAGTACCAAAAGGAACTTTAAATCCCCATCCAATAAAGCCGAAAGGTGACCATCTTTTTACCAAAGAATAGGAATAAGGAGTCGCCAACCCGTCTGGCTTTATCTCAGATGAAAAGAAATTTTGCAATTTTAGTTGCAATGTTTCCAAAAAGTTCAATTGATTATTAGTTCTAGAAGACTGCAAAATCTCTTCACAAATGTTCTTTTCTATAACCTTATGACATACTAAAACTGCGTCCAAGAATATCCTACGCCTCACTTGAACTATGTCTTCCCATTTACTGAAATCCAACGTAATAGCTATTTTCCACTTGACCTTTTCAAAACGAATATCTGCTATATATTCGTAATATATACCAGGATTATTCGTAATAGGTGCCAGCTGGTAATACGTGATATTATTCACACGATTATCCTGCGCTAAAGCCCGTGGAGCACCAAGAATAAAAGCGAGAAGAAAAGTCCGAACCCACGCCATGATCTTCTGTAAAAGAGAAAACAAAAAAAAACAATATTGTGGTTAACGATAAAATTTTTCCAGCTTATCTTTATAATTAACTAATAACTTTCCATTAGAAGACTCAACCACCACGTTATTGTTGTCTCTTATCTCTCTCACGATAAAATTACCATTATAGAATTTATCCAGTTTTCCGTACCTTGGCTCTTTCAAAACTCTAACTTCTTCTCCCACCTCTAATTTTAATGGTCTGGCTTTCTTGTCATAATATTCTTTATTTTTCAACTTTGATTTAACTAGATTATCTCTAGCTAAAGACTGAAGACTCCGAAGGCATTCGGTTAAATCTCGCACATACTCATTGTAGGTTTCAAGCTCTATTTCATCCGGCAACCTATTGGGTGCTCTAGCTGGTCTTCCATACACCAACTCAAAAGGAGTAAAACCCGTAGAAGCATGCACAGAGGTGTTATACTCATGCATAGCGAAAGGAACCACCTTGTCCCAATCTTGCTTACTAGCAGCCTTATTCCTCAAAAAGTCAGCCAAAATTGCATGGCTCCTCTCCAAAGATCCATTCGACTGTGGATGATAAGCAGTCGTAGTATTCAATTTAAACTGAAATATTTCAGATAACTCTGAAAGTAATTTATTCTGGAAACTTCTCCCTCTATCACTCAAGATGATTTTTGGCACTCCATACTGAGCAATCAGATGTCTTGCCAATGCATCCGCTACCGTGATAGCCTTGATATTTGGTATTGGGACTGCTAAACAAAACTTTGAAAACAAACATTGTATAGTTAATATATGCATGTTTCCTTCTGTAGTCTTGCATAAAGGTCCTACAGTATCAATTGCTACCTTATAAAATACTTCACTCGGTGTATCAGTAATAACCATCGGCTCTCTAGTCTTTACTCTTACTAGCTTTTGTTCTTGACAGATTTCACAACGTCGAACAAAATCGTGAACATCATCTTTCATGCCTTTCCAATAGAATCTTTCTCGAATACGTCTATAGGTTTTACCCATACCTCTATGTCCACCAAACAAACTGTTGTGATAATCGTGCAAGATAGCTGATCAGTGTTCTGGCGACAAAGTTCTACAATTACCCAGACACACTGTTACAGAAATTTTCATATTACCAAAAACTGATTTTAATTGATTTAACAAAACTCCTCTAGGCAAACTATCTGTAATTTCTCCAGATCTTGCTATTCTAAAGGATTTCAAATTTTTCTCCTTAATCAATGTCTTCAATTTACTAAAACATGTACGCAAAATACTAGGTTTTATTTCATCTTTAAAATTTTCTACTATTACCAAACTAAAAATGAATCTTTTCCTATTTTCTGTAACAACAACATCCCCTAATTTAGGATGATGTCCAACTAAATCTGACAAATGTAAGGCTTCAATATCCACCAGCAATTTATTAGTACCACTTATGATCTCTAAATCTTTAGAAATAAAGTGTACTATATTATCCTTCAGGTATGTTACACCTTCTCGAGTAGTGAGCATTTTCATATTATTCTTCAAATCATAAGGATCTTCCAAACCCTCTGCAGACAAAGATACCGGCGACATTTTCAGGGACCTACCCAATAAATCCGTAACCCCAGAAATATTAGGATTATTACCAGACTTTTTAGCAGGCTCCTCTGCTTTAGTTGGTAAAGCCTCGACATTCCTGTCTACCCCTTTTGAAATATCAGATGCAACTTCAGGAACATCGGACTCCTCTTCACTGTCCACCTGTTCTATAGGTGACAAATTTCGCCAGTTTGTCTCATCTTCCAAATTTTCCACGTCTGGCCAAGCCGTGGAACTGGCTCTGTACCCTTTTATAGGCGATTTAGCTCTTATAGGATTCGCATTTCTTTCTGCATAATCCAACGCCCACTCTCTTAAAGTTTCATTAATCGTTTTGTCTCTTAAACTCTTCTCCTGTTCAGTGAGCTTAGTCTTTTCAATACCGTCCGAAGATAATGAAGACATAGATTTGGCATTTCTCAATGGAAAGTCTTGAATCTCATCTAACTCTTCGATACCTGGGCTTGTATCATCCTCAGATTCCTTATATTCTGGAACATAATTATCCCAAATGAGAGAATTGGGATTATCAATTCCCGACACCTCCAAGCTGGACTGATCCTGGATACTACCAATAGCAGATCTTCGCATAGTAGACTGTAATGGTCCATTAATCAACTCCAAATCATCACTTGAAGAAGAAGAATCCTGGAACTGATTCTTTAATATACTCTTTATCGGAGGTTTGACCGTCCTCTTAAAAGTCTTTTTACTTCCTACTGACTCGGTAGCCATAACTTCTTCCACTTTACTCTCACCAGGACTTTTATCTTCCAAATTTTCCTGACTACCTGAAGCTTCCGAATCTGGAGAAACTAAATTTCTTGCAAGACTTGGTAATGCTGACTTATTCAAAGACGGTATAGGAGCATCCTCTCTAGGATCCACATTTCTGTCCTCACTTTCCTCACTTTCAGACAAGTTCTTGCTTTCCGATACTGTAGAAATGGGATCAGAAAATACTACCGTTTTTGGCATTTCCATCTTACGCTGTCTCAACCTTTTTCCTATAGTACTGGCATTTAAATCCGCTTGTCTTCCTTCCATGCCCTTAGGAACAGTAGGTAGCGGATCTTTATACCCAGGTTTCCTGCCAGGTTTCTTCCTTGCAGGCTCAGGTGTTACATCTGATTTTTCATCCTCAGACAATTTAGCAAGGTTTTGTCTTGCCAAGGAAGTTTTGGTAGGCTTGGGTACCAAAGGTAATAAAGACACCTCCCCCCTTATGTCTTTACCATCATTTTTAGTACATTTCTTATCAGTAGACTTTACCACTGGATTTCGTGACAGAGCATCCGAATTAATATTCAGACGTCCAGGCTTGTACCTGAAAGTATAATAATAACCTCTCAACCGCAATCTCCAGCGATTAAGTCTACTCATTGGATCTTTGATTGAATCTATCCAAGTCAATGGCTCATGATCGCCATAAATAGTAAAATGTCGTCCATAAAGATAATGTCTAAAATACTCTACCGCTATAATCACTGCCAAACATTCTTTCTCAGTAGTGGAATAATTCCGCTCACTTTTATTCATACATCTGGACATATATGCTATTGGATGATCTTGTCCAGGTTCTCCTTGGGAAAGAACCGCGCCTAAAGCAAAATCACTTGCATCCGTTGTCAAAATAAACGGCTTGTCCAAATCCACAGCTGCTAAAACAGGAGCTTCACAAAGAGCTTTCTTTAAGGCTACAAAACTCTTGTTGTTCATCTTTCCACTCCCATTTTATACCTTTCTCTAACATTTTGTTCATAGGCCGTGATATAGAAGCAAAATTTTCAATGAATCTTCTATAGTAACCTGCTAAACCAAGAAACTGTCTTACATTAGTCTGAGTCTCTGGAGTTGGAAACTTAGACACAGCTTCCAATTTTTCTGGATCAGGTCTAACTCCCTCACCACTGATGATATGTCCCAGGTACTTAACTTCTGGAACTACAAACTGACATTTATCAATTTGAAGCTTCAGACCTGCTTCAGACAGTCTGTCGAATAGATTACTTATTTTCCTTTCATGTTCCTCAAGACTATTTGAATAAATAACTATATCATCTAAAAATACATACAATTCTGAACCTTGCAAACCTGATAGAACCTTGTCCATTAACCTCTGGAACGTAGGGGGCGCATTGGAAAGGTCAAAGGGCATGCACTCATACTCAAAATGCCCATACTTGGTATTAAAAGCAGTCTTTTCAATGTCTTCTGGTTCAATCTCTATCTGATGGAACCCCATTGCAAGGTCAAAAACTGAGAAATACTTTGCACAACCGATCTGCTCTAATATTTCTGTTATATTGGGCAAAGGGTAAGCATCCTTAATAGTCTTTGCATTGAGCTTCCGATAATCTATCACCAAACGATACTTTTTCTTACCATCAGGTCTAGATTTCTTTGGCACAATCATTGTCGGACTACAATAAGGGCTCTTTGAAGATCTTATTACCTTTGCCTCAATCAACTTATGTAATTGACTATATAATTCCTCATCCAAACCTTGAGGTGCTCTTTCATATTTCACTCTCACTGGAACCTCATCAGTTGTCCTGATCTTATGTCTGGCATAGGAAGTTCTTGGGGGTGGATCCCCTGGCAAATAAAACAAATGAGAATACTTAATTATCAGTTCTTTTATCTGCTTAGCTTCTTGCCTGGAATGATGTTCCTTCAATAATTTTTCCTTTATTAATTCAAACCTCTGTTGCTCATCAGCAGGTGGATCTCCTTCCAACGGAAAATCCAGAAGATCATTATCGTCACTAAAATCAAAAGGCTCCAAATACTGTGGAGTAATCTCTATTTCCACTGGCTCTGGCAACAAATTCGCAGCCATAGCATAACAGAAACCCTGGTTATTAATCACAACATTGTCTCCAAGATATACCCCTGGAATTGTCTTGATTTCCGGAAGATATGCATCACCTCGCTGTGAGTTCGCAGTGACCGGGATTTTTACTTGCACTCTTTGATACGGTGGTAATTTTAGACAAACTTTTGTCTCAGCTTTCTCCTGCAACACAACCACATTATCTTTTTCCTTATTTACCACCTGAAGACCAGAATACCCAACCTCTGAGTCCGTTTTCCTCAATAAATCCTGTGCCGGTCTTACAAACGGTATTGGACTTATTGGTTGACTACTCAAAATTACATTTTGATCTCCAAATCTTATATTTACCTTTTATTCCGACAGGAAAGGCGATCCAAGTATTACTCCCTCAGGCAACATTACATTCTTTGGAATTACCTGAAATTCATGATCTATACCCTTTATAGTTAAAAATACTCGCCCCAGTGATTGTATACTATGAGGTGATATACCTTTAATACTATAAATAACATCATAATCTCTAGCTACACCATCTAGTAATGCTTCCTCTTTTACCACATTCAAAGAAGCACCCGTATCAATCATACAAGTCATAATTTCCTCCCCTAACTGTGGTATACGTAGTCTAATGGATGGACAATGTCCAATCATCGTATTGATTGTTGCTTCTAAATTTAGTCCATTTTGTGGATTACCGGACTGACGGGACGCGTCATCTGTGAAGAGCTCACTTCCGCGTCCTTTCGGCGAGCTCCTTGCCAGTTTAAATTCTTCTCTTGATGCGGAGAAGAAGATCTCTGTGCATTTGGATTATATAATCTGGCTTGGCTGTTGGATTGACTATAACTTCTACTTTGATGTCCACTCTGATTATCATTCCAATTGGATTGTTGGGAATTATAACCATGTGAATAGCAAGGTCTGTTATAGTTCTTTTGAGGACTGCAACATTGTTGAGCCTGACAACCGCATGATGTTACCGCGGATCTACCACAGCAATGATGATTCTAATTATTATGTCCACAACCATGATTTTGTTGGTTAGAACAAGTTGAACGTTGGCAACAGGAATTAGTACACTGTTGTACATTTGCTGGACTACTCGCTCTCTTCAGTATTCCAGTAGGCTGTGATGATTCCGCAGTCGGATTTACATAGCTCAGCTGTGACGGTGCAACAATACGTCCTGATTCACTAACGTAAGTCCTCGGGAAATACGTATCATTAGGATCATAATGATGTGGAATGTCCCTATTGAAAGTTTCCTCATCAAAGTTCACTCTTCTAACACTGAGCTGGCCACTATCACGACTTGTAGGACGCATTAATGCATTCCCTGCAAAAGAATAATGCCCAGCCTGCATTTCCACATTTTCAACTATAGTCCTCTCCAGTTCTAAAGCCACTTTTAAAGCCTCCTCAATAGTCTGAGGTCTCGCTGATCTTACTTCTCTCAATATTGCATGTGGCAAACCTTCCACAAAAACTCTCTTTGCCATAGCCTCTAGATATGGCTTTAAATTAGCGGAAGCTGGAAGTTCCGGAATTTGTTCATTTGCTGTAGTGACCACCTTATTGACTAAAGAAATAAGTCTGCCATAAAATTCACGGACAGTCTCATTCTTTCGCATGGAGGAATTCTGCAGCTCGTTCTGATAAAAGTTAGCTGAAGCTTGGGCTCTCTCTCTAGTGTCTTGAATTTGGTTAATCTCATCCAAAGTCAGATTCGCCATCTTTAATTGGAATTTTTGTAAAATTATTGATTATTAATAATAATTTTATAAACAATGACAATCCTCCCCACCAGGGATGCCAATTTGTAAGGGCCGGATTTGACTCCGGACCGCCTGAGTTCACTACAAATAATTATTTTTATTTGGAAGGATGTCTTTGGTCCCGAGACCTTATGTTTTTAAAATAATCATTAAACAATAATTTATTATAATTACTTTAGTCCGCGTGTCTTTTCTTATATTGTTTATAATACTTGTAGTAACAAAAGGTGGACGTAACGAAAGTGCGGACACGTCTGTACGAAAGTGCGGACACGATATTGGAAAGTGCGGACACGATATTGGAAAGTGCGGACACGATATTGAAAAGTGCGGACACGTCTGTACGAAAGTGCGGACACGTCTGTACGAAAGTGCGGACACGATATTGAAAAGTGCGGACACGTCTTCGTAAAAGCGGACTTGATTAAATAAAGGCGGACTGCTGCTCTTGTGCCCTATTAGGATGTTGTGTGGACGAATTTAGTTCCGCAGACTTACCCTCCTTTAGTGCGGACGTGATTTGGAAAATGCGGACACAATCAAAAAGTGCGGACACGATATTCCAAAAGTGCGGACACGTCTTTAGAAGTGTGGACACGCTCTGCTAGTCTTCAAATGTTGGGAGTGGACTCTTGAGTTGTCCTTTATGCGTTCTTACTCTAGTTTAGGACTGAAGGGCTTGTTAGTGGGTAAAGGGCTTTTGTTAATTAAATAATCTTTTTCTCATCTAAACATCTATTTTCTTTTCTAATTGTTTTGTTTTATTAAGCCAGACAGATTTCCAAGGACGGTAAAGGGCCATTCATACTTTCGCATTCAAAGTTTATGCTAGTTATCTTACGTAGTTACTGATCTTGTACATTTGTTCTGTTATAATACTAAAGAAGCTAACTTACGCTTTTGTACACTCGCTGTGGTTCGAAGTGTCCTTCTCCCTTAGGGCGAGTATGTGATCTTAAACTACACGAGCTAGTCGTGGCAGGTTATGTAGACTTATCTAAGGTGCGGCTTCACGCACTCACGCCAGATATGTTGGCGGTCCTTTCGTCGCAATGTATTGAAGTTGAGCAGTACTTTTGACCGGAGCAAATATGCCAGCTTGCCTGCAGAGTTCAGTGGATTTCTAGGCCCTCCGATAGCGTACAGGTAGTACCTTGACACCCTCTTACGATCTCTGGTAAAGTCTTCTTCAACAGCTCCAAGTAGTCAGCTAGTCTTCAGCGGCAAGTCGTAGTGACGGCAACAGCTTGCTTTGCCGTATGCGAAGAGGTTAGACGCACACTGGTACCTGGTTTGGTCGTGAAAGGCCCCGCGCCGACCGGGCTCTGAGCTTATAAAGTCTCATCCCCGACCAGGGCGTTGGTCAGATGATTAATACGTGAGGACACCGAAGACCAATTAAAACTCGCCACTTAGAGAGAGGTTACAAAGATGTTTTGAACGCTGACATCAATAAAAACGCTAACTTGCTCTCTCAGATTGAAACTAACACATACCGTTGCTCAACCAGCTCGCGAAACTGGTATATTGCAAACATACATTGTCAGCACCCTCATTTATATACTCGAGGCGTACGCAACAACAATCACACCGTCAGCGCTCTCATTCACAGTCATACAGTATACTACACGAAAATCAACCACTCAGCAAACATTATCGATTAACAAATAATATAATCAATCAATCGTGGGATCTTACACCCATATAATTACATTAATGGATTTCACTTATAACGAAAAGCTAACTTTTTATACTACATTTCAGATGTATTTGTGCACTTTCTTTACTCTTAAACAGAAGATACGTGTCTCAGCAATTTTGTTGTTTAACAGCATAAACCCTTACAAACTACTAAATAATTTCAAATCTCTTTTTTAATTAATTAAAATCCTGTAATATTTTAATTTAATTTATTGTTTGCATGCATTACCTTATATTATATTTGATTAATTAATGTCTAACATTTTTTATGTTCTTTTCCATGAGGAAAATAATATATGTAGTTAATTTATCAGTAATGCATTATATATTATACATCTTATTTTATCTGCTCAGCGGATGAAACCTCTTTCACACATTAAAAATAATAACTATAGTGGTAAACAAGGCTACCACAGTAAACTCTGTTGATCATACGTTCCTTTTTCATCCTAAGTACGTTGAATCACCTGCAACAGAGAAGTAATAAATTATTTTAAAACAAAGAATTATGTTCTGTTATTTTAAAGTTAATTTAATTAAAGATAATTGAAGTATACGTATCTGATATAGTGAGATCCATTGACAGTATATTTATATCCTTATCCATCTTTTTTGTAAATGAATTTTTACAATTGAAACTTTTTGCAGGTTCTAGATTAAACACTATTGCACACGTGTAGTACGAGTTTTATCGGCTCTTAGCGCGTTTTAAATAATATAATTTATCTTAAACTTGGAGTACCCACGCGAAGGTTATTAGCTAGCAGAAATCATCAGTTGACCGATATTTCAAGTTAGACATAATTATAGCACCAAAGTGGGTTGGCACCAGTTGTCTCGAAAGTAACCCTCATAACCGCGCGAAAATTTGAATGTGTAATTTCAGTTGAAATAAAGTGCTTAAAAATAAAAGTGAATTTAATTATAATTATAAATATTCGGTAATGTCTCGCTCGTACACTATACTAAATAATTTTATTTCAGGTGATAGGATACTACTGAAAATGTCTGTAATAGCAGTAATAATACCAGTCTGAATAGTTTACGTTGAATAAAAGTATTATACATGTAATTTATTATTAGATACCATTTAAAAGTAGTGAAATCTTCCCCCCCCCCCCTCCACAGAAAACCTTTTCAAGGTAAATGGCTGGCACGTACAAGGTTGTTTCTTTAGGCAAAAATTAAAAATAAATTTCAATCTCTTAATAACATAAAGTGAATTTTCGAACTCTCAATATCCCATATGTGGTTAAAACAGAAAGTGTTTTTTCTATATATCTATTTCATTATGTAAATTTAAATTTCATTTTCAACTCTCGATAACCTTTATATAGCCAGAATCCTAAGTATCTTATTCTGACGGTCATTTCATTATATAAATTAAAGATTTAGATTAGATGATTGAGGCTTTATTGTATACGGTTATTAATACTTCCCTTACTAAAGAGTAATAATAATAGTGGTTATAAAACAGTGATTAAGAAGGTATTTATAATTAGTTTAAAAAGAAATTATGTTATATGCGTAAAGGTCTTTGCGCTAAGGGTCTATTGGACAGACTACCATTTCCTTTGGGTCAATTCTCTGTAATATACCCATTTTATAAATTTCAATTTGAATTTTAACAAAAGAAAGTTGTGATATCAATAAATAAATTGGCAAATTTCTTTATAAAAAGCATAGTTTTGAAAAAAAATAAATGAGCGTTTAAATGGGGAAAGGAATATCAATGTATATGTATATATTGTTATGGTCGGGTTAGGATAATGGTTATTAACACTCTTATTTATAGAAAAGATAGACAAGAACGACTTTATTAGTTAAGCTTAAACATGTAAATCGAATAGCTGTCAGCGCTAGACTGATAAACGAAAACAATAACAACCGCGAAGTTGCAGCGGTTGCTATGCGCGATTCGAACATCTCGAATCGCGCTGGTCATAACATTGCTCTCCCTTTTTTCTTTAGATTGTCGTCCCGACAATGCTTACAGGTCAATTCCAATCATCACTTACAGGAATAGAATTGGACCCGTCTCTTGAAAAGGAATATTCCCATCTTGAAAAACCATGCGATCCAATCTTTTCTCTGACTGTCCAAGCTTCAATTTGTACTTTATTCTTCCGTTCTTATTCCTTTTTTTTCGTCTCATTTCTTCACGGTTTGTTAAGAGTGATCTTCAGACATGAGTGGGGGGGAATGACAAGCCATGGTACGCTTCTCAAGTCTCTGCTCCGGTATTCACCTTCACGCTCATGGAAAAAACCATGGCTCAAAAACCATGAGCAGAGCAGTTAGCAGCCAAATCGGGGTGTCTCTCGGAAAAGGTGCCAAGACGATTGATGTGAACAATCTTGGACTTATGTCTTGGGGAACGACGAATACAGTAAACCACGTCGTTGATCTTCTTGACGACTTCCCAAGGACCAACCCAATTCGATTGTAGTTTGGGTGCTTTGCCTTTGGTTCTTTGAGGGTTGAAGAACCAAATTTTTTGTCCAGGGATGTATTCGACGTTGCGAGCCCTTTGGTCGTACCAAGATTTTGTTCTTTCAGATTGAAGGGATATTTTGTCTCGAGCTAGGTGATGTAGTGAGTGAAGCTTCTTTTGCAGTTGGTGTACATAATTTTCATCCTCTTCAACCAAGATTCCTGTTGGTGGACACCCTCGAATTAAGTCCAAAGGAAGTCGGAGGTCGAAGCCGGTGTACATTTCTGCTGGTGTAGCTCCGGTTGTTGCATGTTTTGAGGATCTGTAAGCTAACAAAAAGAGAGATACCCAACGGTCCCAATCTTTTTGAGTGTCGTGTACATGTTTTGTGAGGTATTGTAAAAGTGTCTGATGTTGACGTTCTACCTGACCATTTGCTTGAGGATGTAGAGGTGAAGTTCTAGTTTTCTTAATGCCTAGTAAAACTGCTAATTCTTTCACTAAGCGAGAATCAAAATTTGTACCCTGATCTGTGTTAATTTCTAACGGGACTCCATAACGACAAATAATTTCATTAACGAAAATTTCCGAAATTGTTTTAGTCCTCATATTCGAGAGAGGAAAAGCCTCTACCCACTTAGTAAAACTATCCGTCACTACTAAAAGGTATTTATTCCCTGAAGAAGAAAGGGGAAAGGGACCTAGGATATCCATTTGAAGCCTTTCAAATGGAATACCTGTATTGTAAACCTTCATTTGATTAATTCCCTTATCAGAAGGATCTTTTTTGGCAACACAAATTTTACAAGACCTACGCCAATTTTCTACATCTGATTTACAAGACGCCCAATAAAATCTTTTTCGAATTTTTTCTAAAGTTTTATTAACTCCAAAATGACCACCGGAAGGTGAGTCATGAGCTTCCTCTAAAATTTCTTTGATTTTACTTTTAGGAACAACTAATTGGCGAATCTTGTAATTGAGATTAGTAGAAATCCATTCTCTAAAAAGAATTCCATCAACTAACACTAATGAGTCCCACTGTGAACAATAGACTTTAACGAAAGTGTCTAAAGGTGAAATATCCTGCCAGTCTGGTTTTGTGTTTAATTCTTTCATGTGAAGAATGAAAGAAATACACTTATTAGCTTGTTGAAATGTCTTCCAGTCTGAGGGTAAATTTTCTTCAAAAATAATTCGGGCAACTGTCTTTTCGTTTTCAGAAAATTTATCCTCTACTTTTGAACAATATTTACATGAAAAATCTTCACAAGGACGACGTGAAAGGGAATCGGCATTCTTATGTAAACTACCTTTACGATGAACAATCCTATAATCATATTGATCTAATTTACCTAACCATCGAGCTAATTGACCGTCTAATTCTTTAAAAGATAATAACCAAGTTAAAGAAGAATGATCTGTGCGAATAAGAAATGGTTTACCAATAAGATAGCGATGAAAATTTCTTAACGACTCTATTATAGCAAGAAGTTCTCGACGAGTCACACAATAATTTCTTTCTGACTTAGAGAGGACTCTACTATAGTAGCTTATCGCTCGTTCTTTATCATCCTGCATCTGTGAAAGGTCTGAACCAATTCCATGGTTAGAAGCGTCAGTATCTAAAATGAATTCAGACTCAAGAGATGGAAATGCTAAAATGGGAGGAGAAATGAGTTTTTCTTTTAATTTAAAAAAAGCATTTTGACATTCTGCTGACCAAATGAATTTAGCTGAGTTCTCAGTGAGTTTATAAAGAGGTTTAGTTATATCTGCAAAACCTTTAATTAAAGTTCTATAATAACCACAAAAGCCCACAAAACTAAGACATCTTTTTTCTTTTGAGGAATAGGCCAATTTTTAACACAGTCGATCTTCTTAGGATCAGCAGTTTTCCCCTTCTCAGAAACAATATAGCCTAGATATTCAACCTGTCTCCTAAAGAAAACACATTTCTTCTTGTTAAGACGTAAACCTGCTTGTTGAAAATGAATGAAAACCTTTCTTAAATTAGAAATCATGTCATCAAAAGATTTACCTAAAACCATAACATCATCTAAATAGACTAGACAGAAATCTGAAAGATAATCCCTAAGTAATTTTTCCATTAAACGTTGGAAAGTGGCAGGAGCATTGCACAAACCAAAAGGCATTACCTTAAACTGCCATAGACCTTTTCCAATAGAAAACGCTGTATATTTCCTATCCTCTTTCCGAATTTTGACTTGCCAATAACCACTTTTTAAATCTAAAGTACTGAACCATGAAAATCCTGTTAATTTGTTCAAAGTGTCATCAATTCTAGGTAAAGGGTAAGAATCTGTAATGGTGATTGCATTTAACTTTTGGAAATTGATGCAGAAACGAGTAGAACCATCCTTCTTCTTTTTTGGAACAACAGGAAAACAATAAGAACTATCCGACTCTTCAATAACACCCTGAGAAAGCATTTCAGAAATACAATTGTCAAGTTCTTGTTCCTGATGAATAGGTGGTCTACGAATAGGTAATTTAATGGGATGATCATGAAGTAATTGAATTTTGTGTTCTACGATATTGCAATGTCCAGAAATATCATGATCTTCAAAAAGGTCTTTAAAATCCAGTAATAAACTCGAAAATTTGTCACGTTGATTATGGTCTAACTCATCAATATTCTTTTCGAAAACATTCTGAATAATTTCTGGTAAATTCTCAAATGAATTATCTATCCTAGCCACTTGAACTGGATTTATAACATTGGTGATTAAATTTGGAGTACGAATTAAATTAGTAATAGAATCTGTTAATCCAGTTAAATGAAGAAAATCACCTCCAAGAATACAATCGTCAACCATATCCATTACATAAATATCTAAAATAGCTGAATAAATTCCTAATTCAATAACTGCAGAGATCAAAAATTGTACTGGAACTATTTCTCCTGTCGCATAACGAAGTAAATTCGAATTAATGGGAATTCTTGTGTCATTAGTATCAACAAATTTTGAATTTAAAATGGTAATATCTGAACCGGAATCTAATTTGAAATTACAAGATTTTTTATTAACTAAACCATCAAAGTAAAAATGTTTTAAATTCTCATTAATTCTTCTAATACAAATATTGGATGGAGTCTGTCTATACTTTGTCGAACTCGCTCCAGAAAGTCCAACACAATTTAGTTTCCCTGTTCATTTGTTGGGCAAGATGTTCTCAAATGCCCCTTCTTTCCGCATTGCCAACATTCAACATTTGTTAAATAATCTGTAGATGAACGAGGTTTGAATGGAGGGTTGGTTGAATTAACCCCGGAATTTTGAGTGGAATTACTCATAGGATGTTGAGATTTCTTATTAAAATCAAAAATAGCTTTTATTTCCATGGCACGAGTAAGAGCTATTTTTAATGATTTTATCCTTTCTAATTGGAGAGTTTGTCTGATAGAATTATTAAAGATACCTGTAATGAACTAAGAACAAGCAAATTTATCGAGACAACATTCGGGAAAAACCTCAAGAGAACATTCGGGAAAAACTAATGCTGCTAGTCGTTCTAAGTCAGAAGCAAACGTTTGAAAATCTTTACTAAACTGTTGACGACGAGTTTGAAATTGTGCATAGTATGTTGCTTCCATATGTTTATCTCCAAATCTTAATTCTAACCTAGAGATCAAATTCTCAAAATTAGAAGAAGAAATATCAGATTCAGTTAAAATGGACTTTGCTTTTCCTTTCAAACTAGAAATAAGAGCAACCATTTTAGTTTCTGGAGACCAATTGTTAATTCTAGCCATAACCTGAAATTGAATTAAATATTCTCGAAGAGGTGTTGATCCATCGTAATCGTCTAACTTATGATTATAACCCAGATTGTTAGTGAAAGTGTTTGTGTTTGTGTTAGGATTGGACGAAGAACTTAGCTCTCGTAACTGCTGACGAAGAGATTCGTTATCCGTGAGTAGAGTTCTGTTGACGAGCAGTAATCGGGAGTTGTCGGCAGTTGATGATGAAGAGCCAGGTCCGGGAAATAATTCGCGACGAGTAGATGAAGAAGACGTGAATCGATCAATTTCGGCTAATGCTTTTCTGTGGAGAGAATTAAGCCTAGAAATTTCTGCGGTTGACTCAGTAAGAAGAGAAGAATACTTAGCTTCGATCTTCTTGACTTCTTCTTCACGGAGGTGACGTTCTTGAAGAAGCTCTGATTCACGAATGCAGAGTTCTTTTGATATGCGGGTAACCTCCAATGTGCACTCTTCAAGTGTAGATTCGGCAAGCCGGAGTTGTTGTCGAAGTTGGGTAATTTCATCAGCGAGTGAAGGTTGTTCCACAGTTGGTGATGTGTGAGTAGGTGGCGGAAGCGTATCAGCTTATGAAGTCTCAGAGACTGTGATGAGGGGCGGGGAAGGAGGCGGTGTACGGGTTAAGGTCATCGTGCCCGATCTTAACTTCATGCACTGGGTAATACGTTCACTTGCGGACGACCTCCAAAATTTTATGGTCGGGTTAGGATAATGGTTATTAACACTCTTATTTATAGAAAAGATAGACAAGAACGACTTTATTAGTTAAGCTTAAACATGTAAATCGAATAGCTGTCAGCGCTAGACTGATAAACGAAAACAATAACAACCGCGAAGTTGCAGCGGTTGCTATGCGCGATTCGAACATCTCGAATCGCGCTGGTCATAACATTGCTCTCCCTTTGGTCATAACAATATGTATATATATGACTGCAATGTACACTACTAGGTAATATTCGTAAATGCGTTAATTATTATTTTTATTTAAGCAAACACAAAACATGTTATATAAAATAATACATATAATACAAAAATATAAGTTTATTCATGTTATCATTTTCATAAAAAATGATGTTCTAAAATAATTTTATGACATGATAAAGGTGCTAACCATAGGTGGTAATATCATGTGATTTTCCGAATTTATAATGTAATATAATAAGATTGTTTCGCTTCATGAAAAGTCAGAATTATAAAATTAATTAATTTTTATTATTTCCTTTTTTTGTTGTCACTTGTGGAAGCACCAAGCGGATGTACACTATACTTTAGTTAGTGATACAGTAAATGTGTTGTTATTCTTATTCCATTAAAATGTATAACATGTTTTCAGGACGATTATTTATATTTAAATATGAGATTTAAATATTCTGTTATTAACTTATTAGGTATCATCCTCATCATTAAAAAAAAGAATAATTTTCCATACAACAAATTTATCTCACATGTTTAAAAAATCAGGAACAATTTCTATCATGTAGAATACAATTTTTTTTTATGGCAAAACTTGCCGTCCCGTCCTATCATTGATAATCGATAAATTACTAAATGTCAGTATAATCATCAATATTGTAATTATTTAATGCAGTCAACTAATCTTCCTATTATCCTATAATCGGTGCTATTCAAAATATTTCTGTTAAATTGTCAGAATTGCCTTAAATAATAGTTGCAATTTTATTTCTTAATTAAGTGTACATTTAAAACTAAATTTATAAACTGAAAAAATATTTTTCAGCTTCATTTATTTCCTAACTTTAGAAATAGAAATTAATTTCATAACATGTTTTCCTGTAATCTTTTGTTAATAATAACTAATTATTGTCAAACATATGTACAAATACTCAAAAATTGAGTATTTGTATATATTTCAATTATCACGATATTAAGTTTCATTTCTTAAAAAATTTAATAAGAATGTTAGTGAACACATAATGAATGAAATATAAGTTACTTAAGTATTTGCAACGATGTTTCGTTAACTGTGAATTAATTTGGTTAACCAAGCGTAACTTGAAGATGATATCCATCGTTATGTATGATAGGACGGGACGGCAAGTTTTGCCATAAAAAAAATTGTATTTTACATGATAGAAATTGTTCCTGATTTTTTAAACATGTGAGATAAATTTGTTGTATGGAAAATTATTCTTTTTTTTAATGAACACGATGATACCTAATAAGTTAATAACAGAATATTTAAATCTCATATTTAAATATAAATAATCGTCCTGAAAACATGTTATACATTTTAATGGAATAAGAATAACAACACATTTACTGTATCACTAACTAGAGTATAGTGTACGCTGCTGCGGCTTTCGTGAGCCTTAGATACAAATTAATTTTCTCGGCAACCAAAGGTCCTACTGTAATGCTTTTTTTTAATTTTATGTGTTTTTTCCGCAACTTTCACGTCGTGTCAATGAAATTTACATGAGTGCAATGCAAATACCCGAAAATTACGTTTTTTAGATGTAAATTTAATTTCTCGGCAACCAAAGGTCCTACGTCAATGCTTTTTTTTTTAACTTTATGTGTTTTTGCCTCAATTTTCACGTCATGTTAATTAAATTTTTATAAGTGCCATACAAACACAAGAAAATTTGATGTTTTCTGTTATATGCAGTACTACATAATGTATTCATATTTTGTATATATAAGTGTGTATATTAATTTTAAAAGCTCAGTACAAGGATAGTGTTTGCTTACGATTTCTGCATTAAACCAAATTAAGGAATTAATGTCGATAAAATGTTTTTCAACTATAAGTTATCGCTTCGCGTTATGTAAAACTTTTTAAACTAGCATTGAATTTAATCGATTTTTATAGGATAACATACTTATTTCTATATATATTTACGCATGTGTAACGTTTTAAAAATCGTGTGTGTATACGAGCACGCGGCACACACACATACACACATCGACGCGCTTATTCATGGCGTCAAGTGGAGAAAATGGTTTAAAAAGTAAACCAAAGGTCCTACTGCGGTAATGCTTTTTTTTAATTTAAAGTTTTTTTTCTCAACTTTCACGTCAATAAATTAAATATTTTTCAAGTAGAATCTTACAAAAAAATTATATTCGCTGTTGAAACAGATAAAAAGTTATTTTATACATGTACAATCATTTATATACATAAGTATAATCTCATGTAAATCGATTAAATTGAATGCAGCTCCAGTAAGTTGTATACAATTATATTTTATGGACATTAATTCTTTAATTTCGTATAATGCTGAAATCGTAAGCAAACACTATCCTTGTATTGAGCTTTTAAATTAATATACACACACATATATACAAAATATGAATACAGTATGTAGTATTGCATATAACAGAAAATATGAAATTTTCTCGTGTTTGTATGGCACTTATGTAAATTTAATTAACATGACGTGAAAGTTGACTCAAAAACACATAAAATTAAAAAAAAAGCATTAACGTAGGACCTTTGGTTTACTTTTTAAACCATTTTCTCCACTTAATGCTATGAATAAGCGCGTATATGTATGTATGTGTGTGTGCCTCACGCTCGTATACACATACGATTTTAAAAACGTTACACATGCGTAAATATATATAGAAATAAGTATGTTATCCTATGAAAATCGATTAAATTCAATGCTAGTTTAAAAAGTTTTACATAACGCGAAGCGGTAACTTATAGTTGAAAAACATTTTATCGACATTAATTCCTTAATTTGGTTTAATGCAGAAATCGTAAGCAAACACTATCCTTGTACTGAGCTTTTAAAATTAATATACACACTTATATATACAAAATATGAATACATTATGTAGTACTGCATATAACAGAAAACTTGAAATTTTCTTGTGTTTGTATGGCACTTATAAAAATATAGGCTTCGCTCGCCGTGCTGCGCTCTCAGCCTTCGCCGCTATCTTCTCTCTCTCTCGCTCTCGCGCGGCTTCCCTCTCTCTGCCGCTCTCTCGCTGTGGCGCGCGTGGTGCTTCTCTCTCTCTCTGTCTCGTGCGGCGCCGCGCATACTTCGCGCTGAGCGTGGCTTCTGCTCAGCTGTTCGTCACGCTGCTCTGCTCTGCTGCTCCGGCCGTGTCTTCTCTCTCTGTCTTGCTCTCATCTCTGCCCTGCTTTCCTGTAAACACCACCGGGTCTTAGCGTATGCTTTTTCATTAGCACGGCTCCGGTGGTGTCCAGGCGAGCTGGGGCTGACGGCTGACCGTCACAATATGTATAATAGTAAAAATATATACTTATATTGTGGATATATATATATCTACATGTTTTTTTTACTAATATTGTTTCAAAACTTTAAACTTCGCATTGCGCAACAGAACTTATGGAAATGATCTGAAATTTTACATGTGGCTTCAGAACTATAATTCTGAAAAAGTAATAGAGCGATCTTTAATTTCTGTATTAGTATCATAGTTAAATAACAATAACAGTACTATTAAATTGTATTTCGATCGGTTATTGATTTATTTAACTATGATACTCATACAGAAATTAAATATCGCTCTATTACTTTTTTAGATTTGTAGTTCTGAAGACACATGTAAAATTTCAGATCGTTTCCATAAGATCTGTAGCGCAAAGCGAAGTTGAATGTTTTGAAACAATATTAGTACAAAAACGTGTAGATATATATATATATATATATATATACATATATATATGTGTGTGTGTGTATGTGTGTGTGTGCACAATATAAGTATATATTTTTACTATATATACAAACATATATGTGTAAAAATATGTATAAATACATTTCTACCTAATTTTGGTACCTTCTTCCCTTAATTCGAATCCTATATAATATGTATATCACTATGCGTATCCTTTCCATATTACATGTACACATGTGTACAAGTAATATGAAAAAGATACGCTTGGTAAAAATGAGAATTATATAGGAATTTAATTAAATAATAACTAGATTGGCTGATATATTAATTTGTCACAGAAAAATAAAGGCTTCTGACATTCTGGGACAAAAACAAAAAATTTTGTACTCAAACACACGCACACACGCATACTCAAATACATACATACATTCAAATACATATAGGCACACCGCAGTCATCTAATCTCAGGTACTACATATATATAGATATACACAAGGTTATTCTCTCTCTCCACCGACAGTGTATCTAGATATACGCAGGCTACGAGTACAGCAGTTTTCGTTTACGTCTCCACTTAGCGCTACATACACATATATATATATATATGTATATATACAGGGTACGAGTATTCCCTCTCTCCATCAGCAGTGTATATAGACCCATATAGCACCCAACACTCTGGGAATATTGCTGGAATGTTGCTTTGGTAAGTAAAGTAGGATCAATTATGTTGCGGGAAGGTTACGTAACCAGCTGGCCACGGTCAGGCAACATTGCTGCGAAGTCGAATGTCCGTTTTAATATTACATCAATTCGATCGGTATTCCATACCCATCCGTGGAAAGTAATATTACAGTAATAATGTAGTAAGCTTATTCAACATTCGCAGAACATTAATATATTATATACTTTTTATCGATTTTTTCGAAAAAATTTCTTCCCTATTCAAATAATACAGCAATGTTATGGTAACATTGCAGAATGTTATCACAACGTTACTGGAATATAATATCTTACAAAGGGATTAAAGAAAAATGTTTAAAAAATATTTCTCCGGTTGGGATTTGAACCCAACTTTTTTCGCTCAGTAGACTCGCTCGTTATCCACTGAGCTATTGTTTTGTTGTTGTCATTCAAGTTAATGTGTAGGTTAAAATGATAGATAAACGAGGACCTTTAAAATATAACCTAGGTTCAAAATTATTTGGCAACAACAAGACAATAGCTCAGTGGATAACGAGCGAGTCTATTGAGCGAAAGGAGTTGGGTTCAAATCCCGACCGGAGAAATTTTTTTTAACCATTTTTCTTTGATCCCTTTGTAAGATATTATATTCCAGTAATGTTGTGATAACGTTGTGCAATGTTACCATAACATTGCTGTATTATTTGAATAGGGAAGAAATTTTTTCGAAAAAATCGATAAAAAGTATATAATATGTTCTGGGAATGTTGAATAAGCTTCCTACAATATTACTCTAATATTACATTCTACGGATGGGTCCGAAATACCGATCGAATCGATGTAATATTAAAACGGACATTCGACTTCGCAGCAATGTGGCCTGACCGTGGCCAGCTGGTTACGTAACCTTCCCGCAACATAATTGATCCTACTTTACTTACCAAAGCAAAATTCCAGCAATATTCCCAGAGTGTTGGGTGCTATATGGGGATATAAGCATGCTATGAATTTTCCCCCTCTCCAGCGGCATCGTTCTAACGATGGGACTTACTCCATGTTCATGGTGTATACGTATAGTGCAACAGCTTAGATATATATATATATATATATATATATATATATATATCTTCAGCTATGCGGCTGCGTGCGCTTAAAACTAATCTATTCATTTTACTACCGCTACACTTAAACAAAGATATTTTTTAGAAAAATAGCTTCTTTCAATAACATTCCTTTTTAACTGAAAGCAACGGATGTACACCTATGCCTGTCGAGCGCACACTAATGGGCGACGAGAGCACACCTGTGCGCAAAGAGCGCACACTTATGCGCAACCTGTTAGTATGAGAAATCCATTTGATTAAACGTGGATAGAGAAAAAAATTTTAATTTTAAATGGATTACATCCTGGATATTCAAGGCTTTCAGAGCTTAGACAATGTTTTCATTTGTAAGGAATTTCCTTACTCAATCGTTGGAATCAATTTAGAACGAAATATACTTTCCATTAAACCACCGTACCATTGGCTCAAATTATCTTTCAAATATCAAAATATAAGCAGATGGATAGAAAATAATCATCATGGTAACTATTTTATATTCAATAATCATTATTAGTATTTTGAAATAAGTATCCACGTATTAACGAAATTTAATTCAAATATAGGTATACTATGGAGTTCTGGTTATATACCGAAAATTGATATCTACTTTACAACAAAATTTTTATAACTGCAGAAATATCTATGTAAAAGGACTTGAAAATAAACAGTGGTTGAAAAAGATATTTTCTAACAATAAAATTATAGAACTCGAATCTGATATGAGATGTCCGCCATTGATCGAGTTGGATTGTAATATCAAAACACAATGCACTTTACATAATCAAAAATATTTATAATCCAATCTATGCGATGAAAAATGTTAGTAAATTGCATAAATGGTTATTTGAAAGACAGAAACAAGCCAGCCCTATTGGGATTGATACAGTCGATCGATGATTAATACAATTAAGATTAATTATACGAGGAACTATAATAATATATAAATAAACTTATATTATATTATATTGTATTGTATTATATTATATTATATTATAGTATAGTATATTATATTATAGTATAGTATATTATATTATATTATATTATATTATATTATAGTATAGTATATTATATTATATTATAGTATAGTATATTATAGTATAGTATAGTATATTATATTATATTATAGTATAGTATATTATAGTATAGTATATTGTAGTATATTATGGTATATTATATTATATTATATGAAAAATAAAATCAATCTATAAATGGAGGAGTTCAGGCAAGCTGACCATCCTCGGCAAAAGTTATCGAGCGACTGCGCTTTTGCTCTCTCTCGCAGCCACTACATCTGGGCTAGAGCTACAATAGCCTTAGTCGGACACTAGCTAAATTATATATCCCACTCTTACAGACTAGATGTACAGCGCAGCATCTAGTCCCATCTCTCTCGCTCTCTCTCTCCGCCGCCGCCGGACTAGCCCCCCTCCCCATCTCTTACATCTGCGGGACTAGACGTACCTCCGTATATTCCGCTGGGCTAGCTCCCCTCCCCATCAGCGGGGCCAGGTCCCCCCAGCGGGGCCAGAACGTACCTGGTACACCTACTAACCGACTTTCAGCGTGAAATTTAAATATTAGCATTTGTTTGATTTTTTACTCGGAAATGAAACAAAATTATAAAAAATATTCAGAATACTTTTCTTTTTAGAATTTTTTTTCAAAACCATATAAGCTAGTTTTAAAAATTTCAAGGATCTAATTGATTTTTTGAGATTTGAAACATGTCAAGCGCCATTTCGGCAGAAGCGTAGACACTTTTGCACTTGAAAAGAAATATCTTCATGATTTTTTTAGTCTGAATCCAATCCAGAAAACATTGAAAATTTTCATTTTTAATGTTTAAATTGCATCTATGATTGCTGAAGTACATATCGACGTTCCGAACGAAGATTAGTGTAGTTCAAATGCCTTACGAAGACCGATTCACTTCATATTTGCAGCGAAAAATAGTGCATATGAGATTTCTGCAGCGGAAAGTAGTTTATTTCATAAATCCCAGCAAAAAAGAGTCACAGTTGAAATGTTGCAGAGAAGAGTAATACAGTTCAATCGACCCTCTCTTTTCTATCCCATTTTTGCAGCGAAGACTAGTACAGTTCATAATTTAGCAGCAAAGACTAGTGCAGTTCATAATTTGCAGCGAAGAGTAGTTCAGTTTAATCGAGCCTCCGCGACTAAACATTAATTTCGTTTTAAAATAAAAAAAGCAAGATAAACTGGGTACCCCCCTCGATTCGCTAACCGAATATCTAATATTTAATAATAAATTTAATGCTAAAATTTGGCATATTTTAAAATTTTTTACTCAGAAACGAAGCAACATTATGAAAAATGTCAAAAATACTTTTATTCTTAAATTTTTTTGTAATTGAACTCTATATTTTTCGGCGCCATATAAGCTATTTTTATTAAATTCAATATCATAATTGATTTTTTGAGATTGGAGAAAGGTCACGTTTCGGCAGAGGCGTAAATACTTTTTGCACTGAAAATAATCTTCATGATTTTTTTAGTTACCGAACTCCGGATTGCAAGAGACTTATAAAACATATATATTGTAACGGGGAATGTCCACGTTAACTGTAGATACCTCTACTTTAAATCTCCGTAGGTTTTAAATAAAGGAGAACAGAGAAATGACTATTTCGGTTAAGTGAAACAAACAGAGTATCAGGTAAAATGCTACTGCATATATGGCCTGTAGTAAACAATTGATTTTACAGCAGAGAAATTTATACACTCGTGCTATTTTGGCACGCGAAACTAGATCCAGAGATGCTACGCGTTGGTGAGAGTAAGAGAGAGAAGCTGATACCTACAAAGTACAGCCAATGCTTCGCATGCAGCTTCGCAACAACACAGCGACTTCGCTTTACAGAGATTCCTTACACAGGAAAATATGTCTCGCAGTTTAGCCTAAGTCCTTCGAAATCAACTAAACAATGTGCTAGCACTCGATATTGTAACGAACAATGCCCGAGAATATCACACTTTTTACAACGGAAAAAACTTCTGGTATCGCCTAGTTGCAACCAATACGCTCGAAAATGGAATCGAATCTGGCCTAAACTTCCGTGACTAGTTTCGCTCTCTCACGTGGGCTCTCTCACCATACGGCGCGTTCACAAAACCATCAACTCTCGTACAGCTCTCGTACAGCTCGAACAGACTGAAAACGTACATGCAAATGATACAAGCAAATGATAAAATAAAAGTAAACATAAAGTAAACATGCGCCGTGACGATACTCGTCACAATATATATCTCCCTATATTATATAGTTGTTTGTAGTTGGGGTGAGATTCAGGGCCTCGCATGGCCCCTCAAGGCCCCGCATTAGGTCCTGCATTGGCTGTATTATATAGTTGTTTTGAGCCGCGCTGGAATTTACCCCTCCCCCAACCTCTCAATTATTAGTATTCATTATCAAGTGGATATTTATGTATAGCTATATTTATTTATTATTTTTATGTTTCCTATTCTGCTTGTTGTTGTAATTACAAATGTAATTTTATTGTATTTTAAACAAAGTAATAGATAATTATTGGAGTAGGACATTGTTGGAGATGAAATGTGGAGGCTCAAAGCCATATGTGAAGGTGATAGATAGAGGGCTACATAGAAGTTACAACATAAGAAGGAAATGGTTGAAAGTGAAGAGTTTTTTTGAAGTATGTCTGTGCAATTTGAAGAGGATTATATAGGAATTATGACATAGCTGGAGGGTGAAGTTCATGATTGAAAATATAGGAGGAGCGTGAAATTGTTATGATTTAAAATGAAGGTCTGAGAAAAATTAAAAGTTGAATCTATGGCGGTTGGCGAGCGGAGCGAGCAGGGGGTACCCCCTAGCATATATATTATATTATTATATAATTATTATTATAAAATTATTATTATTAAATTATTATATATTATTATTATTATTATTAAATTATTGTATATTATTATTATTATTAAATTATTATATATTATTATTATTAGTTACTCCTACCACATAAAGCGAATTCTTGCAATCGCCATGCAGCTTCCATAGGGCTGATATACCGTCCATCTACATATTCAGTTATTTCATCAAATATAATTTTATCACACGTATAATTTATTATTATTAATTTTCTTATCATTACCTTGTATTTTTTTAAGTTTGCAAAAAGCTCTGTCACTACCTTTATGTAAATATAAATATATTTTATGCTTTGAACTGTTGCACAGTATTCAATATTAATATGACAATTATATTTTTGTTATAAATACTTATTTTTCGGTACTACCATTCAGTTGTTTACGAATTTTTTTCATTAGACGCTATTTCAGCTGAAATGCATTTATCAATATTATGTAGAGTCATTAATTTATTATTTGGATAAAGAGTTACAAGAACATGAGCATGTGGCAGGCCTCTTTTTCGAAATTCGATAGTATAAACTGTTACGGATCGTGGGGGTTGACCGAAGGACACAAGACAAGTGTTGAGAGTAGTTTGTGTTTATTGCTCGCGTAAGGAGGAGCTCTGCCTAGTTCGAGGGTCGCCGGGTATCTGCCGACGCTGTCCGCGAGATACAACTCGTAGACTCGGCGTCTCACGGTCAAAGTGCAAGCTTGCACTCCTTGGCCGTGAGAAGCTCTCGGCCGACGCGTTCCCTGCTGACGATTCATTCGGTGCATCGTCGCCAGCTCCGGTCACCGGACGCTGGAGTCACCCGAGCCTATGTCTCGTACGTGACACGTCCGATGTTGCGGCGGTCACAGCGTCCTCGCGACCGGTAAAAAAACGATGAAAAGCTAAAAATACATGTGAATGACTAATAAGCAAAAAAAAAATGATTCATTTGGTGTATGCGGGCCGAGAGTTGCAGAAGATTCGTTCTATCTAGGTTTTCTATGCCTATGATAGAACGGGAAATGCTTGGATTGGATTTTGCTAGGAATGATGTGATTAGTAATCACGGGATGCCAGCGGGGCAAGGTGCCGTCGCAGAGGATAGGGATTGGGGTCCAAAGGGTCCGTAACGGGATGGGAATCTTCGAGATTCGCGATGGCAGCCGCTGCTGCTTTACAGAATTTATGGGCAGAGCTGATACATGGTTTTAATTCTTAAAGTATGGCTTATATACTAACGTTACAAATGAAATATGTTTATGTTTATTTTTTTGACACTTCTTATTGTCTATTGACATATCTGAAAAGAACAAGAATGTATAAGAAATACAATGTATAAAAAAACGGGTTAGTATGGATAGTATTACTATTATATAATGAATCTATTCTAGTGCGCACCAACGGGTAGCGTGTTAATTCACCACCCGTTACATGCGCTTACAAGGTGGCCGCCATGACGGCCGCGCTCGTTGCGGCAGCGCGCGCGTGTTACACTGGTGCGAGCGTCGGCCAGTGACTAGCCCCTCACGCGCTTGTGCATGGCGCGCTCGCTTCACGGTGTCCGCCACTGTGCGGCTTGGCTGTGCATAAACTAAGGCTGCGCTTTTGCGGTCCGCGCGGCTGGAGCTTTTCTCGGTGATGGAACGATCCTTAGTGCGTGCCGTTTTCGGTGCGTGAGCAGCCGCGCGCGTGCTGTTTCGGGAATCGTAGATTGCCGTTGTCGTTTGTTGTGCTATTCGTAATTAGGCGAGGGGGGGAGGTTACTGGTTTGACTAGTTCGTGGTGTGGGTCCGCTGGGTCGGGGGTGCATGACCTGGTATCCCTAGTGCGGAGAGTTCGATGTTATATGCTATCAGTAACGAGAGGGGAGGGGGGGCCTGCTGAAATGTGGCGGCCGGTCTGCGCTGCGCTCCCCGATTTTTTGATTTTGGCGCTCTAACTCGGCAAATATAGGTCGTACGGAAATTCCACTCTCCCATGGCCTATATGTCGGGTTGCTACCCTATCGTTCAGGCCTATCACTAGCTCGATTTTTGCCGAACTGTATGCAGGAAGTGCTTTGGCAGGGTGGAAGTCGCCGCTCGGCCGCTATTGTCGGCCGGCGCTCTTGCGTCGCACCTGCTGGCGGCGCGCAGTATGCTGTCTTTGAAGGGCTGTAACTCTGCAACCAAGGGTTGTATGGAAATTGCACTCCCAGGTGGCCTATATGTGGGGATGCTGCCCTATCCCATAGGCCCATTACCAGTCCGATCGGAGCTGAATTGCGCGCTGGAAGTGACTTGGCAGGTGGGAGTCGCCGCTCAGCCGCTGTCGTCGGCCGGCGCTCCCGCATTGCGCCTGCCGGCGGCGCGTAGATATGTTGATTCAAAGGGCCGTAGCTCTGCAACTAAGGGTCCTACGCAAATTCCACTCCCAGGTGGCCTATATGTGGGGATGATGCTCTATCCTATAGGCCTAGTATCAGCCCGATCGGAGCTGAATTGTGCCTTGGAAGTGATGTGGTAGGTGGGAGTCGCCGCTCGGCTGCTGTTATTTGGCCAGCGCTCCTTGGCGCTGCGTCTGCTATACGAGATCGGGGTGATATAGATGTCGTTTTTTGTTATCTTTGTTTTTTTTCTGCAGCCACGCGTCCGTTGCTGCGGAAAAAAAACGATAAAAAACAACGACTGTTCTACGGGTGGTTTACTTCGGACTCAGATTCGTACAGAACTTCTGCCGCGCGCTTTACCTTGTCTATATGCACCGTTTTTAGGTTGTTCTCGACGCGCAGGGTTACGTTGTTCATGTGGCTATTTACCTTTACAATTTCGAATGGCCCCGTGTACTCCAAGCCGAACTTTTTGTGCTTGATATTCAATTTGCGGTCGTAGTAATACTTCGATCTGAATTTGGCTTGCACGAGGTTCATTGCCGCTGACGTTTGTAATACCGCCAGGTTGTTTGTGGCTTCCTCGATGAACTCGTTGTACGTGACTACCGATCCTTCTCGCGGAAAGCTGGAGGGCGTGCGCGGTTTCGTGCCGAACACTAGCTCGCGAGGCGTGTAGCGTGTTCCCTCGTGCTCCGTGGAGTTGTACGCATATTGGCACAAGGACGTCCACTGGTCCCAATTGTTGAAAGTTTTTACGTACTTTCGGAGGTATTCGGTGAGCGTGTGGTGCATACGCTCGATCGACCCGTTCGATTGTGGATGGTAGGTGGTCGTGCAGAACTTACGGATCCCGAATACCCTTGCGAACTCTTCCAGTAGGCGATTCTGAAAGTGCGTACCCTGGTCGGTGAGTATCGCCTCCGGGGGGCCAAATACGCAGATCAGTTTTTCCGTTAAGGCCCTTGCCACTTCTTCTGCTGTTGCCATTTTCACGGGCGTGAGCAGCGTGAACTTAGTGAGCAAGTCCTGGGCCGTTAAAATGTACCTATTACCTCGATTGGTTCTCTCCAGAGGCCCATAGAAATCCAGGGCGACTTGGGAGAAGGGAAACGCCGGGGTGTTGCTGATAACCATCGGCGACCTCGTTTTTAACCGGACGAGTTTGTTCGTCTGGCAGACTTTACAGCGGGCAACGAACTGCGTTATTTCGTGGCGCATGTTCTGCCAGTAAAAGTCTCTCGCGATTTTTGCGTACGTCTTTGTTGTTCCTCGGTGCCCTCCTAGGGCTGCCACGTGGTACTGCTGGATGAGCTTGTACTTGCCCCTCGTTGGCGGTACCGGCAGATTATTCAAGTACATGATTGCTACCACTGGCTCGTTGGCGAACACTTTATCGAAAATGTCGGTGAACACTGTCCACTCAGACAGTTTGAGCATTCCAAGGTCTCTGATAACCGCGAAGCTCTTGATGGCTTGGCTAGTTACGAGACCCTTGAAGGTCATCAGACCTTTCCGCAGATCGCTGCGCATTGGCCTCTCTGTTATATAATTTTTCACGCATAACCCAAATATCGACAATCCTGCGCAATGGGTTATGCTTACTTCACCGACCGCTAGCTGTTGGTCGCTCAAGGTAGCTGGGTGTAAGTAGCCCCTTTCCACAAGGGCCTGAAGCACCTCCGTGGACCATGCCATGTTCGCGGCCAAGAGGACCAGCAGATTCTCCCTATACGCGAAGGGATGTTCCTTTAGCTGAGCGAGGTGGACAACGGTGGAGGAAGCTCGTCGTTGGGTATGGCCCATGGCGGCTTCTCACGAGGCGGCCTTGCGCGAGCTACCACGTAGCGTCTTAGCGCATCGTCCTTCAGGGCGGCATCGGTGATGCCAACCCTATGGCCACTGGACTGCCCGTCGCTGTCCGACGTGTGGCTTTGCTCGGCCTCTGTCGGCAGCTGTTGCTTCGTACCGTTGGGGCGCTTGCCTCGCTCCTCACGTGTGGTTACCTTGCCGATGTCATTTTCGAATGACGATGAGTGGCTGCTGGGCAGTGCCGTCATTGCAGCCCTTTGGAAATCGTCACTGGGCGATCCCAAAGGGGCGTTTGCTTGTTGACGGGTGACCGTCTGCTGCTCATCTTCCCTTTGCTCTTCGTTGTCGTAGCTTGGCCTTCGATTTGGTGTAGCTTCGGGCTTGCGCTTCTTTCGGTCGAGTCGGATCGGGACTGGAGACAACGAGGGGCTATTTTCGCCGCCGGGCGATGGTGGCCTGTTCTGGCTCGGCCCGCTGCCGCGCGCTCGCTCCTCAGGTATGTCTGCGTGGACGTACGGCGTGAAATGTTGGCCTTCGAGGTGGAGGTGAACCGTTTCGTACGCCGCAGCCACCACGATGTGGCAAAAAACTGTGCTCGCGTCAGGTCTTTTCACGTGAATGCACACGTCCATTTTGAATTCGTGCGCGAATAGGAATGCGCAGTCGACATTTTCCCATTCGCTGTCTGACTGAAGTATGGCTTTAGTTGCCGTGTACTCGCCACATGCGAGCAACCTGTAAGACGCGAGTAGACGACGCCGCAGGTCCACTGCCGACATGTTTAGTCTAGCCGCTCGGATGAGGGAGAAAAACAGGCAGTTTCCTGGCGGGTCGTTGGGGATGTCTGTACACCTTCGCCACAGGATATGCGGCTCTGCGCACTGGCCCTTTCTGATGTACGTTTGCACGAGCACGTTTGTGGATGAGGCTGATGAGCGTTCCTCCGAGGAGGCGCGCTTCCGATCGTAATTACGCGGGATTCCCTCGAAATCTTCTAGCGGGCCGGCGTCCATTGGGTCCTCGAGGATATCACTGTCAGCTGATCGTGCCGTTTCCATTGCTTCGGCCGTGCGCCGCGCGTCTCCGTCATCGTCAGCTGATCGTACGATCTGCATCGCTTCGGCCGTGCGCTGTACGTCTACGTCATTGAAGGCTATCATGCCCGCTGCATGTGAGTGCATTGCTCCCCCGGTATCAGTGCGGCTTAAGTTACACTGCGCGCCGGCCTGTGCGGTGCAAGGGCCTTCTTGCAGCTGTTCGTTATCGCGGCTTGACGCGGCGAAGGCCGATGCTGCCTCGGTCAAGGCCGACGGGGCTGTTGATGCGCTTTTTTCGTCGAAGTCGATGCGTAGACCGCGCTTCCCGTCGGCTGCGTGTTTAGTCACTCTGACTGCTAGTTTCTTCCTAGCTTCCCCGGACTTCCATGGCCATGGAAGCTTCAGGGTAGGCGGCTTGCTAGCTGCGCTCGGTGCGATGCTTTCGCTTGAATCAACTGGCGTAGGGGACTTTCGCTTATCCGTGCTCGTTGGCTTTGTGCCCAATGCACCCTGCGCTAGTCGGGGGACGTGAAACGTCTGTCTGGAGCGGCCGCGCGCGCGTCAACATCGGAAGCATCGACTACGTTTGAGGACGAACTGCTAGTTGATATCGGCGTGAACGACCTCGGAGTCTTGCGATTGAAGGACGAGTTGCTGTGCGACGCGTCCTGCCCTAGGGGTGCTACGTCCCGGATATATCTCCAAGCTCCAGGCGGCAAGCCCTCCGGCACTGTTGCTGATTCGGAGAATGTTGTTACTAAGCTCTCCTTGCTTGCTTGCTGGTTTCTTGCAGTCTTCTGTTGCTCATCCGGCAAGGCGAAGTTCTCGATCGATTGCTGGAGGATTCTGGCAATCCGGAAACGCTCGTATGGGCTGAGTCTATACTTCGCTTTGCCCAATGATTCCAACGTTACGTTCGTTAGAATGCATTGAAAACTTATATTGTCGGCGTAGTCGAGCACGAAGACGTCATTCTCGTTTACCTGTTTAGTCAGCCATCGGATGCGTATTGGCTCGGTTGTGCTGAGTACGTCTTGTAACGCTCGGCAGAGGTAGAAATCGTTATTCACGTTCCTTACTGCCAAAAATTCTCCCTTCTCGTAGATGGTCATGCGCTTGATATGTCTTTTAGGCCGCTGTTTATGGGTTACTGACGCGCTCGATTCGGTGACTGCTTGTACCCTCTTGCTCTTATCGCCTGGTTGCTTCACGGCGCGGGAGCGGAAGATGCGCCCTGGCGGGGCTCCAGCCTCCTCGTCCGGGCGCTCGTCGATCTGCTTGTCGGCCAGCTGGTACAGCTGTTCACGCGGAAGCTCTGGATTGACCTGCTCGGGTTCCAGTACTGGATTTCGAAAGAGAGCGTCGGCGTTCGCGTTCTTCTTGCCGGGGCGATAGATGATATCGAAATCGTAACCTATTAACGCAGCCTTGAGCCGATTAAATCGTAAATCGGGCTTCCTGGTGTTGTGGAAGTGCTTCAACGCCTCGTGGTCCGTCACGAATGTAAATTTCTTGCCGTACAGGTAGCAGCGGAACTGCTCCTTAGCATAGACCAAGGCTAGCAGTTCCTTGTCATAAGTCGGGTACTTCAGCTCGCTGCCTTTTAGGCATCGGGACGCAAATGCGCAGGGCTGATCGGCGCCCAAGGGTCTTTGCGAAAGCACACAACCAAGAGCGAAATCGGAACTATCGACCGACATCAGAAACGGTTGGTCTAAATCTGGCGTTTTCAGAACGGGCGGGTTTACCAGAAGAGCCCGAAGCGTTACAAACGCGTGCTGCTGATCTTCACCCCAAGCGAATTTTCCCTCGGGTTGCGCTACCTCATACAAGGGCCTGTCGATCTTGGCGAAGTCCTTGATGAATCGGCGGTAGTAATTGAATAGGCCAAGGGCTTGCCTGACCTTGTGCGCGTTCGTGGGGATCGGATAATTGGCCATCGCGTGCGTTTTGGCCGGGTCGGCTTTGATAAAGCCTCCGCCAACGATGTGCCCGAGCACCTGAGCTTCGCGCTTCAGGAACTGGCACTTTTTGGGTTCGACTGTCATGTTCGCGTCGATCAGTCTTTGCAGGACCCGGCGCAGCCGATCGCCGTGCTGGTCGATTGTCTCACTGAAGACCATCAGATCGTCCAAGTACACTTCGACCTCCTCCCCTTGCAGGCCTCTCATTGCCAAATTCATGGCACGGGTGAAAGTAATTGCGGCCTCTTTAAGGCCCATCGCCATGCGCTTAAACTGTAACAATTGATTGCCGGATTTCCCATCCGGGGCGTAGAAAGCCGTCAGGTGTTTGGACTTCGGGTCCATGTCGATCTGGTGATAGCCCTTTTTAAGTCCATCACCGTGATGTATATTGCCGCAGACAGGTGCTCCAAGATATCGCTTGTGAACGGCAGGGGGTGACAACTACCCTCCGTTTCTTCGTTGAGCGCACGAAAATCCGTGACCAAGCGGAACCGCTTGTTGCCCTTGGCGTCCGGCTTTTTCGGGACTATCCAAAGGGATGATGAGTAGCCGGAATTGGAGGGCTCGACTATCCCTTGCTCACGGAGCTTTGCCAGTTCTCTGATCATGTGTTCTTTTATGGCCGGCGGGAATCTATAGCGGCCTGTTCGCACTGGCTTGTTTGACTTCAAGTTTATTTCGTGCCGAAGTAAGTGTGTTGCGGGCAGCGGCTCGCCCTCGAGTCCGAATACGCCGGCAAACTCGTCGACGATTTCCCGAATTAACTCCGTTTCTTCTTCGTTGCAGCTCTCGAGGTCGGCAAGCTGTAGGATCATGTCGACCCTCGCTCTTCTAGCTGCGTCGTCTGCTTGGAGCTTCTCGTTCAGAAGCTCGACCTCCCTATAATCCATACGGTTTTCCTTGTCGGCGGTCAGTCGTCTAATGTTCGCCTGGCCGTCCAGTCACTCTTCTGCCTGGCCGTCCCCATCGGCGTGGCTCGAAGGGTTCTGCGGGACTGCGTGGCAAGCCGCAATTTCTACTACTGGGGTTGGAATCGTCACCTCCTGCTCGCTTGTGTTTATGCATTCTGCGAATGCTCGACCGCTCCTGTTCTCGGCGATGCAGTTGCCGAACAACAAGTCGGGATGAATTTGTTGCAGGGGTATCCATCCAACCTCTACATCCGCGTTGGACAGTATCGAGCTAATTACCATCCTTGCTCGCGGTGGTATCGTCACTCACTCCTCTTCCACGAACGGGAATGTCAACTCCCCAAGTCGGAGGCATTTGTTAGCCGCGTCGACGCTGCCTTTGAGGGCATTAATGACGTCCCAGCCGATTATTCCATCCGTCTCGATTGGAAAATCGCTGGGCACTATGTGCAAGTCGCACAACACGTCGTGGAAGTCTATAGTGGCGATCCCGAGTGTGCGTGAGTGTCCTTCGGTGACTCCGCGAATCACGATTCTGTGTCGGTAATTGATTGGGACACCTCTCGCTAGCTTGTCGATTTTGATAACCGACACGTCTGCTCCCGAATCGACGAAAAGGCTGGCTTTGCCGCTTAGCAGTTGCTCGGATTCTAGATGAATTATGGGAGGGGATCTCCCGGCCGTGAGAAAGCGTATGTCCGCGCAGCATGAGCATGCGTCCGAGTCATCTGGTGACTCCAGGTCCTCGCAATTCACTCCAGCTGCTCTGGGCCTCTCTGGGAGGGTCGCGCTGGGAAACTGCTGCGGCAGAATCCTATCATCAACAAGCTTGGCCTCCTCGACATGCAAGTCGAACTTGTAACCGAGCTCATGAGCTGCTCGTACGCCGGGTTCGCCCTGGGCGTTGATGCGTGTATCGATGAGAGTAATGTAACCCTTGGTCCGCTTGTTTGACTCTTGCAGTCTTTCAATCGTCGTATACTCAGGCGGAGTATCACGATTGGCGCGACCTGGGACGAGAGACATCTCACCGTTTACAGCTGGGGGCTGCACGAGTTGCTCTTTGCATGGTGACTTGATCCGGCCGTGGGGCTTCGGAAACCATCTCCTGCTGAATCTGGGATGCACCGGGTGCGGTGACCTGTGACGTTTTCGCTGTTATCACGTTCGTTGTTCTATCCGTGATATTTTCGCCGAAAGCGAGCGTGTCGCTAGCTTTTGCGATTTCGATGGCACAAGGGGCGTCGCCACCCGGAGAAATCTCCTTCGAATCGCTCTTCTGCGTTCGTATAGCTTCGTTACTATTTTCTTATTCCTATCTAATACGTGACGCTCATCGTCTGGGGAACGAGACGAGCGTCGCATTAGTTTAAAGGCTTGGTTTGGTTGCATTGACTGGTATCGCGCTGGTCGCCAGCGCTGTCGCCGCCTTCCTTTCGGTTGTCACGGCGATCGTCTTTGTTGTTGTTGTTGTTGTTGTTGTTGTTGTTGTTATTATGGTTGCCGTTATTGTTGTTGTTGCCATTTTCC
>JACCIB010000847.1:0-78565 GCA_018906965.1 Philotrypesis tridentata
TGTCTTTATTACCTTTGGTACCCAAGCCTACCAAAACTCCTTGGCAAGACAAAAACCTTGCTAAATTGTCTGAGGATGAAAATCAGATGTAACACCTGAGCCTGCAAGGAAGAAACCTGGTAGGAAAACCTGGTATAAAGATCCGCTACCTACTGTTCCTAAGGGCATGGAAGGAGGACAAGCGGATTTAAATGCCAGTACTATAGGAAAAAGGTTGAGACAGCGTAAGATGGAAATGCCAAAAACGGTAGTATTTTCTGATCCCATTTCTACAGTATCGGAAGCAAGAAACTCGTCTGAAAGTGAGGAAAGTGAGGACAGAAATGTGGATCCTAGAGAGGATGCTCCTATACCGTCTTTGAATAAGTCAGCATTACCAAGTCTTGCAAGAAATTTAGTTTCTCCAGATTCGGAAGCTTCAGGTAGTCAGGAAAATTGGAAGATAAAAGTCCTGGTGAGAGTGAAGTGGAAAGAAGTTATGGCTACCGAGTCAGTAGGAAGTAAAAAGACTTTTAAGAGGACGGTCAAACCTCCGATAAAGAGTATATTAAAGAATCAGTTCCAGGATTCTTCTTCTTCAAGTGATGATTTGGAGTTGATTAATGGACCATTACAGTCTACCATGCGAAGATCTGCTATTGGTAGTATCCAGGACCAGTCCAGCTTGGAGGTGTCGGGAATTGATAATCCCAATTCTCTTATTTGGGATAATTATGTTCCAGAATATAAGGAATCTGAGGATGATACAAGCCCAGGTATCGAAGAGTTAGATGAGATTCAAGACTTTCCATTGAGAAATGCCAAATCTATGTCTTCATTACCTTCGGATGGTAGTGAAAAGACTAAGCTCACTGAACAGGAGAAGAGTTTAAGAGACAAAATGATTAATGAAACTTTAAGAGAGTGGGCGTTGGATTATGCGGAAAGAAATGCGAATCCTATAAGAGCTAAATCGCCTATAAAAGGGTACAGAGCCAGTTCCACGGCTCGGCCAGACGTGGAAAATTTGGAAGATGAGACAAACTGGCGAAATTTGTCACCTATAGAACAGGTGGACAGTGAAGAGGAGTCCGATGTTCCTGAAGTTGCATCTGATATTTCAAAAGGGGTAGACAGGAATGTCGAGGCTTTACCAGCTAAAGCAGAGGAGCCTGCTAAAAAGTCTGGTAATAATCCTAATATTTCTGGAGTTACGGATTTATTGGGTAGGTCCTTGAAAATGTCGCCGGTATCTTTGTCTGCAGAGGGTTTGGAAGATCCTTATGATTTGAAGAATAATATGAAAATGCTCACTACTCGAGAAGGTGTAACATACCTGAAGGATAATATAGTACACTTTATTTCTAAAGATTTAGAGATCATAAGTGGTACTAATAAATTGCTGGTGGATATTGAAGCCTTACATTTGTCAGATTTAATTGGACATCATCCTAAATTAGGGGATGTTGTTGTTACAGAAAATAGGAAAAGATTCATTTTTAGTTTGGTAATAGTAGAAAATTTTAAAGATGAAATAAAACCTAGTATTTTGCGTACATGTTTTAGTAAACTGAAGACATTGATTAAGGAGAAAAATTTGAAATCCTTTAGAATAGCAAGATCTGGAGAAATTACAGATAGTTTGCCTAGAGGAGTTTTGTTAAATCAATTAAAATCAGTTTTTGGTAATATGAAAATTTCTGTAACAGTGTGTCTGGGTAATTGTAGGACTTTGTCGCCAGAACACAGATCAGCTATCTTGCACGATTATCACAACAGTTTGTTTGGTGGACATAGAGGTATGGGTAAAACCTATAGACGTATTCGAGAAAGATTCTATTGGAAGGGCATGAAAGATGATGTTCACGATTTTGTTCGACGTTGTGAAATCTGTCAAGAACAAAAGCTAGTAAGAGTAAAGACTAGAGAGCCGATGGTTATTACTGATACACCGAGTGAAGTATTTTATAAGGTAGCAATTGATACTGTAGGACCTTTATGCAAGACTACAGAAGGAAACATGCATATATTAACTATGCAATGTTTGTTTTCAAAGTTTTGTTTAGCAGTCCCAATACCAAATATCAAGGCTATCACGGTAGCGGATGCATTGGCAAGACATCTGATTGCTCAGTATGGAGTGCCAAAAATCATCTTGAGTGATAGAGGGAGAAGTTTCCAGAATAAATTACTTTCAGAGTTATCAGAAATATTTCAGTTTAAATTGTACACTACGACTGCTTATCATCCACAGTCGAATGGATCTTTGGAGAGGAGCCATGCAGTTTTGGCTGACTTTTTGAGGAATAAGGCTGCTAGTAAGCAAGATTGGGACAAGGTGGTTCCTTTCGCTATGCATGAGTATAACACCTCTGTGCATGCTTCTACGGGTTTTACTCCTTTTGAGTTGGTGTATGGAAGACCAGCTAGAGCACCTAATAGGTTGCCGGATGAAATAGAGCTTGAAACCTACAATGAGTATGTGCGAGATTTAACCGAATGCCTTCGGAGTCTTCAGTCTTTAGCTAGAGATAATCTAGTTAAATCAAAGTTGAAAAATAAAGAATATTATGACAAGAAAGCCAGACCATTAAAATTAGAGGTGGGAGAAGAAGTTAGAGTTTTGAAAGAGCCAAGGTACGGAAAACTGGATAAATTCTATAATGGTAATTTTATCGTGAGAGAGATAAGAGACAACAATAACGTGGTGGTTGAGTCTTCTAATGGAAAGTTATTAGTTAAACATAAAGATAAGCTGGAAAAATTTTATCGTTAACCACAATATTGTTTTTTTTTTGTTTTCTCTTTTACAGAAGATCATGGCGTGGGTTCGGACTTTTCTTCTCGCTTTTATTCTTGATGGTCCACGGGCTTTAGCGCAGGATAATCGTGTGAATAATATCACGTATTACCAGCTGGCACCTATTACGAATAATCCTGGTATATATTACGAATATATAGCAGATATTCGTTTTGAAAAGGTCAAGTGGAAAATAGCTATTACGTTGGATTTCAGTAAATGGGAAGACATAGTTCAAGTGAGGCGTAGGATATTCTTGGACGCAGTTTTAGTATATCATAAGGTTATAGAAAAGAACATTTGTGAAGAGATTTTGCGGTCTTCCAGAACTAATAATCAGTTGAACTTTTTGGAAACATTGCAACTAAAATTGCAAAATTTCTTTTCATCTGAGATAATGCCAGACGGGTTGGCGACTCCTTATTCCCATTCTTTGGTAAAAAGATGGTCACCTTTCGGCTTTATTGGATGGGGATTTAAAGTTCTTTTTAGTACTATGGATTCTGAAGATCGTGAAAATTTGCATTTAAACGTGGATAAATTATATGATCAGGCCTCGAATATGTCTGTCCTATTGTGTGAACAAATCCATATTGTAAGATCAAATCTAGAGTCTATTCATGATAAGCTTAAAGCAGACGAGTCATTGTTGTCAGCAGACCATAAAGTTCTTGTAGATTTATTGAATAGAACGGAAATATTTGACAATGAAATTCATAGAACTGCAATCGTGCAAAAGTTGAGTTTATGGTTAAATCAGTTCGACAAATCTTTAGAGGATAGTATAAAGTCTTTGAGAATTTTGTTAGATGCTTTAGAGGCTGCATCCTTGGGACATTTACATCCATTATTATTTGATAGAGTTCTGTTAAAGGGGATTCTTTCAACTATTAATGAGCATGTTTTACCATGGAGTCATGATCAGGTTACAGTTGAAATGCTACATACAATGTCCAAAACTAGTGTTAGCGCAAGAAATGGGAAATTAATAGTGGTTTTAGAATTTCCTTTAGCAGAGAAAAATAAATTTTCATACTACCGAATTCATTCCTTGCCAATGAGAAATGAAATTTTGTTTAAGACTGAGTCTTTTATTAAAATTGTTTCGGATTATACCTATATAATAGTATCGAATGATATGCAGCAGTATCTACTGGCAAATTCCGAATTCCTAGACTCTTGTACAAAATATGCGAACAAGTTACATTGTCCACCGGATTTGCCATTTTACTTGGACCAAGAGAATAGTCCGTGTGAGTATTCATTGCTTGCTCGGCCTTCTGTGGAAGTCCTCAAAAGGTGTAGATTTGCAGTCTCGGTGGACAGTATTCCTTATTGGACACGACTATCTAGTACTAATGAGTGGTTGTATTCTTTGCCTTCTTCAATTAAGGGGTTATGCCTGAGTTAAACCTGAAAAAAATAAATTATCAGTTAACAGGTCAAAAAAAATGTTGTACAAGTAATATCAAATAAAAACTTTTTCGTGATTAAACTGTACATATTAGTTGTAATTTTCCATGTGTTTAAAAACTTATATATCTATACTTACTATGTGTGAAGAACCATGTGTGAAGAACTAAATTTCAGTATATTTTATCCTTTGCCGTAAGGTTTCTCATGATCCAGGTGATGAATTCAAACCAAACTGGATGGCAATTCTTCTAAATGTCTTTCTCCTCAGCTTGAACGGAAGGGATTACTGAAAAATAAAAATTTTAAATATTTAGAAACACATAAGTTCATAATATTCATAATTATAGTGAATTATGCATATGTTTACATGCGTAACATTCTTTAAACTTACCTTAGCCAATTTCCCTCCGTTCAAGCAGTGAAGAAGGGCTTCCTGGAGTTCTCTAAAAAATTTCAGCTTGATCGGTCCCATAGTTGTTGAGAAATCCTGCGGCAACTGACCTAAAATCACAAAAATTCAAAACTTGAGAAAACTGCATTTAAAGTTTATACATGAAACTTATTTCCATTTATCGGGTAGTACTTACAGAAACTGCTTGGCATATTTTTTTGTGTTTTGGCATAAAATATCCCTGTATTAAGGGATATATTAAGACCCGGGTGCCACACATATTGATATACTAGTATCAAAAGCTGAAATATAATATATCAAATTGAAATATAAATTTTTATACGCATTCACAGTCAGTATGTTCCATATGAATATAATTGTTGGTATTGCTTACCCATGACTTTCTAGGATTGTTCATAGTTACAGCCAACTTCCACAACATCTAACCTTGCATCGAACACAGAAGTACCTTATCGTTCACATGCCATTGACAGCTTATATACCTAAAAATAAAGAACACACTCACAAAGAACAAGTTCTTCACAAATAATGTGTTATTTAGAGTCCAAAATACTTATCTAAATTTAAACACCACTGACACTCAGAAGTTTTCACTTCAGATCAAAATTCACAACATCAAGCTTGCACTAGACTGCAGATCAAGCAGACGAAAGAGCTGTCTAATAGCAAACTTAACTAGGTTGGTAAAACAGTGATTGGCTTTTCCATATGCTGTATGGTACCATGTTTTTAGGTGGTAATTTATAAAAATATTTTAGTTTGCACGCATGCTTATTATTTTATTAAAAAGATTAAATTAATGAAACAGATAAATTTATTTTATTTTTAACATTCACAATAAAAAAATCTATGCTTTTATCAGAATGAGCTATTTACTATATGCAATAATTCATAAATAAATAATTTGTGTTATTTTTAATAAAACTGTCTTTTATCAAAAGGAGTTTGTATGCACATTTAACGTTAAATTTTCTATAAAAATGTAATGGCTTTGAATAAACAAAAGCGCTATAGAATAAAATATGAAAAATACTTAATTTTGACAAATTATATATTTTTAGTATTATGCCTATAATTTTGTAACGAAATTTTTTCGGGCAAAAGGAGTTTCAACAGTATATTCTACAGTAAATTTGCTATTAAAAAATCAAATAAAAAAAAATTTGATTTTTTTTAATTTTAACTCAGGCATAACCCCTTAAGATGAGAATCATCTGCAATGGTGAGCGGAAAGCTGAACTGGAGTTAGATGGTACAGGTTTGTTGGCAATCAGGGATCAATGTCATGGTCGTACTGGTTCCAATATTTTGTATGGTATAACTGTAGTTAGAACAAATCAAACTTATCTTTATGAGGCTAAGTTGCCTTTTAATTTAACGATTTTTGAGGTTGAAAATTACAAGGTTGCTCAGTATCATAAATCGGTTCATTTAGAGGAAGCAGATTCAGAGGAACTACGAAGTTGGGCGGAAGGTGAAGATTCAGTCACTTTAAAAAGACTAGAAAAGAAATTTAAAGAGTTGTCGGTAATAAAACGATCTAAGACGATGCATTCAATTTATGTGGGATGTGCGTCTGTGGGTCCGGCAATATTACTACTAGCCGTATTTATGTTTTGGAGGTGCTGTAGTAGTAACATATTGCAATGCTGCAGACGGAAATCAGTGAAGGCAGATTTTTTGGGAAGTTCTAAGAATCAACCGGAAGATAAGAGAGCAGAGAAATCCCGGATGCAGTTTGAAGAAGGCATCTCAACTGGATTTTCTTCGTCAGCCCCTACCTTACCATCATCGACTAGTGGGAGTGAGATTCTCTTTCTGTCCGAACCGTCGCAATTGGTTCGTAGACCCGGTAATTTTCATTCTTATTTTATTCCGCGTCCTTTGCCGCTGCAAGGTTCGGAAATGTAGTTTTTTTTTTGGATTAATTAGGTGGATATGCAATGGGAAAATAATTTGTTTAAAACGGTTTATTTTTTTTGTTTTTTTGTCAATTTATTTTAACTTTTAACAAACAGAATAAATAATTTAAAGATTATCTAATTTTAGTTCAAATTTTGTATTTCGTTAATCTGTTTGTTCTGCACAATTCCTGCCAGTCTGCGCCTGATGAAAGTGGCATTAGTAGTAAAGGGGGGCTGATGGATGTTGCAAACACTGTTGTCTGTTTTTTTGGCTGGGTCTGAAACATACAAATATTTAGTGGTTAATTTGAATTGTTGTTAAAACTTTTATTTGTTATAATTATTAAAAAAAATTTGCGACTTACGGGAGGAGGTAATGTTTCTATGTAACCTAGATCGTTGATTTTGTAAGTGAGGGCATATGTCGCCCATAAATTGTCGTTGTGCTGTCGGTGCCCATAGTCGGACTCATAGCCGAATACACGGGCGAATTCAACCCGCTCTTTGTGCTCAACTAGGGCAACGATTTTTGGATCCACCGATCCGTTGAGCTCTGGAAAAGCCGCTAGCTGCTTATACTTGCGGTAACAGGCGTCGTGTAGACGGTCGTGGTCCTTGCAATAGTTGCGTCGGGATCTTGTGTGTTTCTCACATTGCTGGGGTCCTACCATTGCGGAACATTTCCGTATGCGCCTGTCTTGGCATTTTTCCTGGAGCCACTCGGTGATTTGGATAAGTACCGGTACAGCGCACTTGCGGGCGAGCCTTATTATTCGATCAAATTGTCGGTTGATCCACCACCGCGTTTCAATTTCTGTGGGCGTCCATTGCCCGGGATGGAAGTAATAATTGATCCACGTTACTACTGTGCGTAATGAAATTACGCGCCAGTAGTAGTGAAGGTGGAACAGGAAAACAATGTAGCGAGACATGATTACACGATAGCAGTCAATGTATAACTAATGTATAGCGCAGACTTCGCCGCGAGCGAACGAATAAAATGCAAGTCCGCGATTTCGGCGCGGGCATTGGACTTAGAGTATTTACGTGTGATCGCGCGACTGAAGTCGACGGCCTCAGGTGTGCTGTGTTGCAACTTGTATTTTTCGAGCTTGGAAGCCCGTGCGCGCCGCGAATATGTGAGAGTAGCCTTCTATGGACATAGGTGGTTATTCTAAGGACCTTTGGGTACATTTTTTTCGGAAAATCCACTCATCGGATTCGGATGCGCTTGGGTCCATAGATCGGTACTTCGTTAAAAATTTTTGTAAAATTTGAAAATTTTTTATTGTTTAATTTATAACTTTTGAATTTATTAATATTTTGTAAATGTTTTTTTGATATATAGGATGCCTATGCTTAGTTGTAAAATTACAAAGTGGTCCGGTTTCGATCCGACCATTATTAAAAAATTTTTTTTGTTATTAACAAATTCGGGATTTTTTTTTTATAGGGTCCGAGATTAGGCTTAGTTAACAAATTAGGTACCAAAATAACAATTTTCGGACCATAATTTTCTGACCTACGGCCATTTGTTTACAAAACGTCACTTTCGCTCAGCAAGTATATGAATGGTGCTGATCATCGGTAGCTAGTCAAAATTCAAAAATTTGCATTATTTTAGAAGTTAGACCTAAATGTTGCTAAATTGTTAATTAAGTCTAATGTACATTTTGTTTATGTTTTCTAGAGTCTGTTAATGTAAATTTCAGTTATAGATATTTATTAGCTAGGCTCCTATAATTATTCAAAAAAATCATATGTATTGCATTGGTGGTATGTATTTCGTATAAGTCCGCGGCGGCCATTTGAAGATACTCGGGAAGAAACAAAGTTCATCCGTTCCATAACAAAGGAGTCGGTAACCCGTGCAGTGCTGCCCCGCGTGAACTTTGGCCGTGACTAATTAGTTTCGTGTTGATATGCCGCGAGGTGCTGCCGCGTCTGGATTTCGCCGACGCCCGCCGTCACGACTCATTGTCAAATTCGCATTTGAATTGTATGCACGTATGCCGCTGAAGTTTTCAATTGCTCTGGCAGTTTCTTGTGTTTTCTTTGTTGAGTGTTTAAGTGCGTGTACTATCATGAAGGTTACAGTAACCACGGAAGTTCTAAGTACGGCAGCCCTAGTTCTTAAAAGGGCCCTGGACCATTTGGACCGTGCTCAGGAAGCTGTGAAGTTAGCCCAAGAAAATTACTGGAGAGTAGCTAACGTGGTGAAAAATAAAAATAATTGTGCTGCTACGTTAATGAAGAAACAGCAAGATAAGTCGAGATTTTTGAAAAAAAAGGATGTGTTTAAACTGTACGTGAATAAAATTCGAGAGAGCACGAGAAGTTCGGCAGTATGTCAATCACCAGCGGAGTCAGCGGTTTTAAGTTCGGAGCGTCGACCGCCGATTGCGGAAGAGTGCAAAGTGCGCGCGTGTCCTACTGCCCGTGTTATAGCGCAAGGTGGGACAGCGCTGGCCGTGTCCGCGATTCTGCAGGTGGATAGTCTGCCGGGTCCGCAAAAATGTAAATGGAAAGAATTGAAAGCTGTGCTAGTGTACCGGGACTGGACAACACCTACTGCATTGGATATTTTGAATTTTATTAAAATATTTTGGTGCAAGTATCCAGCTCAACGCGGTATTCAGGGAGCAAACACAGCAGAGGTTCCCATTAAAAAAAGGAAAAAAAGGAAATCCTCAACAACGGATAAGAAGACTAAGAAAATAAAATTGTCCGAAGTAGAAAAAATTCAGAAGAGACGAGAGAAAGACCGGTTAAGGAAGGCCGAAGCACGGAGGAAGAAATTGGCTGAAGCAGCCAAAGTACCATCAAAGCCGCGTTACCCTAAGGTGGTCCTCGACAGACTGAACATAGCAGCTGACAAGAAGCCCCTTGGCCAGGTACCAGCATTATTTACTAGTTGTACTGACTGCAGGGGTGACTGTTGGTATCAGGGAAAGGACAATTCGGTGAATTGGCTGCTATGTGTCGTCTGTAGGACCAATTGGGCCAACAGTGAGTGTGTAGGTCGTATCAATTGTAAATCAATCGTTGGATCTTTTCTTTTGCGCCAGCTTCCATTGGCGAGGGCGCCAATATTCTAAGGGGGGAGGTGTAAGATCCCACGATTGATTGATTATATTATTTGTTAATCGATAATGTTTGCTGAGTGGTTGATTTTCGTGTAGTATACTGTATGACTGTGAATGAGAACGCTGACGGTGTGATTGTTGTTGCGTACGCCTCGAGTGTATGAATGAGGGTGCTGACAATGTATGTTTGCAATATACCAGTTTCGCGAGCTGGTTGAGCAACGGTATGTGTTAGTTTCAATCTGAGAGAGCAAGTTAGCGTTTTTATTGATGTTAGCGTTCAAAACATCTTTGTAACCTCTCTCTAAGTGGCGAGTTTTGATTGGTCTTCGGTGTCCTCACGTATTAATCATCTGACCAACGCCCTGGTCGGGGATGAGACTTTATAAGCTCAGAGCCCGGTCGGCGCGGGGCCTTTCACGACCAAATCAGGTACCAGTGTGCGTCTAACCTCTTCGCATACGGCAAAGCAAGCTATTGCCGTCACTACGACTTGCCGCTGAAGACTAGCTGACTACTTGGAGCTGTTGAAGAAGACTTTACCAGAGATCGTAAGAGGGTGTCAAGGTACTACCTGTACGCCTAGAAATCCACTGAACTCTGCAGGCAAGCTGGCATATTTGCTCCGGTCAAAAGTACTGCTCAACTTCAATACATTGCGACGAAAGGACCGCCAACATATCTGGCGTGAGTGGGTGAAGCCGCAGCTTAGATAAGTCTACATAACCTGCCACGACTAGCTCGTGTAGTTTAAGATCACATACTCGCCCTAAGGGAGAAGGACACTTCGAACCACAGCGAGTGTACAAAAGCGTAAGTTAGCTTCTTTAGTATTATAACAGAACAAATGTACAAGATCAGAAACTACGTAAAATAACTAGTATAAACTTTGAATGCGAAAGTATGAATGGCCCTTTACCGTCCTTGGAAATCTGTCTGGCTTAATAAAACAAAACAATTAGAAAAGAAAATAGATGTTTAGATGAGAAAAAGATTATTTAATTAACAAAAGCCCTTTACCCACTAACAAGCCCTTCAGTCCTAAACTAGAATAAGAACGCATAAAGGACAACTCAAGAGTCCACTCCCAACATTTGAAGACTAGCAGAGCGTGTCCACACTTCTAAAGACGTGTCCGCACTTTTGGATTATCGTGTCCGCACTTTTTGATTGTGTCCGCCTTTTCCAAATCGCGTCCGCACTAAAGGAGGGTAAGTCTGCGGAACTAAATTCGTCCACACAACAACCTAATAGGGCACAAGAGCAGCAGTCCGCCTTTATTTAATCAAGTCCGCTTTTACGAAGACTGGTTTTCAGCGCGTTAAATTTAAATTAAAATTTAATTTATGTATAACCCTGTAAATAGCACATGAAATAAAATTTTTTTTTATATGGAAAATACACTATTAATATAAATATACTTAGAGCTATCCGTGATTTGTTTACAGCGCGGCCCAATAGAATTATCTCTTTTCGTTAACATACATACACTATAGTATATGTAGCGCACGGCTCACATAGATTTTCTAATTTTTTTAGCATAATTTAAATATAATCTAAGGGCTTTAAATTATAATTTTTGACAAAATTAGTGCCCAAAATTACAGAATAAAAATAATTAAATTTACTTACCTTTCGTTGTAATTATAGTATTACGGGTTTTGTTAGCTCACTTATTCTAAAAATATATTATTTTATACAAATGTATTAATTGTATTTACCATATAAAAAAAAATTTTATTTCATGTGCTATTTACAGGGTTATATATAAATTAAATTTGAATTTAAATTTAACGTGCTCAAAATCAGAAATATGCGGGACGTGGTACGCAACAGCGCAAGCATCACTTGGACAAGTTCGTATTGCGTGAAGCTAGCTGTACCAGATCGATCTCGCTTGGACGGTCTGAAATTGCCGATGAGTATCAAAAGCCACCCATGGTGGCTCTCTCGAACCCCAACACTGGACGGGAACCTTCCTGGCTCCTACACAAACGACCTTATACTTGCCAGCCTCTTACCTTTAAAAGGTTTATTTGGGGGTGGGGTGGTGCGGAAAGATTTCAATACTTTTAATTGGTATATAATACCAAAATTGCAAAGAATCATTAACATCAACTAAATAAGTTATAAATTTAAAAAATTAATCTACATATGCTTATGTATTATTGCAATAATAATTATTTTTTCGACACCGTCTGTACAGCAAATAGTCATGTTTGAATCATAATTATTTAAAAAGGAAATATCTAACGCGTAGTATGAGTTTTAGGGGCTTTTAAAGCGACTTAAATAAGATAGTTTATGTTAAACTTGGAGATCCACGCGAAGGTTATTATCTAGCAAGAACAAAGAGTAGACTATTACTTCACAGCTTCGTTATAAGGATCTCTATATCCCCATAACTTGGTGCCAACCCACTTTCGTACTCTAACTATGTCTAACCTGAAGTACTAATTTACTGTTGGTTTCTGCTAGTTTATAACCTCCCCGTGGAACTCCAAGTTTATCACGAATTATATTATTTAAATTGCGTTAAAAACCCCTAAAACTCATACTACGCGTATCCAATAACGTTTGATCTAGAACCTACACAAGGTTTCAAATGAAAAAATGCATTTATAGAAAAAATGGCATTAGGATCAAAATACTATCATTGGATTTCACTCTGTCAGATACGTATATTTTAATTATCTTCAAATAAATTAATTTTATGATTATAGAACAAGATACTTTGTTTTAAAATAAATTATTCTTTCTCTGTTACAGGTGATCCGATGAACTTGTCGTAACAAAGAAATTTATAAACAGTAGACTTTACTGAATCAGCCTCATTCATCACTGTAAGTAAGATACAGAAAAATAAAAATAAAATCCAAAACTTGTGTATATTATTTCTTCGAACTTAAACGATGAAAATGCAACACTTTCACTAGCTTCTCGTTAACTTATACAAAACAAAATGTACTTTTCCCATGGGAAAAGTCTCGTTACGTCTGGAAACTGAGTGTACTTACTCTCTGAAAATTGGGAAAAACTTATAAACCACATGTCTTCTAAACTGATATAATAATTATAAATCTTGAAAAAACATTTTGCACATAACTAGCTTCTTACTGGAATTCCTTCCCTTTATAACATGACAGTTGCGTAACCTCCCAATAGAAATTCTGTAAAAACTTTCTTCGATACTTGAAACAATGAAAATGCAACACTTTCACTAGCTTGTCACATTACAAGAAAATTCTTTATAACTTGATAGTTGTATGCCTTCCAATAAAACCTGAAAAATAAAAGAGAACTAAAGGAAAAAAAGTAAAACTAAAGGAAATTACCCGCAGGTCTCAATGGCTAAATAAGTTGTTAACACACGAAGTTGAAGAAGAGGCTGAGGTAGCAAATCAAGAAATTCGTAATGAAAATTAATACAAAAATATATAAAAGGTACTAAACCCAAATCTTTAATTATTTTTTTACCTCTTCAACAAATAAATTCTGAGATCTTTAAAGAAAAATTTTAATACTATTTAATTTCTAATTATACGTAAAGTTATAAAATAAGAGTAACTTGATGACTTAAATTTATATTATGCATAAAGAAAAATATGCAAAGATATACATATTCATGTTTTGCATGTGACATTAAACTCTAATTATTATGATAAGAAATATACAAAATCAAAATAAAAGCTTACTCCTACTCTATTCCAATTGCTGGCCTAAACTTAATTAATAGATATGCCAGCTATTTAGTAGTCTAGTAATAAGTAGAATCAGTAAGGCCGATAGAATATTTCAAACAGACAGAAACCTTTTTGTTTTGCAATATATTACTTAATGACTCTAATTATATTACGATAAGAAATGATGCAAAAATAAAAAACTTACGATTGCTTTATTCCACTTGCTGGTCTAAACTTAATAGATATTCCAGCTATTTTCCTAGTTTGTTAATGAACACAGAGAATGAGGCCGATAGAAAATATTAGACACACACAGAAACTTTTTTGTTTTCCAATATTCCCTCCAAGTATATAACCTCACATGAGAAATAATAACTTATAAAAATCTGAAAAAATAAAATAACATTTAAACAAAGAACAAGTTCGTAAAATTTGATATATATATATATATATATATATATATATATATATATATATATGATATATTTATATGTAATATGAATCGAAATACTTATCTGATTGTGTTCTCATAATTCATTTTTTCCATAACCGCGTAAAGACAAAAGTACCGCGTCCCTTGATATTTGACACAGCTGTTTTAAAATCTGTATTTATGTGATTATTTAACACTATTTAGCAATAAAAAACAACAAAAGAAAATGCACGTTGATAAAAAATAACACTGTATGAAAACACCGTCTATCGTCTGCGGAAAAACAACGTATACTAAAGTTATCTATAGGTATAGCCCAGATTATTATGTAGATTTACGTCATATTAAAGTTATCTATATGTTATAGCCTAGATTACGTAGATGCTACGTCACCGGATATCCGTCGAACAATTGTTCTCCCTTGAGGAGAATTGAGGAGCCCGAACTTTCACTTTACAATATCTTTCGATAGAAGCAATTTCACAAAATATGACCCTGATGTGATTTTATTACTTTCGTCCCAAGCTTTCATTTAAGTGCTCATATGTAAGAAACGGAGCTATCACTACGAAGAAAATCGTACGCCTAGGTTCCAACAGGGCAAGTTTAAAGTATAATAGGGTCTGGCTAGCGCCCGACGGCGGTGTACGAACTGAAGTACTTATAATTGCCAACGTCGCGCTACTGCGCCCCTTGATGCTTATCTTTCTTTTGAGCAGTCAAGTGCCGTGGCAAAACAGTATACAGTTCGCCTCGTTTCTTTAAAAAGTATACATTAATCGAAATGTCATTTTGCTTTTCAAACTGCGTCACCTTTCTCGGATCGACAGGAAACTCGATTCCATCAAAGTTATATTTGTTCTCGTGATCTCCATAGCTTGAAATTCTCTGTGCATTTTTATCGACTGGATGCAATGCTGACAGAATTGCCCATTTGAAACATTCGTTATCGTTCATATTCATTACGTTAATAAATGCTTTTTTGTTCTTGATAACGTGCAGTAAATCGACGTAAGAACTGCCTCTCAGCGGATTGTACTTGTTGATGTTGACAACTGCGACGGAGAATCCGTCGTAAGAGCTGGGTGACTCTCCTGCAGACACCCGAAACCGAGCGGAGAAGCATGCTCTAATCGCAACGGGTATTTACAGGAGAGAACAGCTGAGCCACAGCCAGGCGCCGGCACTGGGCCGCGCCGTAGGAGAGAGAGAGAGAGAGGGAGAGCGCGCGAGTCAGCAGACGCGCCGACGGGCCACTACCGCCGCCATGACACCTCGAGGAGCCACGAGGCGACGGCGAGCGAGACCAGCGCATGGCACTGTAGCGAGCGGCTGAGCCGCATATGTAGTAGCGAGCGCGTGCGCATGTATGTGTGTGAGCGCGCACAGCACAGCGTGTGCTGAAGAGCGTATGGGTGCGAGAGAGACCGCACGATGCGGATAAAACACAGCGCTAGAGAGTGGAGGCTACCGAGCCCCACAGGCGAGGCCGATATTGGCGGTCGGAGTGGAGGCAACGGGCTTCTCCACACCGACAGAAATACGCGCACGCGAGAATAATATCGCCAGAGCCGAGAGAGAGAATAATGCCGAAGAATAGAATAATGAATGTTGTACGCGATAAAATTAAATAAATAGTAATTAAATAAATAGAAATAAGAATAAGTAATAAAGATCACTGTCAAAGATATCACGTAGGCAAAGAATAAAATGTGTAAATAAACGGATAGAGCAAAAAGGAAAATGTAAACCATAATTGCCGCGGCAAGTCACGTGACCGCCAGAGCCAACGTATGTGTGTGTGTGTGTGATAGCGCGAGAGTGAGCCGCGAGCCGCGAGAGTCAGTCGCACGTACGCAGTGAGCATAAGCACAGCTACGAGCAATTTACCGAGTTTTTGAGATATCCAGAGTTTTTGTGAAGAGATAGATCCAGCAGCATTCATCCACCCGCGCATGACCGCGTCTCGTTCTAGTATTCGTGCACGACGGTTCTAGGGCACGAGACAACGGCCGCACGAGAGGAAGGAAGCGAAGGAGTAGAGACGAGAGTAAGAGCGTGTGTGTGTGTTTGTGTCACGCGCGAATTGTAACTGCCGAGCCGCTGTCGCGCAGGAGATGTGAATAAAATAGTGCCATTAATTTGTGAACCCGAGTATCCAAATCCGTACTTATTTTACCGGCTCACGCGACCTGTGAGAAAGAGAGTCTCCGCCGAGGTCCAAAGCCTGTGAGCGAGCCCACCCGCGTCGTGTCAAGGCGCCCGCACCCCGAAAATAATAGACGCGACGCGAAGCTCGGCTCAGACCGCGGAGAGGAAGGCCCACGCGCGAGCACGAAACCCCAGGAGACGCACCGTCGAGTCATCGCCGTACCTCTCTCCTCGCCCGCCGCAGCCACCTGCCCCGCCGTGTCACACAACTAAATTCAGTACAGTACGCAGAGTCCATCCCGATTCCTGCTCTTGGAACTCTTCAGTATCAGCATCGATGAACTCTGCTATATTTTCCTTAAACCAATCGTTCAAGTTTGTACTCGTGTATATCGGTACGGTCTTCGTATTGAAATACTTTATGTTGGATAGTTCTTGACCATTTTTTACATTTGTATATTCGGCAGCTAATACAGCATTGACTTTGAGCATTTGCTTTTGTTCAAGAGTTTTACTTAATTGTAAAACAAACTGCTGTTGCGCATCTTTCAAAAACTTTGATATATCGAGATGCTTGTTATTCGTGATCACATCAGTTCTGATCCGATAATATCCGATTAATATCATCCCACTTGACTGTTGAAGTACCGTGATCGTCGTCGTCGTCGTCGTCGTCGTCGTAATCGTTGCGAACATCGCCCTCGTCGACGGTCGCAACACCAGCACCGATAACGTCCCGGTTGCGCATGAATCTCACAGCGCTCTTGAGGAGAGCAATAGCAGCTTGGAGCTTCTGTTTATCCGCTACTGTGAGATTTGGACTGTTCGACAAAATATTTGCTTTGCTTAAACAAGCAATGCCAAGGTTCAACCATCTTCTTATATCGTCAGGTTCAGCTTCTCCAGCCAATACTTTTAGGTAGTAGTTCCATAGATGGAGAGACGTCTCCTTGTGGTACTGAATTGTGATGGACATCTTGAAGCTCAAGAGAGAGAGGTTCACTTGCTCTCGACGGAATGATTTCTCAGAGCAATCGTATCGCCTTATATTGGAATTGGCTCAGACACTGATTTAATCTCATTGGTTGAGATATTAGTGGAAGGGAACAAATTATTCTATTGGTTAAAAAATAAGTGGAAGGGAAAAGGTTTCAGAAAGAACTTTTCCCCTTCCCTGAAGGTACCGAGTATATATAAGGCGATCACGGCAAGCTGCAGACTTATTTCATGGTCAGCTTTCAACTGAGAAGAAGCTTCTAAGAGAGACTCCAAGATGAAAGTTACATCGTAGACGTCCAAGGGTTCAAAATGCCTCACAACGAATTCGTCTTTAAGGAAGTGGCCATCATACCTCTTCAGGAAGACGCAATGCCGACAGTGATGCTCTTCAAGCCACCGTATCCTTGGGAGCTGCTGCCTACAAGGTACAAGAGCGAGAACCGATGGCTCGAGTTGAATTTCCACGGAATACTCTGGAAATCAGGAAATATCTCGTACGATGACTTGTCCATGAGTCTCAACGAGAAACTGAAGAACGCTGATGTTATATACATGAAAGGAATGGGAAAAATAGATTGGCTGCAGAGATTTCTTCCACTGGTGACAATCTTCAATATTGAGGACAGGAAGTGTCCTTCAATGAAAAAACTGCCCAGTGATGTCTCATCTTGCAAACATCATGTCGCATGCACTTTCTGAGCATGCGCATATCAAAATGCTACATTATTGAAAAAGTGGATGCTGCAGCAGAAAAATATTGAGAATTTAACTATGTACAATTAATCAATAAATTATCAATAAACAATCAGTTCTTCTCAGAACTAAACATTCATTATACGTATGAAAAAACATAGGGCTCAATAAAGCTATTATTACTTGTGCGTGTTTGTAATATTGATAATAATACTACGCACACGATACTAGCATAATCTTAGTTCTGTACTTATGTACGTTTGTCTCTCTGTGTCATCTAAACCTATGCGCGCGCGCGTGTGTGTATAATAATAATAATCCTAACAAAAGCTAAAAACATACACGCACATAATTGATATATTGATAACTAACCTATACTTGTGTGCGCGTGTGCGTGTGTTTAATAATAATCCTAACAAAAGCTAAAAACATACATGCACACAATTGATATATTGATACCTAACCTATATTTGTGTGTGCACGTGTGTGTATAATTTAATACTAATAAAAAAATAAATAAAAAGCTAAACACACGCACAATTGATGTATTTATCCCTACCTTAGTGCGTGTGTATAATAATCCTAACAAAAAAAGCTAAAACACAATAAGTAGGAGCATGCAAGGAAAGGGATAATCTTTTTTTCTAATTTTGTTCCACGATACTCCTGAAAAGGACTCATGATAAAGTCATCGTCGTCTTCTTCTTCACTGCTCTCACGTCAAACTCTATCCTTACTGAGCTCTTGTTGTTATTGTTGATGAATAGGCATCTTGATGCTCTCGCGCGCTTTGTTGCGAGAGAGAGAGAGAGAGAGAGAGAGAGAGAGAGAGAGAGAGAGAGAGAGAGAAAGCGAGAGACAAAGCCGATTGCGCAGCTGTAAAGAAAGCATGTACACACACTCAATATAGCCCTGAAAAGGGCTTTATCTCTCTCAAACGAGAGATGAACGATAGTTCTTACTGTAGTATTAGGTCCTTAAAAGGACACTAAGCTCAGTAAGATTTCCCACAAAACTTTATTTTCAACGTTTTACGTTGTTGACTTTCTCAGTACGTCGAAAATATTGTGCGCACGACGCTTCATCGTTGTGTGTGTGTGAGAGAGAGAGAGAGAGAGAGACAATGGACAATTGCCTTCACTAATTGATGCAATATTTGCACATCACGATGCTGAAAAAAAAACATGTACACACACAACATAGCCCTGAAAAGGGCAATATCTCAAAAGAGAGAGAGAACGATAGTTGTTGTTTTTTGTTTCTTACTGTAGTATTAGGGCCTGAAAAAGACTCTAATCTCAGTAAGAATTCGAATAGCTGTTCCTTGCTAAACTTTTTTTCACTACTGCACACTGCTGACTTTCTCACTACGTTGAAAGTCTCGAGCACGTGCGCGACGCTTCGTCAAAGACAAAGGCCAAATGCGTTCATTTCACAAACGCTAACACGCACACAAACACATCACCCAAACTAGCACTGAAAAATGTCTACACGGTTGCACTGGGAACTATTGTCGTTGTAGTCATCGTCGTTGTCGTCCGAGTAGACTTCCTTGCGTACGACTACACTTTCTTCGCGACTACACTTTCTTCGCGACTGCTTTATTCATCGATTGAGACAATACTGATTATGAACACGTTGCGGCGGCGGCGGCGCCAGTCTCTCTCTCTCTTATAGACTCGGTCGCTCGCGAACCTTCCCTTCTCTCTCTGAGACGCTGCGACGCTGTTGGCGCTGTGACTACTTGCGAGTCCCCTTCCACCATTTCGGCAGCCAATGGCGTGATCGCCGCTTTCGTAATAAAAGCGCGACGATCACCGCGAATCGTCACAGTTTTTCTCAACTTACAATGAGAGTTCTTGAAAATAACATTCAGCTCAGCAATATGTACGAGGACAACGAAGATGTCGAGGTGCGGCGAATAATGGACTTGCCGGTGCCAGTGTACGGGAATTCTCCATTGACATCGTCATTGACACCGCAGGAGATCGCGAGCCCCGATCCGCCCAGTTCAGACGACGACGACGACTATGACGACGACGACGACGACGACGAGGGCGACGACGGCGACGAGGGCGACGAGGACGACGGCGAGGACGTAGACACCATTTCCCTGGCGTCATCACCACCATCATCACCGTTACTGATTGTGTATGAGAAGTCTCCGGAAGTGGAATTTCTGGTACAAATCAAACGGCCACGAGAAGACGATGACGACGAGCATGAAGAGCGGCCGAAGAAACGAGACGTCTTCAAACTATTTAAAAAAAATTGAACTTCATTATACGCTTCTGAAATTATGATTCAATCGGCCCTTTTCAGGGCCATAATAATATTCAACGTGAACAAACGTTTTTCAATATAAAAAAAATATTATAACCTTTTCCTTTGCATGTTTTAGTGTTTTAGATTTTATTGTTAAGTTAAAGAGAGAGAGAGAGAGAGAGAGAGAGAGAGAGAGAGAGAGAGAGGGAGAGAGAGAGAGGGAGAGAGAGAGATTAAGATTTGCGTTGTCGTATACGTCGTAGCCGAAATTATGATCGTGTCCACGTTGTTGTCATTGTTGTTGTCTACGTCGTTCACGTCGTAGTCCAAGTCGTCGTCTACGTCGTAGTCGAAGTCGTTCTCGTTGTTGTCTACGTCGTAGTCGTCGTCATGTACACGTCGTTGTCCTTGTTGTTGTTGTCTACCTCGTCGTTCACGTCGTAGTCGAAGACATATTAGAAAAGACTATTTGGAATAGTCCAAAATTCATTTTACTTCATCGTAGCCATAAATCTGAACTTTCTCTCTTAAAACTGGCTTATGCGTTGATTATAAAATACATATTTTCTGGAATATCTCTTAAACTATAAGAGATATGATTATGAAATTTTGTATCAAAGTATGTTTTGATAGAACATAATATGAATACCAGTTTACAGTAATCTAAAATAAATAATTGGTTCAGCGTAACCAAAAATGTTGAAATTTTAGAGAAACTAGCTTTGTTGATGCTATCAAAATTCATATTTTCTGGAATATCTCTTAAAGTACAAGAGATAGAGCTATGAAATTTTGTATACAAGTTGCTAATACATCACTTCATTGAAGACAACTTGCTTTAGATCGTTTCAATAATTATTTTATGTTATGCATTGAAATTTGTTGTTTTGGAAAAGAGGCTGAAATTGCCGCTAAAGCAAATTTCATAAACTTTATTTTGAATAAATATTTTTTGTACGTTAAATTTATATATAGTTCTGAAAAGAACTGTTTTTATTTATTTATTTATTTATTTATATAAATACTGTAACGTGGCAAAATGTCGCCACGTCACATCGGGACTCGAGCTGTCGGGGTAGAGCGTCTCAAGGCCGAATGAATGAGATCCGAATGCATGTGGTAATGGCGTATGTTTTCCTTCTGAGCAACAACGCGACGAGCGGAGAGATAGCGGCGAGAGGAGGAAAATACGGAGGACTTCTCCAACACTCATTCAAGGGCGAGAGGAGGAATGGGCGAAAGAGGACGTCAAACTTCGGTGTCGCCATAGTCACTCAGATTCATCCAGGAAGTTCATTCCGTTCATCACTGAAGAGCGGACGTAGGTGATGAACCGGCGGGGCTTCCTACGTGAGCGTTTGATGCAGCAGGACCAGCGTGATGGCTGCCCTCCCACGAACGTTAGAAGTAAAGCAGCGACTTCGGCGCTCAAGTTAACAGGCGTACTCCAGAACCAAAGGCCTAGGCAGACGGATACGCTGAGAGTTATCTTGTACTTCCTGATTTGCATTTACCTCGGTTGTACGCGAATCAGCGGTGTGAATACTGGCTACCTATCGTGACAAGCATTCGAATTTCGCGGCTATCTGCTCCAGCGTCGATATTAATCGAATAGCCTAGCGCGCATGCGTAGCGGTCGACGATGCATGGGACGAACGAGCCTGTTGCGGCGTGAGCGCGCGGGGCCGTCGTCCCAGGCGAACCGACCAATGGGAGCGCGCGCGGAGCGGCGGCACGGGAGAGCGAGAGCGCGAGGCAAGCGACGAGCGCACGAGCCGGCACTCTCCTGCCCCGGCCGCTCCAGCTCGAACAGCTCGCCGTCTTCTCCTGAGGGACTTTCTTTCTTTGTGCTTTTACTTGTGTTATCGTTGCTACCTGTGAGAATCCTGTTGCTGTGGACAACTGGACAGGGAGGGATAAAGGTCGGTGAGTCGTTTTGAAGTAACAATCGAAGTTTCCCTCGCGGGCATTCGCGCAGTTCCACGCGCGACCTCTTCTACGCGTCGTTCTTTGTCCAACTTGAACGCGAACACCAGCGCGGCTAACTCGGCTAACTACGTCGTCTCGTCTTAGTTAAGATTACTATTAAGAGTGTATATCTGAGAGTGCGTGCTACCTCGGGCTACCTGGTCGGATATCGGGAGTGATAGCGACATTAGCTTCGGGGCTACCTGTTTGTTTCGTGGAGTGTATCGTGAGTGCGGCGGAAAACTACGTCGGCGAGTGCAAGGAGACTCGTCCGACGTTCGCGGTTAGCATAGAGGAGCGGGAGGTGCCGTAAGTCGTTGGAACGCGGGCAGGCTCCCAGCCTAACGTAGGTTACGCGGTAGCTCTCGGGCGAGGAGTGTTCGAGAGCTATCCTAGGTTAAGTTTGGGTGATCGGTCGCTGTGAGACCAAGTGTGAATGTACGATTTTGTCCTCGGACAAAGTGCGATTGTGCGTCGCGGTGACGAGTGTGTATGTGCGCCTTGAGACGTGCGAGAGTCATTCCGTCTGACTTGGGGCTACCTGCGGTTTAGATCACTAAGTGCGCAGATACCTCGGCGAAATAATTAGGAAATAATATAGAGTTGCGGATAATATTTGTGGCTACGTTACGCGAGTAAATTGTCAACACGTGAAATCTTTTGTTTATTGCTACCTACAGGCTTTCTCTTTATCTGTGGAAATTTGTCAAACAAGTGTCGTCCAATAAACGAGAGCTCTTAGTTAGACGGGTGTATTTCTGTCATCCCGAACCACCCTCTCTCCTTACCGAAAGTGTCGGGCTGAGCTAGCCACTCTACGCGACTACATCTCCGCGTACCCGACTTGGTGCAGGCAACACCATCGACGCCTCATTTCCCGCCTTGTTCCCGCTCGAGTCTCAAGCAAAGGAGCCGCGAGGCTCTGACGCTGAGGGTCAGCGTCTGGCGCCAACCGGGATCACCAGGAGAGATTCCTCGGGAACAAGGCCGACACGTAACGGCTTGGGACTAGCAAAACCAAACGTTACAATACATAATTAATTTTCATAGTCTTCTTCATTATCAGCATAGTATTTTTCTTTCTCATCGTCTTCGTAATTCTTTTCCATCATCCTCATTAATTTCATAGGATGTGGTGAACCGTTGTAGTTATATAGTTGAACATTCTCGTAGTCTTCGTCAACGTCGTCGTCATCGTCGTCCTCCTCGTCATCACTGTTGAAAATAAGCCTCCGTGGTCTTCTTAATTTTGGACGGATTCTTTTGATACGTGATCGCCTTGGAGCTTTAGGCACCTTATCGTCGTCGTCGTCGTCGTCTGAATCTATGAGAATGGTACTATCATTTTCATAGTCAATCTCGTCTTCTTTTTCGTTTTCGAATTCCAATTGCTTCCTAACGTTGGAATGTCTCTGCGGAGACTTTTTCTCCGAAGATGCATCCGTCGAGGATGATACAATTTTCGGCTTTGATGAATTTATTGTCGGCGATTGCGAGGATGGCTCTTTTTTCTTCCTTTTGTTCAGGATTCATCTTTCTCCAAAGACTTCGAAACTTATTCTGATTTTTCACATGGATATCCTCGCTTATATACTTTTTTCGAAATCGCGCGATTTTTTTGATTAGTCGTTGAACTCGTGGAAGGGCGATCGCTTTACTTTAGTAAAAAAGAGATCCCCTCCACCGATTTCGCGACCAATAGCATGCTACCACGCTCGTTATGATATGAATCGTTGCAACACGACGAAGAGTACATTCGAGCCATCGAAGAGTTCGAATACAGTTCACCTCTTGCAAAGAAGTCAAGACTCGACTAAGTAAGTTGATTGTTACTTTTCTTCATTTATTCTCTATCAGTGGTTGTTAACCTAATTTTATCATTTTTTTCAGAATGGATTTATCTGCATTGAACAAGGTTGCAGAACGCGACTTTCTACCAACTAAGAAAGCTACAGACTTAGAAAAAGATAGACAACACATGGTAACAGCACTAAAGGAAGTGAAAACTAGGTTTGGTGTCAAGGTTGTCGCTGAGGTGGACGACTCTTACCAGATCTTTTTGCCATGCAAAATATCTTCAATGCTTTTGCATGATAGTAATCTTTATAATCAAATGAGCAATGCCGCAAATAAGCTTACGTTATTTATCATATACAAGGGAGGAAATTCGTTTAAGTTTGAAACTTCAACACAATAATGAGAACAATTTGTTTAATCATTGTATTTTATTTTATAATATAATTATACATTTTACATTTATGAATAAATATCATTATTTATCATAATAATTATTCTTTTTATTTGCCTATTATCCTTATCCTTATCCTTTCATTTAATATCCATCTTAATTTTATTTTATATCATATCATTTTATATCTAACTTAATTTTATTTAATATCGTTTTTATTTATCCAACTATTATGTTGGTTACGAAATCCCAACCATTTCACATAAATACGATTACCACGCTTCTTTAAAACTTTTTCTACTAGATAAATTTCAGGATATATTGTCTTTTGAATTTCAGTTTTATAAAAGCCGCCAGACACAGGATTATCATAATAATCTTTCACGTGGTAAGTTATTGGATTAGTTTTTACTACTTTCGTAATTGTAAAAATCTCGGTTGACCAATTTGGAGTATATTCTTTTTCAAAAACATGTTTTATTTTACTTATCCGCACTTTATCTCCAATTTTGAATTTCGGTTTCTTCAAAGACAACTTTTCAACTGGAAATCGCTTCTTGATTTGCTTTTCATTCACCTTGGAAACATTTTTGGGTTCAATTGCAATTGTTCGATGTTTTCTTGAATTATAAGCTTTAATCAAATTAGGCAAAATATTCAACCACTTATAATTTCCTTGTTTGCTGAACTCGACCCACATTGAATTTTTTAACGTTCTATTAAAACGTTCACATATACTTGCGTGAAGATTACTATGTGAAGAGTAAAGATTGATTTTATGCTTTTTCATGAGCTGATGAAAATTTGAATTGTAAAATTCTTTTCCTTGATCGGTTTGCAGGTTTTTTGGTACTCGTCCTTCCTTCAATATTCCCTCCATTGCTTTAGAAACATCATTACCACTTTTCGTCTTGACTGGGATAGCCCATGCATACTTTGAGAATATATCTATGACGGTGAGTAAGTAGTTAAAACCTTTATTCTCCTTAGAGTAAGGTATCATTTCTACAAGATCAGCTTGCCACGTCTCATCTATCCCGCGTATATCATATTTTCTTCGCTTATATCTGCGTCGAGCTGGTTTATGCAACTCTTCAGCCACTCTTTGATGCTCCATTTTCACTCTTCACTGTTAATTTTTTTTCTGAATATCATCCCAAAACTTTTTCGCAGCAGCATCTTTCAATTCTTGTTTTTGTTTTTCTTTTATCATAGGTTCGATTATCTTATCATATTCTGCTAATTGTTTACGAAGATTATCTATTATATTTTGCTGATTTCTAAGAGTTGCATTGATTTTATTGAGTTCACCTTTTTCTTTTTCCATTGATTTGATTATCTTATCATATTCTACTAATTGTTTACGAAGATTATCTATTATATTTTGTTGATTTCTAAGAGTTGCATTAATTTTATTGTATTCTAGTTTTATAGGATCTTCTATTGAAACTTTAATTGTACTAAATTTTCTGTTTACATCACCAATTTCCTTGCTGATCAGTTTTTGTAAAGTATCAAGGGTGACTGCATCATTAGGCTTACTGGGAGAAGCGAGGTTGCACAATCTTTTATTTTGTAAATCAAAATTACCATCTGATGTAAAATTGAAACCAAGGCCTGCAGGACCGCGAGCTACTTCTTGCGGACGCTCAAGTGTACGTCCAAACACATCGAGACTCATGATGGAAAAGATTGAAAAAAATTCGTATACATTAATATATATGACCTGCTTCACGTAACTCCTCGATAATTGATTGGATTTCATTGACGTGATTATTATTTCCAGCAGATTGTTCGGCAAGAAGTAATCGAAGTCGCTCAACAAGCTCGTTTGGATCATCCCAGTAAATTAGATCAATGGAAGATGACTTCTTAGCTATTTTATATTTAGGTAGAAGCCCTTCTCCGCTGATAGATTTCCTTTTGCGGCTTGAGCTACGGAACATGGGTGATATAACATCTCTATATTTTCTACTTCTTGATATACGAATAGGTCCATTTTTGCTAAATTTTTTTCGATGAGCATTCGACGCTTCCAGAATTTTGCGATAATTTTTACGATCTGCATCGTTTATTTTATTTCCATCTGGTTGTCTGATAAAGAGTAGCTCCATTAGTCCATCACTTTTAGGATAACTTTCGTTATTCACTCTTATGGTATTATTATCAAACTCAATTTCTACATTACCAATCATATATCTTCCATTTTCATTCCTAACTCCATATATATTATCTAAATTGCTGCGGCTTGTATCCAGTAATGATAAAAAGTCAGTTGACTGAGTTTGATCGCGCACAGATTTAAATGTAGAATTTAAAATTGTACCATCTAATGAAGCAAACTCATCATCATCGTCATTATCATCATCATCGTTATATGTAGAACCTGATTGATTAATGTCATGAACTATGTAACTTGATTTACCAAGCCTCATTCCTTTTTTCTGGTATTTACTTGATCTATTCATATCAGTATTCGAAGGTCCATTGCTTTCGGTTCTCGAATCGATGAGCTTTTCAAGTGGAGTAATGACAGGTTTCAATGTTTCACCTATTACTTTCTGAAAATCATCTCTCTCTTGTTTTAATAAAACATATTTTTGTTTAATAGCTTTACGTGCTCGCACGAGCTCATTGAGAATATCCTTTTCTTTCTGGAACATAGACATGTTGACAAGCTGCTGCCTACAATAGAACTGCAAAGAATGAGATTCACATCTCCTTTTTTATTGCAAAACAATCGAATCCTTTTCTGTATCTGCCGTTATTCATTTCTCTATCCTTGTCAATAACAATGAAACCATACTTATCATTTTTCGAGCATTCTGAACAAAGATTTCGAAATTCATTGAAAGTTAAATCGGTGTTTACATGATCTTCATATACATGTTTTAAATTAACATCATCTTGGCGATAAATTACTAGCATGTTAATATTGTCTCTAATTAGATACTTTGGTATATGAGCGTATGATTGACAACGATAGAAACTGTTTACGTTTTTATGTCTGCCCATACAGAAAAATGCTCTGACGTTATCTTGCTTCTCACAAGCTACATCATCAAAAATCATGATTGAATTTGGTAATGCTTCATCTGGAGATACTACAGATTCATGTTCACTAAACGGTAGATATGATATGCCTTTAATAGGATCTAAAACTTCTTTGAGAAATTGATACTTGGGTTGATTCAACGATTTAGAGTATACATACACATTTTCAAATCTAAGACCATTCGGATGTGTAATTAGAGCTAATAAACTATTTGTTTTTCCACAGTTCCATGGACCACAAAAAACTGCTCGGATACTATCTGGTAGTAATTCTCCATGCCGCTTCTTTCTCTTCTGTGTTCCAAAATCGAAGTTTGACTTTCTGCTCAGTAAAATCCATGTTGACGTGACAAGGTAACTTTAAAATTGAGCCTAAAATAATATAAATACATGTTTTATATTGTCCATCTCTCAGTTGTGAATCAGCACTCGAAGAGAGATGATTGTACACAAGTCTCAGAAACGACCAAAAGGTCATGGATTGCTTGATAAAGTAATCAATAACTTTTGTTTAATAATGACTCTATCGCTCGATGATGGAATAGTGTAGAATAAAAAATTGATGCGTCTCTTCGAGCCAAGTTGTTTATTTTAAAAATTGCCAAACGTTTCGGGATATTTTTATCCCCTCTTCAGTGGCTAATTCGCAAAACAACTTTCGTGTTTTCACATTATTAGGAATGGAAAGGAAAAATCGCATATGGCGGGCCTAGGACTCGAGAATTTTTTTAACAGAACGATTCACCGGTGCCGCATTACCACCTTGGCACCGGTGAATCGTTCTGTTAAAAAAATTCTCGAGTCCTAGGCCCGCCATATGCGATTTTTCCTTTCCGTTCCTAATAATGTGAAAACACGAAAGTTGTTTTGCGAATTAGCCACTGAAGAGGGGATAAAAATATCCCGAAACGTTTGGCAATTTTTAAAATAAACAACTTGGCTCGAAGAGACGCATCAATTTTTTATTCTACACTAATCAATAACTTACCTATTGAAATGCATCTTCCAGGTTATCAATACTGTGGTCCTGGAACTAAACTAAAAAAGCGAATAAAAAGAGGTGATCCCGGTATAAATCCGCTTGATCAGGCATGTAAACAGCACGATATTGATTATTCTAATAAAAATGTTGATCGTAAAGTTGCGGACATGAATCTTGCTGCTAAAGCTTGGGAACGTGTTCAAGCTAAAGATGCTAGTCTAGGTGAAAAAGCATCTGTGTTAGCTGTTGCAAGTGCCATGAAATTGAAAGCAAAAACTGGAATGGGACTAAAATTCAGTAAGTTAATAACTGCAGCTAAAAAAACATTGAAGCCAAGTAAATGTTCACGCAAGGTTATTCAATCCGCTTTAAAAGGTGCACGACAAGCTGTAAAGAGTGTAGGTGGTAAGAAAAAAGTTAAACTTCCACGTGTTCTACCATTACCATCAAAAATTGGTGGAGTTCTTCCTTTTCTTATACCATTATTTGCAGGACTTAGTGCGACCGGTGCTTTAGCAGGAGGAGCTGCCGGAATAGCTAAAGCAGTCAATGCTGCTAAAAGTGCGCAGAAAGATTATGAAGAAAGTAAAAGACATAATAAAACTATGGAAGCTATTGCTCTTGGCAAAGGTCTCTATCTTAAACCTTATAAAAGCGGAATGGGATTATTTATGAAGCCTCACATTGGACATGGTCAAATTAAAAAAAAAAAACGTCAATTTAATTTTACCAAATCGTCCACTAACTGACTATGATCTCATAAAGTATGCTGGTGAAATGAAAATCCCAAATTTTAGAGGTGTTTTCATGAGAAATAATCTACCTTCAAATGGCCCTTGGCATAATGAATCTGCTATTGTTAATTTAGATGATTATCAAAACAAAGGCACACACTGGGTGTGTTATCGAAAAAATGGTTCTAAAGTCATTTACTTTGACAGTTTTGGTGATCTTAGACCTCCTATTGAACTTATGAAATACTTTAATGTGAAAGAAGTAAAATATAACTATAAAAGATATCAAAATTTTAACACATTTATTTGTGGCCATCTTTGTCTTCGATTCTTAAGCGATTGTCTATAAAAAGGCAATCATTACTGAAATTCATTCATTCTCTTTCAATCAGTCATGGAAGATAGTTTTACATTGAGTCTTTCAGGAAATTCTTCTGTTTTAGAAGCACAATATTTTCCGTCAATAGAACTGACACAGCATAAGAAATACGCTTTGGGATTAGTTGAACTCTTAACATTTAACTCAATTCCCAATGTAGATGAAACAAATAATAAACTTCATATAAAAAACGGAGATACAATAACTATTCCTACTGGAAGTTACGAGGTAGACGCAATTAACAAATTTTTGAATGAATCTTTGAAATCTAAAAAAATTGAATTCAACTTGAAAGCTAACAATAATACTCTTAGAAGTGAAATTAAATGCAGTCATCCACTAGATTTTACGCCTAATAATTCTATAGGTCGTCTTCTTGGTTTTGCTCCACGCATTCTCAAAGAAAAAGTCAATCATAATTCTGATTTACCAGTAAAAATATTGAAGATAAATGCACTCAGAGTAGAGTGCAACATTACTACTGGTGCATACATCAATAACAAAAAGGTACACACAATCCACGAATTCTTCCCCAGAGTACCTCCAGGATTCAAAATCGTAGAAGTTCCGTCTCATGTCATTTATCTTCCACTTAGTGTTAAGTGCATAGATAATCTTCAAATTCGAATCGTGGATCAAGACGGACACTTGGTGAATTTTCGAACTCGGGATACCGTTAGGAACGTCGCGCTTGCCGTATAACATGCTTCCTCTATGTGTATATACTCGAAGATTGTACGCACTTGCACTGCGGTAGTACGCAAGCGATGAGTGCTACGGTAGTAAACTGTGGAGTACCGCGGCAGATCCCGAGTCTTACCAGCGCTAACCAAGCCATATCTTAAAAAGTATTAAAAATAGCGAAAAAAGTTTTAAATAGAAGTTTTTTGCCATCAAATTTTCTGTAAAATTTCAGCATGAACATACCTCTATATCTAGCAGTGTATTTCAGAATTTCAAGAAAAGCATAAGATTTTCAAAAATTAAAAATTTGTGCTGTAATTCTATAATGTTGTAGTAACGCAGCTCGAATAAAATGATTTTCCTTACTGCTATTGTTAGTACTTTACAAATAATGACTGTATATATTGAATAGAAATAAAACATGATAAATTTTTATTCATGAAGTTTATTAATACAATATGAATTGTTACTTATATACTTACATACATGTAGATGTACACGTATTATACCGTGATTTAAACATGATATCTAGTCGCTATAAATTGAATTTTTCTATTAACGAAGTTCATCGCTACTTATTTCTACCTCATAAGCAGGATAACATTTATAACAACACTTTGTATTATACAATTGAATGTGAAAGTATATATTCTTACAAAGAAATATTTTCTTTATTACGCCGAATTCTAGACCCTCATCGGTAATACTATTAACTAAAAAAGCACCAACATCAAAAGTTTTGCTTTTCTGGGGGAACCGGTTCATCTATTCAGCTGAACCAAAGTAGTAAATATTATTTATTAGTGTGGCCACAAACTAAGTGGGACAGATTCCTGAAAAACATCAAATTCAAATAATTAATTACACTTATACTGGCAATATTAGTAATTATATACAATGTTACGTATGTCAAGATTCATAATATTTACTTTTAACATACCTTTTCCAATTCCGCTCCACTTAGTTTGTAAAGAAATATATCCCAAAGGTGTCTCTAAAATTTCAGCAAGATTGGTCCACCAGTTGCTAAGAAAACCTGCGGATCGTAAACTGAAATTATAAAAATACAGAAGTTGAGAAAGAGAAATTTGAACTTTATGATATAAATGGTACGAATAAACTCAGTGAAACTTACAGAAACTATCCGGCATAGCTTGATTTAGTTTTGGTATTCAAATATATATGCAATAATATATATTTGATGGTGCGCGTACAACATGATATTTGATAATAGTATTTAGAAGCTGGAAATAAAATAACAATTACCCTGCTGGAAAATTGAGCATAAAATATGGGCTCGGGGACACCGTATGCCCAGAATTGTAGATCACTATCTATAATGATAAGTGCCCTCATTCGGTCCAGATTCTATTGAGGGCTTCATGTCCTGAGTTATCGCATAATATAACTTCAACTTCACGAACTCAATCATAAGAGTTATCGACCTTTCATATTAATGTAACAATGATATAATACATTGCGCGATCATCGTTATTTAATTATTATTTAATTTAGACCCTTCCGCACTGCAATTATGCCTGTATATACACTCTGAGTACAGCGTATGAAGACTCGAGAATATAGCTATATATACTGTGTGATGTTGTGGTTCGACCATTCTGTTGGAGGCCTTGCACTCCGTAATGACACCTATGAAGGTCAACTGCGAAATTGTATTTAATAAGAATAGACGCCCGAAATCACGATTGTTAATCCGCTTTGTTTGCCTCGGCTACAAGAATTTTTGCACTCGGGATCGCAGGCGAGATCTATAGGAAATGGCATACGCAAAATGAATAAATGCTTAACATAAAATTAATACTCTATAATTTATTGCAAAAATAATTAGATTCAGTAATCCCGGGGGATCTGTACTCGCGGACGCGTGCTCGTCCTCGCGGCGTTTGGCAACTACGCCGGTTCGCGGCGTCTCTCGCTGTCTCACTCGCACTCATACATTTCCGTTCGATCGCACGCGGCATCCAATCACGATTTCATATCTAATCTCATCATATAGCACACTGACGTTATCGCGCCCTCTCGCTTATTTCTTCTGTATACGCGCGAAATACAAACGCTTCACTCACACTCTGGCTTTACTCTCTCTATACATTCTGGATTTTACAGCTGATCTTAATTTGGTACTCTTACATTATTTCTTATGCTTATGCGCTCGCTGTGGATCGAGCTGTAGCCCTCCACTCTTTCCCAATGACATACACTCTGCGGCGCGCTGCCTCCACTCTCGCCTATCTGTCTATAAGCATTCTCTCCCACACACATTCTCTCTCCTTCTCGCACTCGTTCTCGCATACTTTCTCGCCAACATGGCGGCAGTTGCACGTGCGCGTTCGCCTCATGGCTCGTATGCTACGAAAGATTGAATGTAATCTTTGTGGATTGTTACCTGTTAGTATACTGAAAAAATATATGGTAAGGTTGAAAGTATGTTCATGAGGACCGTTACAAACAAGCTTCCGAGAAGCTGTCCTAAAGATTACGTAAAAGATTCAATTCAATCATTGGAGAATCTTTCCTGAAAGAATGTTTCAACCAATTCTGTAAGCTTCACTAAATCAATTGGAAGTTACTTCCGGGAAGCAATCAAGTAAGACTTCGTAAGCTTCCCATACAGACTAAAAAAAGGTTCAAGTTTTCGGATTCAAAGAAACATTCCGGAAGCTTTCACTACGCTTTTCCGTAGGGTTCTATGTTATCTTTCCTTATTATTACCTGTAAGGTTCATGAAAGGTTTCACAGGATGATTAACAATATATTCATTTGGACTGTAACTAACAAGCCTCACAATTGAAGCTGGAACATGGAACTTTACATAAAACTTTTGTAAAGCCTACGCTAAACACTTATTTCGACCTTCGTTTAATCTTACGTAGGAGAATCCATCAGGTAATTTTAGAAGCAGTACTGAAGCAAACAAAAGTTTTCTAAGGAATTCAAATATGTAAAACCTTTATAAACTTCGCGTATACATAAAAAAATGACTCGAGTTATATGATGCAAAATGATGCTTGCAGAAGCTTTTGTAGAAGAATCAATATTATCTTCAATGAAACTTATCTGCAAAAGTTCAGGAAGATTACATCTCAACTTTTAAATAATTTTCATTTCAAGTATTGCATAAAAAATTAAATTATTATTTCCCGAAACACACTGACTTCCAGGAAGACTGCATCAAATTGAAATATATCTTAATACAAAGAATAAGGTGGAAGCTTATGAAGAGCTTTCGTAAATATTACTTTGAAGATTACATCTTGTATTTTCAAAAACTTTTGTAGTTAACTCCTGTAAAAAACCTGAAAGCTGTGCTTATAGCGAATTAGAATTGGTTTACGCGAAGCAAATATATGTATGAAGGACCTGATGTTCTTGTGCATATTATAAAAAATTATGGATGTATTATTTTATCTATTTTATGTATAAAAATCATGTAATTAATATTTGTTAAGTCTCTCCATATACTTTGATTGAATGTTACTTGTATTTTTATAATAAAATGCAATAAAAGTTCTAACGGCGTTGTTCATACTAAAATTTTAGGATATAAGGTTTTGAATATGTTACTTCGGAAACATTATATCATATTAATTTCTTTACATACCCCCTTGGCTAAAAATAACTATAAATTTTTGAAATTGACGAAGGATTGCAGCATTCATTCTGGAAAGATTTTGGCAATATCGGCTTGAATCTTTCACGTAATCTTTAGGAGAGCTTCTGTGAGACTTATTAGTAACAGTTTAAATGAACATACTTTCAACCGTACCATGTATTCTTTCAGTATCCTTACATTTAATAATCCTCAAAGATTACATTAAATCTTACGAGAAAGCGTAGTGAAAGGTTCCGGAATGTTTCAGTGAATCGTAGAACTCGAATATTTTGTTAATGTTTTCGGGAAGCTTACGGAATCTGACATGATTGCCTCCCGCAAGCAATTTCGAATTAACTTAGTGAAGCTTACGTGATCGGATACAGCATTATTTCTGATATGATTCTCAAAAGATCTGCTTGAATCTTTTACGTTATCTTGAGAATAGCTTTTGTACTAATAATCTTACAGTATCCTTATATGTAATAATCCCCAAAGATTACATTGAATCTTATGGGAAAGCGAAGTGAAAGCTTCCAAAATGATTCTGTGAATCGCAAATCTTGAGTCTTTTTTGAGTCTTCTTGGAAAGCTAAGGAAATCTGACTCGATTGCTTCCCGGAAACACCTTCCAGTTGATTTACTGAAGCTTACAAAATTAGTTGCAGCTTTATTTCTCGAATGATGCCTTGAAGATCCGCAATAATCTTTCATGTAATCTTAAGGAGAGCTTATGGAGGGGGGGGGTGGGGTTGTTCGTAACAGTGCAAATGAAGATATTCTCAACTTTAAGATGTAATCTTTCAGTATCTTTAAAGGGAATATTTCCAGAATATAACTTTGAATCTTATTGGTAAGCAAAGTGAAAGTTTCAGTGAGATTTCTTTGACTCGGAAATATGATACTTTTTTAGTATCCCACACAGCATGGAATGTTCCGCAAACTTACAAATGTAAATCAAGCATCCAGTGCAAGCTATGCATAGGCTTCAAAAAAGATTCCAAAAAAATTTCAGCAAAGGTTACGTTCGAATATTTCATGAAAGTTTGTATAAAGATTACCGAAAGATTACATCGTAAGGTTGAAAGTATTTTTATTAGGATTATTATGGACAAGCTTACAGGAAGCTGCTCTAAAGATTACTTGAAAGATTCCCGTGGATGTTCCGACAATGTTTTCAGAAATAATGCTGCAGCCTTTTCCATAAGCTTCATTAAATCAATTTGAAATTGTTTCCACGCAGCAACTAAGTCAGACTCCACAAGCTTCCCATAAGGCCTAAAAAAAGATTACAGTTCTGCGATTCACAGAAACATTACAGATGCTTTTGATACGCTTTCCTGTAAGATTCAATATAATCTTTCGGGATTATTACATGCAAGAATACTGAAAGATAACATCGTAATGTTATTATCATTTGGACTGTTACAAACCAGCTTATTATTTCACTTGTACTTGATTAAGTTTAAAATCCTTATGTAAAACGTAATTGAAATATTAACTTAAACCTAAACCCTTATATATTCTCAATACGTTTAAACCCAATAATAAATTAATAAAATATAAATAAGCAAATTATGCCCTGAAGCGGGGGCGATGAACAAATGTAAAATTCGATATTACCGTGGTAATGATGTCGTTGGGTAATTGGTTTAGATGAAAGATTTGTAATCTTACACACCATATATTGTGAATTTAAAACTAATACGAAAGTATGATAGTTTAGGTTTTGTTAATTTTAAAAATATTTTAATTAGTATTATTGTATACAAACTTACCAGAAGCTCTACTGAAGATTACTTGAAAGATTTAAACCGATCATTCGAGAATTTTCTAGAAAGAATGCTCCAACTGGATCCATAAGTTTCACTAAATCATTTGGAAGTTGTTTCCGGGAAGGAATCTAATTAGACTCGATTAGCTTCGCAAAAAAGAATAATAAATATTTCGAGTTCTTCAATTCAAAGAAACCTTACTGCACCTTTCGCTACGCTTTCTCGTAAGATTCAATTTTATATCTTTCGGAATACCTGTAAGAATACTGAAAGATTACATTGTAAGGATGAATTTGTCTTAATTAGGATTATTACGAACAATCTTACCAGAAGTTCTCCTAAAGATTACTTGAAAGAGTTAACCGATATTTCGAGAATATTTCCAGAAAAATGCTGTAACGGATTCCGCAAGCTTCATCAAATCAATTAGAAGTTACCTCCGCGAAGAAATCAAATGAGACTCCGTAAGCTTCCCAAGAAGACTAAAAAAAATACGAGTTTTATAATTCAAAGACACCTTACTGAAGCTTTCACTAGCCTTAATAGTAAAATTTAATGTTATCTTTTGCAATAATTAGCTGCAAGTGGACCAAAAGACTACATTATAAGGTTCAAAATGAAATTAATGGATGAAATTCGAATTCAATTACCTGAAGGGGCGTTATGATCATATATCATATTGGATATTATCACCACAATGATATCGTTGAGTATGTGGTGCATACAGATGATTAAATTATAATTTAGAATTAACAAGAAACATTGAGAATTTATATTTTCGTTATTTTAATAAATTCTTTTAGACTGTGATATTAATAAATAATTACGAAATCTTGTTGTATTTTTAATCTAGATCCATGATAAACAAAATTATTGAAGAAAACGATCACTGATAAAAAAACGATTGTTCAATTAATCAATGATTATTTTATTAATCGTAATTTTTTCTTAAACGTCCTCTTTTAAAATAATTTAATTTGTTATTTTTACTGATTATAATATAATTATAATCAGTAAATAATATAATATAAAATATAATAAATATTACATGATTTATTAATCATTTATTAAAATAAAATTCATTAATATAAATTAACAAAAAGAGCGACGATGGCTCAATTATTAGAGTATCTGGCTAGTAATCCAGAGGTCCTGGGTTCAAGACTGACTCTCGACGATTTTGGGGACACCTCTTTGTTTATATAAGTGTCTATACATCTGAGCTCCAGTAGTTCGGACTCCACTGACTACAACGTGCATATTTCAATTGTAGGTACCCATTGCTCTGCGCGAGTACTTAAAAATAGTGGACTCAATGCACTGAAATTAAGTTCTCACAAGCGCAGGCAATGCAGAGCCATATAAGACTCCTATGAGGCTGTCAAAATAAAAGAAAATAAATAAAATAAATTAACAAAACATAAATTTCTTTTGTTTCTTATAATTTCTTAATAACTGTAATTAATAAAATAGTAGATTATGCACTCGTGCACTTTACGCACGCAGTTTACGCACTGTGTGGGGAAAAAAATTGTCCGCGGTTGAATTCGAACACCGGTGCATAAAATTAGTGATCATCCATTTAGACCACTTACTCAACGACATCATTGTAATGATAACATCGATTGTTGCATATGATCATCGCCCCCGCTAGGGGATAATTTATGTTTTATTTGATTTCAATCGTATTTAGAATATATAATGGTTAGTTGCATATAAATATTGTATCTATGTTGTATATAAGAGCGACTGAACTTAATCAAATAGATATATAATATTCAAGTGACATTTAAGAAAGCTAATAGTCAGCTTATATGAAACAATCCTAATTAAAACATTTAGTACCTTATAGTATAATATTAAGGTATCCTTACAGGTAATTATTTCGCAAGATAACATTGTATCTTACGGAAAAGCGATGTGAAAGCTTCGGTCAAGTTGAAGTTTGAATTGCAAACTTTGAACCTTTTTTAGTCTTTTTAAGAAGCTAACCGAACCTGATTTGATTGCTTCCCGGAAAAAACTTTCAATCGATTTAATAAAACTTCTGGAATCGATTGCAGCATTTCTGGAATGATTCTCAAAAGATCTTTATAAATTTCTCAAGTTATCTTTAGAAAAGCTTCTGGGAAGATTATTCGTAACGGTCCAAATGATGATATTTTCAACCTTACGATGTAATCTTCCGGTATCCTTGCACGTAATTAATCCGGAAGATAACATTGAATATTACGAGAAAGCATAGTGAAAGCTTCAATTAGGTTTCGTTGAATCGTGATGCTAAATCTTTTTTGTGTATGTTTTTGAAGCTAACAGTATTAGACATAATTGTTTCCCGGAAGCAACTTCGAATATATTTAGTCTAGTGAAGCTTCCAGAATCGGCTATATGGTTCTTTCTGGAAAGGTTCTGGAAAGATCGGCTTAAATCTTTCAAGGAATCTTTAGGAGAGCTTGTACTATAGTTACTTTAATGACATAGTTCATACAGTGATATTAATAAATGCTTAAGAAATCATGCAGTATTGTTAATCTGGAATCTGTAACAAACAAAATTGTTTAAAAACAGTTTCAACGATAAAAAAAATGATTAGTCAATTAAGTAATCGTTATTTTGTGAATCAAATTGTTTCTTTAAACGCCCTCTTTAAAATAACTTAATTTATTAGGTCTGCTGATTAAAAATATTACATAATTTATTAATCCTTTGTTAATAGTACCAAATGGACTATTTTATTAAATTAACAACGTACAATATTTCATTGTTTTATATTAGTTTTTTATTATTATTCCGTAACCTTTAATTACTCGAATTAATAAAAAAAATCGTTTCAGGTTGGATTCGAACCCGAGTATATAAGGTTACTGAGCATCCATCTAGATCACATATCCAACGCAATCATTGAGGTGTTGATATCGAGTGTTATTTATGAACATCATCCCCCTCCAGGGGATAATTTGTTTATTTATGTTTTATTTGAGTTTAAATGTATTTAGAGTATATGAGGGCTTATGTTGTAGATAATTACCAACACAACATTCAGTATTCCGAATGCAAGTTATGAGCAAGCTTGGAAAAATATTTCAAAAATTATCAGGAAAAGTTACTTTGAAATATTTTTTGAAAACTTCTAAAAAATTAAAAGGAAGATTGCATCATAAGGTTGAAAATATCTTAATTTAGATTTTACGTTCAAGCTTACGAGAAGCTCTCCTAAAGATTATTTGAAAGATTCAAGTTGATCTTTCAAGAATCTTTCCAGAAAGAATGCTGTAACTGTTTCCAGAAGCTTCACTAAATTAACTGGATGTGGTTTCCGGGAAGCAATTATTCCAGACGCCATTAGCTTTCAAAGCAGACTAAAAAGGATTCAAGTTTAACGATTCAAAGAAACTTTATTAATGCTTTCACTACGCTTTTCCGTAAGATTCAATGTTATCTTTGAGCATAATTGCAAGTAAAATTACCGGAAGATTACATTGTAAGATTAAAAATGTCTTAATTTGTATTATTACATGCAAGCTTATCAGAAGCTGTACGTAAAAACACGGAAAGCTTCCTATAAGTCTACTTAAAAAATTTAGAGCAATCTTACAGGACGCTTTCCTGAAAGATTGCTGTTTGACTCTTTCGCCAAGCTTACGGAATGCTTTCGACCTGTTACTGATGTGGTCGATAGGTGGCGACCGGTTTTTTCATATCTGTGAGTGGTAAGAATCGATGGCGATTAGGATATAAGACCGCTCAAGTTACTGTTTACCAACCGATTGTTAATAGCATGCGACAAAATATGCGTTTATAGCGTATTATGTATAGCGATAATATGTATAATTATAAGATTAGGTATTGTAAGTAAGCGTTTATATTTGTTTCATAAAATAAAGAATGTTAACGTAAATGTTAAAGTCAGTCTGAAAGATTTACTTCTCATAGTAAGCTTTCTACAATGGTTCATGAAACATTAAGGAAAGTTTCATTAAAGCTTTATCAAACGTTTTTGGAATATTACAGGAAGCATTTTTTTGAATTTTTATTAATCTTGTAGAAGCATTTCCTGACAGACCATTGAACCATTTCTGTCAAGCACATATCTGAGATTTTTTATCTTTCTAGACGATTGCATGGAATCTTTTTGAAAGACTCTGTGCAAGATTCATAAATTTTTCAAGAGCCTTTCTGTAAACTTTGAATAAGCTTTCAATCAATTCTTCGATGACTGGTAAACATTAGAGGAAGCTTTCTTTAGCTTGCACTACTCTTACTGGAACCTTGCACGAAATCTTTTTCAAAGCTTTTGTACAAGGTTCTCGTAAGCTTTACTGGAACATTTCTGTCGGGACTCTTGCAGGGACATTTTTTGTTTCCAGGAAGATCGCATGAAATCTCTCTGGAAACTTCTGCAAAAGATTTATAAATCTTTCAAAAGTCTTTCTGCGAACGTTACAGCAAGCTTTCGTTAAGCTTGCTCTAATCTTACTGGTACCTTATACGAAAGCTTATTTAAAGCTTTTGTACAAGATTTTCGTAAGCTTTCCTGCAACTTTCCTATCGGGACTCTTGTGGGGACATTTTGTGATTCCAGGAAGATTGCATAAAATATTTCGGAAAGATTCAATGAAAGATTTACATATCTTTCAAGAGCCTTTCTGTGAACGTAACAGCAAGCTTTCGTTAGGCTTGCACTAATGTTACTGGAATCTTACGCGTAATATTTTTAGAAGCTTTTGTACAAGGTTCTCGTAAGCTATCCTGCAACATTGCTGTCGGAACTCTTGCCGGGACATTTTGTGATTCCAGGAAGATTGCATGAAGACTTTTTGAAAGATTGCCACTCTTTCGGGAAAGCTTCTTGAAAGCTTTATCAAAGATTCCATGCTATGTGGGATCAAGTCCATTGCACAACGAATCTTCCCGTGTACAAAGATGGTATTAGCAGAAGTCCATTCTATACGCAATAGGCTTCCAAATACACATTACCAATTGTACAGGATCCTCTCGCTTTTCACGATTCCAAATCGTATATTTTGAAAGCCAGTTGTACTGCGGAAACGTACGAGAATATTGGAATTGTACTGACACAATGTTGGAGTTCTGTGGCTGCCAATTCGGTATTCGAACGCGACATCTATCTGATCCGTTCCTTCGGGCTGTCTCCCCTCCACAGTAAACATATATATAGATATAGTTAACTGCATGGAACCCTTCTAGCATTCTAACCTAATAACGGTCAGAATTGCGCGGCGTGCTTTTTCATCAGATTACACGTGTCTCTCTTTCTTTCCCGTATAATATGAATAGTATTCTCGGTTTGATTTATCGTGGTATATAGCAAAAATAATAAGCTATAACATAAAGTTTACGGATTTTGTGCACATAAAATCACGTGTTTTGCTCAGGACGACTCGCACGTTAAGTTTACGCACTGGGTACTTCATTAATAGGGAGTCGAAAAACTGCATCTATTCCGGTATAATAGATAAATGATTAGGGTAAGTATTTATCAAATGATATAGTATCAGAATTATCAAATAATAATCCTCAATTTAAATTATTACTATAGACTTTAATCTAATGTTTGTATGTATCTAAACTAGTATTATTGTCTAAATGTTGATTGATTTTTTTTAGTCCCTAATCTTTGTATTTTTATTTGAATGGAAGAAATTGTGTCTAATTTCATTCGACAGAGAGCTAGTGTAATTTGTGTATAATGAGACCTTGAAATTAGTTGTGTTTATATTATACTTATTAAATATTGAATCCTGCTTTAAACTAACCGATCATCAATTCTGTTAGTTCAAAAGGAAATTGGTATCTTAGTACTCGTTACTTAACATCTCAGGCAACGATAGAAGCTTCTTATAGAAATATGTATAACTGACATATACTGAGATTTTGACACCCATATCCTTTTAACTTAAGGGGTTATGCCTGAGTTAAATCTGAAAAAAACAATTTATCAATTAATAGGTAATTAAAAACTATTTATAATGAATATAAAAAAAATTTTGTTTCCTAATGAAAATATACATATTAATAGTAAATTTCAATATTTTTAAAAAATTATTTATGCATACTTACTATGTAAATAGTTCCATGTATGCAGTACTAAATTTCTGCATATTTTTTCCTTTACCGCATGAATTTTCAAGTTCTGGTTGATGAAGTATTTCCAAACTGGATGGAAAATCTTCTGAATTGCCTTCTCCTCAGCTTGAACGCAGGAAATTACTGAAAAATAAAAATTCTTAATTTTAGCAACGTATAAGTTATAATATATGTAATTATAGTGAATGTTACGTATGTTTAGATACATAACATTCACTTTTGACTTATCTTTGCAAATTCTGTTCCGTTCAAGCAGTGAAGAAAGGCCTCCTGGTGTTCTCCAAAAAAATTCAAGTTGATTGGTCCATTGGTTCTTGAGAAATCATGCGGTAACTGACCTAAGATGAGAAAAATTCAGAACTTGAGAAAAAAGCATTTAAAGTTTAACTTGACATTTAATGATATAAAATATACTTACAATTTTTCTTCACACCTGGACCTTATTTAAGTCAAAGATATACGTATCCTGGTCATCTTTGTCAAGTTTGAGGATAATCCAAAAATTTTATTTGTGTCCAGTCCTCTGAAATGAAACAAAATGAAAAATCATTAAAAAAAGTAATTTTTCTAAATTTGAAACATTTTTATAATTAAGCTATAAAAATGCTTTTATTGTAAATAAATAAGTTTCTATACTTACATGTGATGAACAGAAGAGTAGAACTATCATCATCATATCAAGTTCATGTAGTTGAGAGGTTAGAGAAAACAGTCCATCAGGTGAGCTAAGGAGGCAGAAAGCAAACAGACAGCTCCAATCAGCTGTTTAGCTTGCTCTCTGACCTACTTTTCAGCTAGACTGTTTTCTACAGAGCTGATGCTGTGACATGGGTGATGTGTATGTGAAAAGTGTTTAATGAAAAAAATTAAAAAAAAAGGAAAGCAAAAGTGAAAAAAACAGAAAAAAATTGTGAATGTGTTTCAGTGTTTTTTAGTGTTTGTGTTGTAAATTATGTTGTTTGTTTACAAGTGAGGTTGTGTATGGTGTATAAGTATTTGGTTATGTGTGTAATGTGTGTATGTGTGTTTAATAAGCACCAGCTCTGTAGAAGTCATCATCCTGATGACTTCTCTTTCTTTTGGCTCGTCGTGCTTCAAGTGTTGAGTGTAGTTCTCTTCTGTTGGACAAGAGAAGCCGCTCCTGATCCTGAAGCTTGGCCCAGTTGACTGCAGAGGATCCTGGATACACACTGAACTTCCTCATGGCTTCAAGCAGTCCTGCTTTGCCTTCATTGAAGCAAGTGACTGCGATGTAGGCACCAATTTCGAGGACTGTCAGACCACTGAAACTATGCTTGGGGATGAGCTTCCAAACAGAATGATTGAAACTTTCATTACTGTTTTGCGTGAAGCCTCCAATGCATCTCTCAAGCAAGTCTGGCTTCGTCAAGTCCTCGTAAATCGGTTCAATTGCGTTCATGATGGCAGCAGGAATACTATCTCCATGGTGGAAGTTCTTCAAGTTGTTGTTCGCCTTGGCTTTCTGCCACTTGCACCAAGATCTTGATCCCTGCGGGCAAAGGTGGTGAGTTGGATCTTCATCTGTAGATTTTTTGTGATGAAATGTTGCCCATATGGCATTTCTCATTTCATCAACAGAATTACTATGGCCACGGATGGCATTGCCATAATACTTCGTCAACTGGTCAATCCTTTGAGCAGTTAGACGGTTTCTTCCACCAATGGCCAAGCCATCTGTTAGTTTTGTGCCAGCCAAGCTTTTCTTCAGGTTCCTGAGGCTCGAACCCATCCTCTTCTGAACGTATCCTACACACTCCTTCTTCGTGATGGGGAAATCTTGATAGGGTTTAGCATCGCAAAGTGCTTTGAAGACTCTTGAATCTCCGTCTCCAATGTAATTTGCATATCTTACACCATGGATGGACTCGGATCGCTGGAACATTTCGACGATGCCATCCACTTCCATCTTGCCAGAGCTTCCTTCGTGATTGGCAGAACACTTTTCTCGGTGGGCTTCATACCATTCCTTGTACTGTGCTGTATCCTCTTCTGGTCGTTTCTCGCAGGCTAGGCGAAAGGATTGCTTCGGAGCAACATCAATCACCTTTCCATTGGCATGGCGTATTAGTGTTGAAACGCCTTGAAGAGATGAATGTCCTCGTTTCCTCCAACTACCATCGCCTGATACAGTTTGGTGATCATCTTCTTGATTTTCCGTACTGCAATCTTCCTGCATAGCTGCTTTCATCGACTTTTTAGCTGTAATCAAGCTTGCATCTTTAAAGTCTTGATTAATTTTGTCAAAATTACTGTGAGAGATTGGAGTAGAAAAATCCATTACTCCACATAAAGTGCTCAAACCAGTGTGCCCATGACCAAGAATTCTCATGGCTATAACTGCACGCTTGTTCACTTCATAAGCGTTACTTTGTTTTCCAACTTTTCTGCTGGAGTCGATGAAAGCAACTGCGTTACATGATGTACAGGTGATGGATAGCTTGCTACCAAGACCTCGTACATCAACTTCATCAAATTTGATGCATCCGCCACAAGCTTTACAAGCCAGAAACTCCTGTAATCCTGGCAGAAGCAAAGAAATGTCAAAGATTCTATTCTGAATTTCACTCGGTTCTACATAAATTGATTTTAATTTTTGTCTAGACCTAGACACAGGAATTTCTGGCGGTACTGATGTTGAGGTACCTGGTCAAGCTTGCGCAGCAGATCTTGAACTCCATTCCCTGGACATTGAAGGAACTGTATCAGGCGTAGGTGATGCTGAAGTGATTGGTGTTGCTCGTTCTTGTTGTATAGATGTTGATGCTGATGCTGGTGCTGGTGCTGTTGTCGAAACTTCCCATTGCTGTTTTTGATGAAAAATCTTGGGTCTTCTCTTTCTTCTTCCAAATCTTCTTTTTCTGTCAGATGATCCTGAAACTCTATATCTTGAGTCTGGACTCATCTTGATCCCAAATCACTCTCACCTATTCTACTTTTTAACCACAAATGCTATCAATATTATAAAATAAATTATTTAATAATATTGAGCAATGCAGAATAAAAGTTGATATGAAAATTCAAAGCAAGTGTTTTTGCGCTCTTGAATTCTCAATCATACGGTAAAACAGGTTGCTAGATGAATAGCCTTTTCGAAAGAATATCGCGCGGCCCCGTCGGTAAGCGCCAAATTCAAAATTCGTTTTTTGCATAATTTTATTCATTGACGAATATTTGCGTTTAATTAATTTTTTATAAAGCATAATAAATAATCAAATGCTTTTTTAAAAATAAATTATTAATTTAAATAAACAAAAAAGAGGAAAATGTGGAAATAAGCAATTTGCACATTTTTAATATTGCATAATTTTGCTCATTTTATTAATATCTTTTAACGGATTTTAATTGCATAATAGATATTTTTATTGTATTTTACATACAAATATTATGCATGAGAAGCATTAAAAGCTCGAAAAATAATCATGTTCAGTAACACAACACTGACAAATAAAACGCGAAAATTACGATTTTTTAAAAATAAGCTATTCGCACGCCTTCAGTTTTTGGTCTGTAGCTTTCTACCCAATTTTTTGGGCAAAAGGGACTTCAGCATCGTATTCTACAGATAATTTCCTATGAAAAAAGTCAATAAAAAAAAAATCGATTTTTTTGACGACTTGGCAACTCAGGCATAACCCCTTAATTGAATAAAACATACACTTTATAGCATTCTATGTGTATTGTATGTATTCATCTATAAGAAACTTCCATCGTCGAATAAGATGATAGGCAACGAGTACTGGTTTATAATTTTTCCTTTAGAAGTAATAGGAGTATATGTTTGTAAATTAACATATTTCTTTTAAATAACCTTTGTTTTCATGACATTCATAGAAAACCAATTTATGAAAGTTATTTTCCTTTCTCAAATAAAAAACTTTGTATTTTTACTTGAATGGAAAAAGTGTTTGTCTCATTTCATCTCATCCAAAGCTGGTAGAGCTTATGTACAATGAGACCTTCACATCAGTGTTTTATTAAGTAATAAAATCACGCTTATATTAAATTTTATTGCTTTCATAAAAAGAAAACTTGAGATAATAAATTTTTGAATTTTTTTTTTCATCAGAATTTTTAAAAATAAAGTTTTTATTGGCAAATTTTTTGTTTGATTTTTAGAAATTTTTAACGCGATCAATTGATCATGATTCCTCAAAATTGCGTTCCATTGCAAGCATCGATCGATAAACAAATTATGAATAATGGTATTTTTTCACTTTTATTTCCGTTTCAATAGATTTTTATTTTATTTCATTAACGTTTTTTCTGTAGGTGTTTATTCATCGCATTTCATTAATTTATGAATGTCACAAGACCAACTACAGGTTATTGTTGATAATGGGACAAAACATTATCAAAATTTAATCCCTAGTACGATTAATGTACAAGATCCCCATAATTTAGCGTTAGATTTCTCAGTTACTCCGCAAGGTGACAAGCGTAAAGCCAATGAGCCTTTAGAGCATGAAAAACCTGTAAAACACGCTAATCAAGGTTCTCAGAATGATTGTAAATAGTTATTTAGTTGAAAATAGTGACGGTGCTAACTCTATGAATGTTTCTAATGGTATAACCTACTATAAAATATAAAAATATAAGTCAACTGACCTTTCTATTTTCCTGTATAAATGCATAACTTTAAATATATGTTAAACTGTGAGAATAGTGGCCTCAAATGATAATAGGAATTTTTTTTAAATAAGTATAGAACGAAAACTAAACCTCGGCGTCGAAATAAAATTAATATTATATTGGCTCGAAGAGATGTATCAACGTCATTTTCTCTAATTAAAACTAAACCTGTGAACTCTGACTATTTTTCAACGTCATTAATTTCTCAAAAATTAAATTTACAATTATCACGAAATTTTCTATATTTGAATTCAGAAATTGGTTACTTACTTTGATTAAGCAGAGGTGTCATTTGACAATGTATCCATCGTTACATACAACAGGACAGGACGGCAAGTTTTTCCATAAAAAAATTTCAACACTGCATCATGTTATTTAATCTTTTGCGATTTACTTATTCACGAAGTGGAAGGCAACCCTAACAGAATGGTCTATTTGATGAACTACATTAGCATTATTGTATGTTGATTCTTCAATGTAATTGCTTTATAGGGATAAAAATAACAATTTATTCAAAAGCCTACACATCGAAGTCCTTACAACTTCTTCCTGCAAAATGCTATCGGTATAGTTTATGAAATAATTTTTATTCTACATATTATTTTTCTACATAGTATTTATACGCTCATTTGTTTATTTATTTCAACACGATTGGTTTTTTATAAAAGAAACTTGCGAATTCATTTATTGATATCACAACTTCCCTTTGTGAAAATGAAAATTGGGATTTTCGTAAAATCAAAGGTAGTGAAGTGACACTAAAAGAATGGTTGTTTAGATTGCTTCTATCGCTCGACTGGTTGTTTAAGAAAAAATGAATGTATGCATCTCTTCGAGCCAAAGTTACTTTTATTTATGCCAATGTTTCGACCGAATTGACGTTCCTCTTCAGGGCTATATAAAAACCTCAAAAGAATTTACAAAATTGTACAAATTAACATAAAAAAAACTCAATTTACAAAAATTACCTTCAATAATACAACTTTTTTAAAAAAAATATGTCGCCTAAATGGAAAGCCGAACGACCATGCATCCGAACGTCGTCCCTAATACAAACTGCAAGTCACTATTATAGTCATTAAAAGTAACTAATACAGACTGTATTAGCTACTTTTAATGACTATAATAGTGATTTGCAGTTTACTTTTGAATTTGACTCTGACAATAGCATTAATTTTCTAGATATTTCGATATTTCATGATTGTGGCGGTAATATTATTACTTATTGGTACCAGAAAAGCACGGCTTCTTCTAGATATATAAACTTTTATTCTCACCATCCTCAAAGTTAAAAGGCGGCGATCGTATACAATCTTTTAGATAAAGCGATTTTATTGTCAGATCCGCGTTTTCATCTGCAGAATATAGAGCATGCGAAAAGAATTCTTGTAGCGAATGATTATCCACATGCGTTTATAAAAAAGTTTTGTAAAAGACGGATTATTCGTAATCTTGGCCTCTTAAGAGATAAAGAAGAGGGCAAAGATTCGGACAGTCCGGGCTTATCTTCTATTAATAATTGCGATTTAAACACTAAGAATAGGTTTGCGGTGTTCCCGTTTTACGAAAGTTTTAAATGTAAATTAAAAGCAGTAATGAAAAAGAATGGAAAAATTTTAGTCAACAAAATCACAGATAGTTTAATAAGTTTATTAAGTTAGGGAAGGATCCTACGACTATTGGTAATACGAGAAATGTTGTTTACAAAATAGAATGTTCCGATTGTGAGTCTTCGTATATCGGGGAAACTTACCGCTGTTTAAAAGCTAGGGAGTCGGAACATAAACGTTATATAGATAAAGGAGATATCACCTCCCGCCTTGCAGTCCACGCAATGGAAACGGGCCATACGTTTGATTTTCAAAATATAAAAATTGTTGATAGAGAGCCATCTATTTTTCGTAGAAGCTTCTCAGAAATGTTGCACATTCAATTTTTTGATGGTACGCTTAATAGGGCTGAGGATATGTGCCGCCTCAAAAATAGTTATAAGAATGTTATTTCTATTCTTAAGTTAAGCCTTCGTAGCTGCAATAGGTAGTATTTTTAATTAATTGTTTTTAGTTAGGAGAGATCGGAGACCGAACGATGATGGTGAGACATGCGGGTAGCATCGGGGCAGAGAAGGTGGCATACCGCTCCGCCCTCTCTTGCGTATAGCCAACATGTACTAAATAGGGATCGGCTGGCGAGGCGGAGCGGCACATCCCAGTGGGAGGTCGAAGAGTCCAAGTTGCTAGGCGACGCTCCGGCCATACTGTATTGGTCGCCAATGCGGTCATGGAAGGGACGTTTGAACTCGCGGCGCGGGCTCTTGGACGTGCTGCTTGGTATAGTATTAGTGCCATTTTCTCGTTTCGTATGCGAGCCTAGTATGTTGTGCCGTTGCGTTGGGGTTTTGATTTGTGCTATGTACGAATATTTTTGTATATATATGCGGTGGTCCTAAGGGGTATATAACGTTTGCGAATTTCGGGAAAGCCAGTCGTTCGTTCATCTCCACCGGTGTCGCATTACCATTCGGTGGCACCGGTCACTCTCCAAGAGCTTGAGTTGTTGCCACAATGTATAAGAGTGGCTTTGGTATTTTATTTAACATTAATTAGTTAGTTTCGTTAGTGTTTTTAATTAATTAATTTTACATATTAGGGACGACGTTCAGATGCATGGCTGTTCTGCTTTGCATTTAGGCGATATGTTTTTTTTAAAAAAGTTGTATTATTGAAGGTGATTTTTGTAGATTGAATTTTTTTTATGTTAATTTGTACAATTTTGTAAATTATTTTATGGTTTTTATATAGCCCTGAAGAGGACCGTAAATTCGGTCAAAACGTTGGCATAAATAAAAGTAACTTTGGCTCGAAGAGATGCATACATTCATTTTTTCTTAAAAGAATGGTTGTCCGTTCAAGGGTTTACGTACATACATATATTTTATTGATGAGAGATATAGATTTTCCAAGTTGATATGTATAAACATATAAAATCTTGTCAAGGAGATAGAAGGGCCATGGAGAGTTTGAAAACCTTTAATTTGGATGATAGAACAAATACTTTGAATTTTGGCTACATAAGGGTTGTGGAGGGTTTGAAAATTATTCTACAATTTAAATGAAGAAACAACCTTATACTTGCCAACCTTTTAACTTGAAAAGATTTTTTTGGTGGGTGGCGGGGAGATTTCACTACTTTTTAAAGGAATGCAATACATTTAACAAACAAGTTATAGTTTATAAAATATATTCTAAATTTATAGCTTTTAAGGTAAGATGTATTTAAAGCGATTTAGCTGCTAACGTAGAATTTATTTATGAACAGCAATATATGAACTAGAGTGACCTAACCAGGCATGGTAAAAAAATTCCATTCTGTTATGATCTATTCAATGTATATAGATAATATAAGTTGTCAAGCCAGTACTTAGAGGGATAATATAAGAATTTTTAAGTTGATACGGCTCAGCAGTTTTGAATTATTGAATTTTGAAATTTCTAATCTCTGATTATCTCAATACTGCTCAACAATACCATCTTCAAAATTCTTATACTATCCCTTCAAGCAGTGGACTTCAAAACTTGTATGATCTTTTTATCTTTTAGAAAGCAGAACATACATTTCCATTGGGAAAAAAGACGCTCAAACCACATTCTGGAAATTGGCTGTACTACGGGCACACTTTTCATTAAGCAAATCAATCAGAGGGATATCATGAGAAATTTCAAGTTAATCGTATAGGCCAATTTTGAGCTGTTCAGATGGTATGCGACTCTATCACTCGAAAGTATAGTACATGGAATAAAATGACTCTATCGCTCTACTCGAGTAAAATTGATTTTAGAATACAGGCTCTGCACTGCATATTCTCACACTGGAGATCTGTATGCAGGCAGGCCTCAAAAAAATATAAAAGAGAGAAATATAAATTTCTCTTTGTTGGCGTTTCGTCCCAGCTGTCAGAGTGGACTCCTCAGTAAGGCTCTGACAGCTTCCTTAGACGCCCGCCACTTCGAAGAGAAGCGGCATTTATGTGGTCTCGGCCTGCGTTTTTCTCTTGCAAGAGAGAACTTTATATTTCTCTCTTTTATATTTTTTTGAGGCCTGCCTGCATACAGATCTCCAGTGTGAGAATATGCAGTGCAGAGCCTGTATTCTAAAATCAATTTTACTCGAGTAGAGCGATAGTCATTTTATTCTTTGAGCTGTTCAATTTTGAATGCCTTATATGATAATTATTTTGAAATTGGTCGATACGATAAACTTGAAGTTTCTCATGATATTCCTCTGATTGGTATTTATAATGAAAACTTCGTTATTTTTAATTTTCAGAGTACCCAGAGTACAGGCAGCTTCCAGAAAATAAAAAGCAAAAAGACCATACAAGTAGTTGTTAAGCCCACAGCTTAGAGGGATAGTATAAGAACTTTTAAGATGGTACGGTTGAGTAGTATTGAGATAATCAGAGATTAGAAATTTCAAAATTAAAAATTCAATTTCTACTGGGCCGTATCAACTTGAAAATTCATATACTATCCCTCTGAGTGACTGACTTGACAACTTACTAGTTCTCATTACCTTATACAAAACAAAACAGGAATTCCTTCCCTTTATAACGTGACAGTTGTGTAACCTCCCAATAGGAATAGGAAAACATCGACTGCAAATTCTGTAAAAACTTTCTTCAATACTTAAACGATGCAAATACAACACTTTCACTAGCTTGTCAGATCACAAGAAAATTCTTTCCTGGTATAACCTGATAGTTATATGCCTTTCAATAAAACCTGAAAAATAAAAGAGAACATTTTAGCAGAGAATCAGTTCACAAAATCTTTCATTATATTATGTACGATTTATAAAACAGTAAAACTAAATACTTATCTAGTTCTAGTTATTATTGTTAATCCTCGCCATTCTTACATCCAAAATTTACAAGTTCTTCAAACGTGGGTGACATCTATTAAGTTTAAACTTAATATATATGGGTGGTTCTCTGACAAATCGAGCGGTCAATTTTTTGACCCTAACCAAAAATATTTTTAAAATGTTTCTAAGAGACATGTGAGTATCCCAGAATTTTTTCAGATTTTTTCCATCAAATATCTTCCAGTTACAGAGGGTCAAAGTTGATGAAATCAGGTTTTTTTGCTTTTTCTGACTACTTTCATTAATTTGTAAGGCCTGAAGGAAACATTTTTCACTATAAAGACATATAACATTTTTTTCTGGGAACTTTCTAAATTTTTCAAAAAAAAATATTTTTGAAGTCAAATGTATATGTTTTAAGAAACTTATAAGTCATTTAAGGGGTTATGCCTGAGTTAAACCTGAAAAAAACAATTTATCAATTAATAGGTAATTAAAAATTATTTATAATGAATATAAAAAAAATTTTGTTTCCTACTGAAAATATACATATTAATAGTAAATTTCAATATTTTTAAAAAATTATTTATGCATACTTACTATGTAAATAGTTCCATGTATGCAGTACTAAATTTCTGCATATTTTTTCCTTTGCCGCATGAATTTTCAAGTTCTGGTTGATGAATTATTTCCAAACTGGATGGAAAATCTTCTAAATTGCCTTCTCCTCAGCTTGAACGCAGGAAATTACTGAAAAATAAAAATTTTTTATTTTAGCAACGTATAAGTTATAATATATGTAATTATAGTGAATGTTACGTATGTTTAGATACATAACATTCACTTTTGACTTATCTTTGCAAATTCTGTTCCGTTCAAGCAGTGAAGAAAGGCCTCCTGGAGTTCTCCAAAAAATTTCAGGTTGATTGGTCCATTGGTTCTTGAGAAATCATGCGGTAACTGACCTAAGATGAGAAAAATTCAAAACTTGAGAAAAAAGCATTTAAAGTTTAACTTGACATTTAATGATATAAAATATACTTACAATTTTTCTTCACACCTGGACCTTATTTAAGTCAAAGATATACGTATCCTGGTCATCTTTGTCAAGTTTGAGGGTAATCCAAAAATTTTATTCGTGTCCAGTCCTCTGAAATGAAACAAAATGAAAAATCATTAAAAAAAGTAATTTTTCTAAATTTGAAACATTTTTATAATTAAGCTATAAAAATGCTTTTATTGTAAATAAATAAGTTTCTATACTTACATGTGATGAACAGAAGAGTAGAACTATCATCATCATATCAAGTTCATGTAGTTGAGAGGTTAGAGAAAATAGTCCATCAGGTGAGCTAAGGAGGCAGAAAGCAAGCAGACAGCTCCAATCAGCTGTTTAGCTTGCTCTCTGACCTACTTTTCAGCTAGACTGTTTTCTACAGAGCTGATGCTGTGACATGTGTGATGTGTGTGTGAAAAGTGTTTAATGAAAAAAATTAAAAAAAAAAGGAAAACAAAAGTGAAAAAAACAGAAAAAAATTGTGAATGTGTTTCAGTGTTTTTTAGTGTTTGTGTTGTAAATTATGTTGTTTGTTTACAAGTGAGGTTGTGTATGGTGTATAAGTATTTGGTTATGTGTGTAATGTGTGTATGTGTGTTTAATAAGCACCAGCTCTGTAGAAGTCATCATCCTGATGACTTCTCTTTCTTTTGGCTCGTCGTGCTTCAAGTGTTGAGTGTAGTCATAAGCGTTACTTTGTTTTCCAACTTTTCTGCTGGAGTCGATGAAAGCAACTGCGTTACATGATGTACAGGTGATGGATAGCTTGCTACCAAGACCTCGTACATCAACTTCATCAAATTTGATGCATCCGCCACAAGCTTTACAAGCCAGAAACTCCTGTAATCCTGGCAGAAGCAAAGAAATGTCAAAGATTCTATTCTGAATTCCACTCGGTTCTACATAAATTGATTTTAATTTTTGTCTAGACCTAGACACAGGAATTTCTGGCGGTACTGATGTTGAGGTACCTGGTAAAGCTTGCGCAGCAGATCTTGAACTCCATTCCCTGGACGTTGAAGGAACTGTATCAGGCGTAGGTGATGCTGAAGTGATTGGTGTTGCTCGTTCTTGTTGTATAGATGTTGATGCTGATGCTGGTGCTGGTGCTGTTGTCGAAACTTCCCATTGCTGTTTTTGATGAAAAATCTTGGGTCTTCTCTTTCTTCTTCCAAATCTTCTTTTTCTGTCAGATGATCCTGAAACTCTATATCTTGAGTCTGGACTCATCTTGATCACAAATCACTCTCACTTACTCTACTTTTTAACCACAAATGCTATCAATATTATAAAATAAATTATTTAATAATATTGAGCAATGCAGAATAAAAGTTGATATGAAAATTCAAAGCAAGTGTTTTTGCGCTCTTGAATTCTCAATCATACGGTAAAAGAGGTTACTAGATGAATAGCCTTTTCGAAAGAATATCGCGCGGCCCCGTCGGTAAGCGCCAAATTCAAAATTCGTTTTTTGCATAATTTTATTCATTGACGAATATTTGCGTCTAATTAATTTTTTATAAAGCATAATAAATAATCAAATGCTTTTTTAAAAATAAATTATTAATTTAAATAAACAAAAAAGAGGAAAATGTGGAAATAAGCAATTTGCAAATTTTTAATATTGCATAATTTTGCTCATTTTATTAATATCTTTTAACGGATTTTAATTGCATAATAGATATTTTTATTGTATTTTACATACAAATATTATGCATGAGAAGCATTAAAAGCTCGAAAAATAATCATGTTCAGTAACACAGCACTGACAAATAAAAACGCGAAAATTACGATTTTTTAAAAATACGCTATTCGCACGCCTTCAGTTTTTGGTCTGTAGCTTTCTACCCAATTTTTTTTGGGCAAAAGGGACTTCAGCATCGTATTCTACAGACAATTTCCTATGAAAAAAGTCAATAAAAAAAAAATCGATTTTTTGACGACTTTAACTCAGGCATAACCCCTTAAGCTTTAAAATCAAGTTTTAGGAAAGTTCGATCATCCGAATCAAAACCAAAAAATTCATGAAGATACCTTATTTCAATATAAAAAAGTCTGCGAAAGACCCATAATGTCAGAGGCCTTGGTTTCTCTGTAAAAAATCATTATAACAGTTCATATTTGAAAAAAATTTAGTTATATTGCTCCGTCGAAGCATTTAACCAATCTTATCAATTAAATAAGTTCGTTTATAATAATTTCAATCATAAAGAAACTAATAACGTTAGTGATAAAGTTAGTGATAAAAAAACTAATAAAGTTAGTCAGAAAAAGCAAAAAAACCTGATTTCATCAACTTTGACCCTTTGTAACTCAAAGATATTTGCTGAAAAAAATCTGAAAAAATTCTGGGATACTCACAAGTCTCTTAGGAACATTTTAAAAATATTTTTGGTTAGGGTCAAAAAATTGACCGCTCGATTTGTCAGAGAACCACCCATATATATATACGTATATGAAAATTTTTTGGTTTTATATTCATATATTTTTTTCTAGAAAACTGTGGATTGTTATACAAATTTTATAAGAATAAAAATACCTCAGAATTGGTCAAAGAATATTCATGAATTTTTTCAGATTGATCCGGTTCAATATTTTTATTTTTATGAAATTCGGAAAATCGAAATTTTAAAAATCATCCTGAAAATGTCTGAAAAAATTGAGAGCTTCGATAAATTTTAAGACATTTTTCTTCTTTCGAAAATTTGCTGAAACCTCATAGATTTTAAGAGAAAATTCTATAATTAGATCTGTAACGGGGCAAATGACTGCTGCACGACGATCACGGACTGTTGTCGTGTCACCGTCTTACCTGTATTGTCTAATAATACTACCCGGTGTAGTTTCTCGGTGATCTGCGTAGAAACGCGTTCTCCGTGTTGCTAAATTTACTTTAGAGTTCGGTAACAAAAAAGACGAAGCATAGGACACAAGAAATAAGTACTCAATGATTAAGCTAAGGAAGTGAGTCGTAGACTCGTGTATTTAAAATAAGATAATATATAATATATCCGCCTACAACGGTCGCACGCGCGACATCGGAGAGATTCGCGCGCAACTCATACAAGGAAGAGACGAGTATTCTGTAGCAGAGAATACTCGTCCTCGGCGACCTTGCCGAGAATAACTATCTTGGTGAGATTCGACTTACGCTTAATCCGAAGAACGTGTCGCTTCTTCGGTACTACTCGAGTCGCTGTTCTGCTTACGGGTTTCTGGTCTGGATTGCATAAAGAAGGCGTTCCTTATCCTGCACGCAGTTCATACTGTGCCTAACAACGGACAGAGTCTCCTCCGTAGCAGAACCAGGTAACCTCGGGCACAAGGATGGTCTTGCAAAAGTCGTAATCGCAACATGAAGTACGCACCTGCGTGGTCAAATCGAATCTGATCTAATCTTCACCCGCGCATCTCTCGCCTAAATACAGCAGCGATGCCTGCTGTGTCGTTCACATCGTACGACATAACGAGCGCGCGTTATTTAAATATCGACTCCTTACCTCTCGTTACAAGTCTTATACAGTCTTATTCTGGGCGTTAATGGGTTAATGAGTTACCATTTGTTAATATCACAAAATCAATCGTTATTAAGGCTATGACTTCACCTTCTTCCTTTGAATATTTTGGGCTATAAAAGTATTCTTTGAATTTATCATACAAAACTTTTGCATTTCGAAGATTGTGAAATATATAAGTGTAAACAAATAAATTACAGAATGCTTTAGGAAGTTCAATTTCAATTGTTTCTTGCAAACATGTATCCCATTATTCATCAGTAGTTATTAAATTTTTAACTTAAGCTACTTCATAATAGGTTGAGTAGGTTATTTTTTCAAATGTTCTGAAATCTTGAAACGATTGAGCTGCTTAAACATGTAATAATAACAGTCCTAAGTAATATATTTCTCGATCTTTCGAATTTATAAAAGACATTCTACTTAAAATAGGTTTATTTTATATTTTTCTTTGAGCCCATTCTTTTCGTTGATCATTAAAAATGGAATTATTGAGAATTTCCAAGTATAAATATTTCCTAGCATTTGGATCGTTGATATTGAGTTCAAACCATGCTGTTAGTGTTGAATTTTAATTTTTGTTTAATAATTCATTTCTAGCACTCTGAATTGTTGGGCAAAAGCCTGTGTTAAGAGGCGTTTGTAGTTGGAATTTCTTCTGAAAAACGGCGGGAACGAGAACTTAAATGAACAACACTTTCGGTTGAGCGAAACACATGAAATGTTTATTTCGCTCGGGTTGAGAGCGGAAAGCCTTTCGGCATATAACCCCTCTTGAAAATACACGCTGCGGAAACGAAAAAACGTGATAGTGTGAACGTGTGAGTGTGCGTGTACACAACGAGACAGAGATCTTACGGTGAGATCAATGCACCAGGGTGCGACGGGACGAGACGACGATCTCACACCGAGATAGTACGACGCCGGGTCTGCGTCCAGAACTCGGCGGACGTAAGTGAATGTATGGCCGTGCTTCGCACTAAACACTCTGAACGAACGCGCGCGAAACCAACGCACGTGGAGACGATCGCGAAGACGCAGGAGACGAGAGAGAAAGAAAGAAAGCTAGATCGAGAAAGAGAGATTGAGATTGAGAGCGAGGGAGATCGCGTTAGTATCAGCGAGAGAGAGGAGAGAATGAGAGAGAGAAAAAGCACCAACAATATAGCGCGGCACAGAGACGATGACGGTAACGACGATACGTAGGTGGAAGCGATTCCTTTGCCTTAGAGCGAGGTTTGCAGCTTCGAAGTTGCTAGGTTGGAAGCTCGAAACAAACCGGACGAGACGAGCGCGCGTGCTGATAGCGCCGCCACGAGGTCGACGGTGCCACAGCGCATGCGCAGTGTACGTGTCTCCGCTCACTCGCGCCGCGCGCACAAGATAAAGCCTCATGCCCTACGAATGCCGTTTTCTGACGGAACACACTGTGTGACCTAAGTCCGCAATTATGCCACGCTTATCAGTGATCTCACTTTCTATGCTTGTGCGGTTATACACATCGTGCCGTAAAGAACTACTTAGGCCACTTGTGTCGTAATGTACTATTTCACAACCTTCTACAAAATAAACAAATTCTTGATTTTCTAAATGAACTGCTAATATTTATATTACGTGAAATAACATGCATAGAAAATTTTAAAAATTTATACATTACTTCTGGTGGACTTACATATTTTGTATTTATCACACGCGGCCGCGCGCGGCGCGCAGAGCCAGCAGGCGCACCACTGGGCCGCAGCCGCCGCCATGACACCACCGAGGAGCACGAGGCGACGGCGAACGCAGCCAGCGCATGGCGCTACAGCGAGCGGCGCGGCGAGCGGCTGAGCCGCGTATATGTGTGTGAGCGCGCGCAGCACGGCGTGTGCTGAAGAGCGTATGGGTGCGAGAGAGACCGCACGATGCGGATAAAACACAGCGCTAGAGAGTGGAGGCTACCGAGCCCCACAGACGTATGCGAGGCCGATATTGGCGGTCGGAGTGGAGGCAACGGGCTTCTCCACACCGACAGAAATGCGCGTATGCAAGAATAATTGCGCCGGAGCCGAGAGAGAGAATAACGCCGAAGAGTGAAATTATGAATGTTGTACGCGGTAAAATAAAATAAATAGTAATGAAATAAATAGAAATAAGAACAAATAATAAGGATCATTGTCAAAGAGATCATGTAGGCGAAGAATAAAAAGTGTAAACAAGCGGATACAGCGAAAAGGAAAATGTAAACCATAATTACCGCGGCAAGTCACGTGACCACCAGAGCCGACTTATGTGTGTGTGTGTGTGATAGCAGGAGAGTGAGCCGCGAGTCGCGAGAGTCAGTCGCACGTACGCAGTGAGTAGAAGCACAGCTACGAGCAATTTACAGAGTTTTGAGATATCGAGAGTTTTGTGAAGAGAGATCCAGCAGCACTAATCCACCCGCGCACAATCGCGTCTCGTCCCGTATTCGCTTTCGACGTTTTACAGAGCACGAGACAACGGCTGTACGTGAGGAAGACTGCGAGCAGGAGAGATAGAAGTAAGCGAAAAGAAAGTGTGAAGACGAGCAGTGTTGAAATTCGCGAACGCCGCGTGAACGTGAGAAACCGGCCATAGCCGCGCGTGAAGTGTGTAGTGAAAGAGTAATAAAAGAAATTCCACTAAACCCGCGTGCATTTACTTATTAATACAATTACCGGCTCAAACGACCTGTGAGAAAGAGAGTCTCCGCCGAGGCCCGAAGCCTGTGAGCAAGCCTACCCGCGTCGTGTCAAGGCGCCCGCACCCCGAAAATAACAGACGCGAAACGAAGCTCGTCTCAAACCGCGGAGGGGAAGGCCCACACGAAAACCCCAGGAGACGCACCGTCGAGTCATCGCCGTGCCTCTCTCCTCGCCCGCCGCAGCCACCTGCCCCACCGTGTCACAACCTTGTAACAATATTACCCCGACGTAGCTCCTCTCGATGATCCGCGTAACTCTGCTAGCAAAACCAACCGTCGCGTGTACAAATGTGTGATGCGCCCGACAATTTAACAGAAATATTTTGAATAGCACCGATTATAGAAGATAAGTTGACTGCATTAAATAATTACAATATTGCTGATTACACTGACATTTAGTAATTTATCGATTATCTATGATAGGATGGGACGGCAAGTTTTTCCATAAAAGAAATTGTGTTTTACATGATAGAAATTGTTCCCGATTTTTTAAACATTCAGATAGATTTGTTGTATGGAAAATTATTCTTTTTTTTAATGAAGAGGATGATACCTAATAAGTTAATAATAGAATATTTAAATCTCATATTTAATTATAAATAATCGTCCTGAAAACATGTTATACATTTTGATGGAATAAGAATAACACATTTACTGTATCACTAACTAGAGTATAGTGTACATCAGCTTGGTGCTTCCACAAGTGACAACAGAAAAAGGTAATAATAAAAAAATAACTAACTCAACATCCTAGTCAATAGACCTGGCACGTTACAATAGTGTCAAAATGTAATTTACTGTTTAAATTATGAAATTAAGTGATATTTTTAGGTATGCTTGAATAAATTAAAATATTTTAAATTATTAGAATATTAAATCTTTATTATGATTTCAAATCATATACTTTATTATAAGTTAAATAATTTTAATTGAATCCAAAGTTTAGGAAAATTAATGTTAATAATTTCATTTGAAAATAAAATTTCCAATTAATTAAATAAAAAAATAATTTTATGTATTTTATATTAAGTCGAAATTAATAGCTATTAATTAGCTTTTTTTATGTTATAAAAATAAACTAAATTTTTAAGTTATTAGATTCATAATCTAAAAATATACTTGTTAAGTATTCGCGCACAAAAGTTAAGTCGAACACGAAGAATGAGAGAGCGCGCGATCGGAAAACACGCAGGGTGTTTAACTGCGCTTCAGACGAGCGCAATCGGGAAAATCACAAGAAACGCACCGATAACTTGTGGTGATATTACGCGGTTGACTCGTTCTCAAATATGAACATAAATGATTACATTTGCCATAAAATCTTACCTTGATTTGCTGTGGCTGCTCGGCTGGGCTAGAACGGCAATAATGATGCGAAGGTGCAAAAGCTCGGAGTGCGGCTACGGCTTGGTCCCAAACAGGAAGTCTCGATCGGATTTTATAGCGAAAATATTGTAGCAAAAATTATTCAAGACACGACCAAGCAATTCGGATGTAATGCTATTTATTCTCAAAAAGGTAACAATATGCCACTCGGGCCTCTGAGAGCAATTATTGAAAATGATAGAAATTCTAAACTGTAACTCGGAAAACTAGAGAAAACACGTCGAGTCCGCTCGGAGGCTCAAGACGCTCTGCCGGAGGGCGCGCAATTATGCATGGGAGAGAGCGCGTCACTTTCGCTCCCACTACTTGTTCTTACCTCTCCCCCATCCCTCTCTTCGCTTCATTAGCTACTTCGCTTTCTCTTGCACTCGTGAACTTCGGGTGAAGTCCGGCGGCGCATGGGAGGGCGAAGCGCTTGGTCAGCGTTTCGAGGGCTGGAGGAGAAGTACCGCTATCGCTCGTCTTTGTTCGACTTGGCGATAGTTAGGCGCATACTTAGTGCACTTCTCTAATGTCTTATGCGTTATGCGACGTTGCCGATTTGGTCGTTCGGTATCGTCACATAACATCCTCCCCCCCTTGGAAGGTTTGCCGTCCCGGCAAACGTTGGTATCGAATGCGGGGTGGGTAGGGGTGGGTTTATTGACGAAATCCCAGAGTATGGGGGTGTGATTCAGCCTTTTGATTGTTTTTTGTGCCCTTTGTGTTAGTTGAAAGTGAAATCTTATCTTAATTTTATTGCTAGTACTTAAAACTAGGGGACGCTTGGGTCAATGCAATAAATGATTTATGTTAATTATGACTGTAATGTATATCTTAATGTATTTTGTTAAAATATTTACGGGGATTATTTTGTAATAGTATAAGGAATAATAAATGTAAAATATGAATGTTTTAATGCATTATTGACGATGTTGTATTTTGCACTCCTGTAAATGTAGCCTCCAGTTGGTAACTGCAATAGATTTGCCACATAGTCCATGAACTTTCCTATCTGCTCTGGCCTGGTAGACGGCCAGAAATTTCTTATCGCATTTTTTTAATGCATTTTCTATGTCTTCTTCCCTGCAGAAATTGATGAACCCCATGTGTGTGTGTGTCTTTGCATCACACTTCTCCAGAGGGATGAGGGTATAGCGGGTGGAAATAATTTCCCCCAATTGTGCAAAGTGTTGTGTTGCTTCTTTGCACAACATTCCTCGTGGTACCTTTATGCATAATGTTAATTTGTTCACTGGGCGATTGTCTTGCCTAGTGTTGTTCCTTCCATATTGTGATTGATATTTATCCGCACACAATTCCAGTGCGGCTTTTGCAGAAGCTTCTTGTTCGAAATGGATGAAAGCCATCCATCTCTGCGCTTGTTCATCTGTTGTGTCTTTCAATGGCACAATGTCAAATTTTATTATTTTTCCATATGTTGCAAAGTAATTGTGCACTTCATCGTGTTCTTCCTCCATATACTAGATTTTTATTTTTTTGAAATCGGTGTCCCCTTCGACACCTTCTTCCGTGAAGTCATGTTCGTTTATTGCCCTTGTGCATAGCGCTAGTTGCTCTACACTTGCAATATCATCTTCTGCTAAGCTGTTGTTGTAAGTGGCTTTGCTCACTTTGAAAGAAGAATATTTGCATGTAAAATGCTGTATGTATGCATTTTCATCCAATTCCTGCAATAGTTCTGCTGCTCTTAACAATGATCCGTTATGCAAAATCTTTATAGTGTATGCATCCGGATTGTCGAATTGTTTTATGTGCAGGTCTTGGTACTCTATCAGCAGGTTAATTGCAGGTATTGCTGCAGCTTCTTCTTCTTCCTGCTCTATCGCTCCTGCATTTTCGATGTCTAATCTTCAATGTCGTTTGACCCATCTTCTACGTTTTGCGCAGTTGCTTCTGCATTTTCGGTTGCTCTTTCCGGGAGAATTATTGGGTTCCACTGTGATATGGATTCCGCGTTATCCAAAACGATCAGTTTCACTGATACGTCTTTTGCATAAGTAACGTCGATTTTTGCGACGTTTTTGTTTTGTACAACATGCAAGGTGACGTCGTCCACTTCTTCCAATTCTCCAAATATTTTGATGTACGTGAGTACTTGGGTTACCGCCGTTTGTGGTTCGTAGGTAACCCTGATTTTTCGTGCATTTCTGATTTGAGTCTGCACGTGTAGGACCTTGACTCCTCCTCTGTCCATCTGAAACAAAATGAAAGGAAATATGGTGGTGTTAAATGGTGTCATGTATACTTTTTTAATTATAAACGAAATTTTCGCTTCATGCATAGCGGGTTAGTTTAGCTATTGGTTCGCATGGTTAGTTCTTTAAACAGTGTTGTGTAGTTGTGTGTGAGTAATGTTTGTGATGTGTGTGTGTATGTGATACGTTGGTAACGTATTGTAATTATACATTGTCAGCATTTTCTTTTAAAATGTCTGCTGCAAATTCTACTATCCATTCCTCTTTTGGTTCTGTTGGTATTTCCTTGTTGTCTAATTCTTTTTTTTCTTCTTTTTCCTCTAACTCCATATCCCAATCTTCTTTTTCGGTCTCAACGGGTGTGATGTCTAATTTTTTCCAGTTATTTTTCATGTCTTCATTTCCCCAACTGTTTCATTGCCTCCTCGTGTGCAATTTTCATTTTGTTTTTGCCATTGATGTTTAGCATACTTGAATTTTCTGCATACTTTCATTATTATTTTGTCTACGTTTTCTTTGTCGTGGAAAATGGTTTCTATTATGTATTTGTCTGGGACTTTCATGTCTCCTTCCCAGGACAGATGGTGGTAAACCATGCATGTCGTCATCTGTAGGTAATCGAGTAGTTCGTCTCTTGTTTCTTCATCATTTACGGAGAAATAGATTTTTCTTGCTGCATGGATGGTAGCCATGATGTTGTCATTATCAGGTTCTTCATCTGAACTACTTGAAATGTTGCTTTCGGCCTCTTCAGGTTTTTGCTTGGTGAGCTTGTTTTTCTTTCCCACGGTGTATAGTGGTTGTCTATACTGCCATGGTACGTAGCGCATTGGCGTGGTATGAAATCTCATGAATGATGGTATATCATTCTTGATATGAATATTGATGTCTTCGATTTTGTAAGAACCATAAGCTATTGATATCCCAAGTGGTTCTCTTGGGTAATCCTTTTCTTGGTAACTAATTGGAATGTCAATGTTCAGACTAATGGTGTCCATTCTAGCTATTCTGCAACACAAATGTGTGTGTGCTTAATTTATTATTAGTGAGTGTAAATTTGTTTATTAGTTACAGACAGTGGTGTGTGGGGTGTGCACATTGAAAGGTAATATGTGTTTATTTACTGTCTCAAATAGGGTGTGTTTAAATGTTCAATAAGTCCATATTTAAATAATTCGTCTCGTCTAGTAATGCATTTTCTTGTTGGGTCGACATGTCTTCAGTGTTGTTTGCTGTTGTTTTTTTCTTGTTATGTTCTACATCTGGCATCAGATCCTCGTTTGGAGATTCTATCTCTTCTTGTTGGATTGCAATTGGTATTTTAGATTTTTGCAACTTCTCCTTGCATAGAGTTTGTTTAATGCAGGTTTTTTCGTGCAAATGGTAAATGTCTATGTCGATGTGTTTATTGCATTTATCATGTTTTTTTGTGTACTTTTCTTTGTTTGATTTTGATGGTTTTCTGGGTACTGAGTATACGGCATTGTATTTAGCGTCGCAATCAATTTTTGCTTTTTCTGCGTCCTGTTCTTCAAAGTATTGTACATATCCATATGCAAGTTTTCCTTTTTTGTCTTTTATAGTCTGATAGTATACTAATGGTCCATATTTTACAAATGCTCTGAAGAATAGTTCATCCTTAACTGTGTCGGAGTATTCCCAGGGTAATGTACAGAATAGTCTATGGTTGTCCATCGGAGCAGGTTGTCTGTTTACAACATGCACTTCTGATTTTACTGGGCATGATTTTTTTTATTTGAGTGTTATCTATTTCTTCATCCATTGGTATGTTTCGTCGTTTAGCTGCTTGTGAGTTCGTGGCTTTTTTGAATCTATTCTGTTTTATTAATGTTGCTCTTCTTTCGTATGCTTTGGTTGCGTCCCTTTCCGTGTTGAATATCATGGTTATTTTCTTCGTTCCTGCTTCAAATTTATGCTGTTTATAGTGCATTGTTATTGGTGTTGCTATGTACTCGAATTCTCTTAGTATGGCATACATGGGTATGTCATTGTCACAGAAAATGGTGATTGCTTTCCGCTGCTTCGTGGCCATGTCGTTATTTTTCTAAAAACGAAAATCGTTGTTTTAGTTGACTTCCGCTTGTTGTAGTGGTAGATCTAAAGTCATCTGTGGTGTTTGTACGTCTCGTCGTGTGTTATATTTGGCTTTCGCGCCTTCTCCTATTGTTATATTCTGTAGTTCTGTAATGTCGATATTTTTTGTGTTGTGTTTGTGTATTTTATGTGTTTGCTTTTTTGTGCGCAGAGTCAATTTTTTAAATATTTTTGTTTTTACTATTATATAAATTATTCTAATGAAAATTATTATTTGTGTAGTTATTCCTCCATAAACTAGGGTGTTAGTTTTGAAGTCTTTGCGTTTGCGGTCGCTTATCTGATTTAATTCTTTTAAAATTTCAGTTAGGGGTCTTTCTTTTTTGTGATTTATTGACAGGTCATTATTATGAATTTTAAATATGTGGGTATTTGGATATGTTTCAATGTTGTGTGATAACAGTGGGTAATTTTCTGTTAATTTCAGACTTATATTTGGTGAATATATGTACGTGAAATTTGTTTGTTTTGTGCTTTCACCTGCTAGAACTGTGGTTGCAGTTTTAACTATGCATCTAGGTGATATTCTTAATATTCCTGCTTCTTTAATTGTTATTTTGTATTCCGGGTATTCTTTGCAAATGAGGGTCATTGGTGTGTCAGAAATTGTGGAGTATAGCCAAGATTTGTCTTGCTCCAAATAGTTCCATTGTATTTGGGTCAAAGGGTTGATTCTAATGTCGCAATATTTGATGGTGTCAATTGTTGGGTCTAATAATAACGTAATCTCACAATCTGTCGATTCGGGAGTATTGTGTTGCGGACCAAGAATCGGGCAGATTTGTGCGTAATGGGTGGTTAAACATTTGTTTAATCTGTTTTCATTGAATTTTATGTATTTCGTTTGATCTTTTGTTGTGGCAATATGAGTGTGAGATGGCTTTATGTGAGCCATTCCCAAACTAATGTTATGATGCCATTGTGGTATCGCAATGGGGTGCATTTTGTATAATTGATATTCTGCGTGATCTACTAATGGTAAATGTTGGATTATTATTGTTTTTCCATTTTGATGTAGTGCATCAATTTTGGAAATTTTAATTATTTCTTCTGTTCTCATGTGTTCAGAAGGTATTGGTAAATTCATGTCCTTACTCACTCTTTTGATATCTGTGTTTATTTCTTGCAGAATATTGTTCGAGAGTATTTCTGGGTGAATTTTACCATTTTTTATCTCCCTTAATATGTCAAGTAATTTTTCATGACTTTTTGTAATGTGGTCAATGGTCATGTCTAATCTTTTGACATAGAGCATTATTTCTACTAGGTATTTCATTTGCTCACTTTCTTTTAGTACATTTGTTATTACTTTAGTAAGTGATTTTTCGAAACTTTCTAGGATGGTTTGGTAATTTTTTGTTATTTTGTATAATTCTTCAAACTTTGTTGCTATTATGTGCGTATTCTGGTCTACTAAATTTATTACTTGTTTTTGATCTTGGAACAATTGGTCAATGTTCTGTTTGACATTGTGAATGTCATCTTCTGTTGCAAGACCAAACAGTGATTTGCTTATGGATCCTATAAATCCTAAGGGTACCATTCTTTTCATCCTGATACTCGAAGGGTATTTCGTTTCGTGTTAGGATATTCTACTTGACCTAAAGTGGTGATGGTGTCTTTAATTGTTTTTCTTAATTCTGACAGATTTTGTTGTTTGATTTCTAGCAGATCAGTGCCTAGAGCATTTTTGCATTTATATTCTTCTATGATTGTAATGCATTTGTTGTATACTTCCACGTGAGATTGTGATAGGTTATGTATATCTAAGAATTGGTCAACGTCAATGACTATGTTGACTTTCTAGTTCGTTCTAATTATTTTTACTGTATCTGTTTTTTCATAATAAATGCCAAGGTTTGGTGATAATGATTCCATTGAATGTAATTTTTCTGCAATTAAGCCTGGTAGACTGATGATGACGAAGATGAGTAGAATTGAGTGGTGAATCATCTGTAACACAAATGAAAGCTAATCAGAATTATTTTCTGATTCTGACTCATCAGTTTTTGTGTATACATCTTTGAGTTTGTCAATGTGTTTTCTAATTCTTTTGCCATTGGGGTATTCTAAAATGACATTTTTTCTACCAACAAATTCGAATATTTTTAGTGGTTTGTTTCGGTAGGCATCCAATTTACTTGTTCTTGGTTCATTGATTAAGCGTGCATATCCGCCTATTTTGCCTTTGAACTTTCTTATTTAATTGTCGTATCTTTCTTTCGACTTTATCTTGTTTTTTATTTGTCTTTCACCTGCTAGTACTTTCATTTCGTCTAGACGAAGTATTAAGTCTCTGATGTAAACATTGTATGTGCGAAGTTTTTCATCAGATGGTATTTTGATTGGAAAACGTGCAGTTTTCCCGTATACTAATTCAAACGGTGTGAAGTTTGTTGCGGCACGAATACTTGTATTATACGTGAAGGTGGCAAATGGTGCTAATTTGTCCCAATCATCGTATTTCTCTGAGTATATTCTTATGAATTCTACTAGTGGTGCATGGCTTCTTTCTAATGAGCCATTTGTTTGTGGTTGGTAACCTGATGTTGTTAATCTATTTATTTTAAAAATTTGCAGCATTGTTTCTACTATACTTGATAGAAAACTTGTTCCTCTGTCTGAGAGTATTGCTCTTGGTGCCCCAAATTGACAAATTAAATGTTTGACCAGTGCATCTGCGATGGTGGTTGGATTCAGATTTTTAATTGGTATAGCAATCAAATACTTGTTAGGTTGCATTGCATTGTTAGCAAGTGGCAATTACCTGATGGCGTTTGTCTTAATTTGCCGACTGTGTCAATCGAGACTTTGTCAAACGCTTCTATTGGTGTGTCATTCATAATCATTGGCTCTCTTAATTTTATAGAATATCTATTTATTATAATAATAGAAAATAATATTCGTAAATAAAAATATATACTAATTAAAGATCTAATAATTAATATATAGATATAAATATTAGAATAATAATTAGTCAAAATAATTAAAGCAGAAAATTTTATTAAGAATCCATATATTGGTGGAATGGATGCTAAAGAAAAAATACATAAACATATTAAATAAAATCTTGTTTAAAACTGACTCTATCGCTCGATGATGGTAGTTAGGAAAGTTAATAAAAATGCGTCTCTTCGAGCCAAAATGGTTTTTTAATTACGCCAGACGTTTCAGGGTATTGTACCCCCTCATCAGTGGCTAAGCAAATATTATTAAAATTTTTTACAAAAACAATAGGAAAAATACAATAAACTAAAACAAGTTAAAAAATTACCAAAAAATCCAATTAATTGAATCGTCTACTACATTGACGAAACAAGAAAACGCAGACGGCGCTAAAAAATTACAATTCGCAAAATTTAGGTCGTGTGTTTTTTCCTTTTGTTTAAGTTTTTTTCGAGCGTCACACTCGTAAGTTGTTTATTTTTGTAACGATTATTGTAACTATTATAAATTGTCTTTTGTACATTTTTACTTTAAATTTTGCGAATTGTAATTTTTTAGCGCCGTCTGCGTTTTCTTGTTTCGTCAATGTAGTAGACGACTCAATTAATTGGATTTTTTGGTAATTTTTTAACTTGTTTTAGTTTATTGTATTTTTCCTATTGTTTTTGTAAAAAATTTTAATAATATTTGCTTAGCCACTGATGAGGGGGTACAATACCCTGAAACGTCTGGCGTAATAAAAAAACCATTTTGGCTCGAAGAGACGCATTTTTATTAACTTTCCTAAATAAAATCTTATTGATTTTTCTAATTTTATTATACTTAATGAATTTAAATAATTTAATTCAAAGTAATAAAAGATTATTCTAAGAGTTAATATAATAAATATATAAATTTTAAAATAAATTATTCATCTTATTTCTCTAATTATTATAATAGAAATAATTCAAGTTATTTGAATTATAGATGAATATGATATAATTATTTTTAAATTTGTTAAATTTATACCTTTAATAGAACTATAATTTCTTATTATTAATAATATTACTAAAATTAAAATTAGGTTGTTGTTATTTATAATAAATAAAGGAATAAATTTTTCAATAGTTGATAAAATAAAAATATTTATTCAATTTAAATTATTTATTATTTTTAAATACCATTGATAAAAAGGAGGTAAACCTAATTTAGTTATACTTAAAAAAATTAAATATATTAAATTACTAATATTTAAGTAATTTATTAAAATTATAAAAAATAAAAATAAATCAGAATTAAAAGTTTGAATTAAAAAATATTTTATTAATCTTTCTTTTTTAATATATTTATCAAAAATAATTAATCTAATAAATCTAATTATATTAATTTTGTGACGAGTATCGTCACGCCCATCAGTGGTTAGATTTAGCTAGAGCAGGGAATATTAGAATTTTGTAGGAAAAACTTAGTGCGAAATCGCGAGTGTTCGTTATAAGCATAAGCGTGCGAAGATATACATTGCGTGTATAGGGTAGCGAGCGAGCGCGAACGTTGCCGAGTGTTTACATCGCGCGGCTAGACTTGTCGTCCGCGAACGTAAACATTGCGCGCTTCTAGCTATCGAAAATTTTAACATTGGCTGAAATATTATTTCGGGAAATAAGTTTTATTTTCTCGTCGCGTGATTTATATGTTCGATGTCTGCGATTGATCAGTATAGGTAATTACTGGATTAATAGTTGAATAGCTAATCGAATCTCAGATTGTAATTATGCTAGGGGAAAATTTTTTTAATATTATTAATTGAACAATTGAGTATAAATAATTGTTTTTCCCCATTGATATTAAATATTATTTATATTATTTATATTATTTAATATAATTGTAGTCAAATCGACTGGTTAATTTTTCTATTTTATATATTGTGTGTGATAGCGTTATTTTGGCGTTACTAACAGCTATATAGCATACGCGCTCAGCTGATTGTATGTGTGCGTGTATCAGTGTATCACCGAGTTAGGGTAAGATACAGGTATACTGTACGGAGCGTATCGCAACGGCGAAGCGTTGATTTACCGACAGTGTAGATAATAATTTCTATTTGAATTTTGTTTTGAAATTGAACTTTATTTTTCAGTGTAAGTTTATTGAATTTAAATTGAGGTTTTTGACGAAGTATTTTATTTTATTTTGGTTGTTTGTGATACAATTTAAGCGAAATTTTTTTTCAATTTAAATTTTGGTAAAACAGTAAACTCTTAATTCGAGTACAGCTCGGTAATAAAATCTTTTTTTTTTTGGTTGTTGTAAATTTTATTTTGGAATTTTCTTTCGAATCGGAAAATTTTCTTTTGAATTTTTTTTTCCTGTTTCTGGTTGTAGTTTGGTTGGTAAGTTACATAAGTGTAATTTAGAATTGCACAGAATTTCGAACGAAGGAGGCTGTGACTGAATTAAGAGCGACACGCGGAATAGTTTTTTTCAATTATTTAGATTTTGGTCATTATTAGTTTATTTCTTTCGTAATTTGTCTCTAGTGTCGACAGAAAAAATTCGTTTAAGTTAGCGGGATCGCATTCCAATTTTGAAAATGGCGATGCGCGTGAATATTTTCGAAGAAGCAGATCAAGAAATTGACAGATGGGCAATGTCATTGTCAGAAGATCGATTAAATGATTTATTGCAGAGATTTGAATTAGTAATTGACACGAGTAGATACAGTAATTTTGGTAGGTTAATTAGGCGTTTGCGCGGTGATTACACTGCGTATGATTTTGTTGTGACGAATGAGCCTAGCGATATCGCGATGTCGAGAAGAGACGCAACTTTTCAGAAGATTATTTTGAGAGAAGAAAATTTATCAAATGAGACGAAGTCAACGACATGGGTACGATTGGGGTTACCGACGACGTTAGAATCAGAAGCATCATTTTTAGATGATAATGAAGAACAAGATGAAGAGACGTTAGATGACTTTTTGCGGATACTCCGGAATAATGATTTAGAGTCCACCAGAGTTTCTAGTGAAGAAGAAGTTGGGATATCGGGAGTACAGCCTATTGTTGAGGTAGCGAAGGTACACAATGAAGCTGAAGAAATTGTGGAGCTTCAACAGCGAGACGCTTGCACTAATAGTGGTGCTGTATACAGTAATCAAGTTGACTTAGAAGATAGAGAAGTAATCCAAGATAACCAAGCTGAAGTAAGTGCGAAGTTGCGAGAAAAATTAGCTGAACAGCGCGAGTTGGCTAAAACATCAGATACCAGATGGAATGCGTATGCTGCTGGAGTGGAAAAATCCATAGTGGAGCTTAGTGGCTATTATTGCAAATTAAAAGAAAATTTTGAGAAGTTCCAAGTTCAATTCAGAGATACGTTTGTTGTGCATAGAGAACCTGATGCTCATAGTACGAAGATGAACCCGAATGCGACAAGATTTTTGTCCGGTCATACAACTCAGAAGGCTGGAACGAGTGAATTACCATTAAGTGCAGAACCCCAAGGTGTGTCTCGGAGGGGGGGAGAATCAGCTGCTTCAACAAGTAAGGCAATTGGTGAATATTCGTCCGCGTCCAGACCAACGTATCGTGACGTTGGAAAAATTGAATCCAGTTTGATGGTGGTAAAGATAGCTGCATCGAAGAATTTATTCAAAGAATGAATGAGTGTCGAGCATCATCGCATTTAGATGATACGGATTCATTGATTGCGTTACTCCATGTTATGACGGATGGAGCGTTAATCTGGTGTCGGCAAATGCGTCAGACGTGGAAAACTTGGAAAGAGTTTTGCTGTGATTCTAGGAAAAGCTATGGTATGGATCAAGATATCCAGATGAAGTTGTTAGCGGAAGCGCAAGCGCGTACACAAGGAGGAGATGAGCGAGTACGTGATCACATCATTGCGATGCTAGCGATCATGAGTAGGTTGAACGATCCGCCGGTTGCTGTACAACTGAAAATGATTTACGACAATATGCTAGCTGGAATTAGAATGCAAATTCCTCAGGCACAGGTGAAGAATATCGGAGATCTTATTACATTAGCTAGGAATGCTGAGAAACTAATTCATGATAAGCGTCATTATAAGCCTCCTCCTTCACCTAACAGATGTTTATTGCCGAAATTGGCCTATAAAGGAACATATGTCAAGAATGTTGGGGAGAAGACGAAGAGCGTAACGGCTGTTTCGTCAGTAGCAGAACCTGCTGATTTGCGTGAAGCTGTAAGGTTGTTGTAGGAGGCTGTTGCTGAGTTAAGGTTACCCCCAGCTGCCAATTCAAGAGGTTGTGTAGGAAAGAAATCTAATTTCAAAGGAGCGAAGTCGCAGACCCAGACTAAGACTACAGTATCTGACAGTAAATCGGAGAAAATAAATGCTGTTTCAGAAGAAAAGAAAAGTGCTCCTAGACAGCCACGAAGTGAGCATAATAAAGATCAGGATTCCTGGGGTCCTTGTGAGGTGTTATGGCTGCGGATGGCCTCGGCACACCACGAAAACTTGTCCAGAGTGCTCGCAGAAGAAGAACTCTGGGAATAAATTGTCTGAAGGTAAGAAGACTTCAGAAAACTCGGGAAATGAGAATGGGAGCAAGTAGTTAAGGCCCCTACTTCTCCTATGGTTTTGGCGGTCTCCCAAGACGCAAGTCAGGCTACTGAAGAAACAGTGATGCCTATTACAGTATTTGACTCATCCAATGTTAACTGCAGTCGCTGGTGGATGCCAGTGAATATTGGTGATTTTCATTTACGAGCACTTTGTGACTCGGGAGCTGCGCGTACTGCTTTAGGTCCGATTGGATTACAGATAGCGTCAGCGCTGAAAAAAGCTATTGTTCCTTATACTGGACCAGGTGCGAAACTCGCTGATGGACAGCTTGTGCCGATTTACGGGTATGTTCAATTGCCGTTCACAGTGTTGAATCAGTCGCGAATTTTAAATGTTATGATTTTAAGTGCACTCGATTCCGAATGTATACTCGGAACAGATTTTATGCGAGCATTTGACGCGATTCTGTTACCTAGAGAGAATAGATTACAAATAGAAGGTGTCACCGAATCAGTTCCTCTAGATTTCTGCTCTCTCAGAAGGAGTAGCAAGTGCTCTCGCAGTCATCGGTTTGGCCGATGTTACCTCAGAACAGCGAAAACGCCTACAAGAGCTGTTAGACAGTTGGCTTCCAGCTGGGGAAGTACCGTTGGGGTGTACATATCTGATCCAGCACAGTATTATTGATGTGGGGTCTGCGAGACCGATTAAACAACGTTATTATCCAGTGTCAAAGAAGATTGAGGAAGAGATGCATGCTCAAGTATTAAAAATGTTAGACGCGGGTATTATACGCCGTTCTAACAGCAGCTGGTCAAGCCCCGTAGTCATGGTCCGCAAATCGGATGGTATCTATCGATTTTGTGTTGACTATCGGAAGCTTAATGCTGTTACAACCGTGAGCGCGTATCCGTTGCCATACATGGATACTATTTTGAGTAAGCTTCAGAAGGCGAGATATATTTCTACCATTGGTATCTGGGTTGGGTTTGTTTGAATTCACCCGTCTACCTTATGGTGTAGTAGGCGGGCCTGCAACTTTTCAAACGCTGAGTGACCGGCTCATTGGACCTGAATTAGAGCCGTACACCTTTTCCTATTTGGATGACATTATTATTTCTACCGAGACTTTCGACGAGCATTTACATTGGTTAGATGTAGTTTTGAAGCGAATCGCGGAAGCTGGGTTGACTATTAATCGAGGAAAAAGTAAATTTTGCTGTGACGAAGTTAAATTCTTAGGCGTCATTGTGAATCGTGAGGGATTTTGTCCAGATCCTCGGAAAGTCGCACGGATTCTAGAGTATCCGGTTCCGAATACTCTGACCAAATTGAAGAGGTTCATGGGAATGGTTTCCTGGTACCGGAAGTTTCTGGATCGGTTGAGTGATGTCGCGGAGCCGTTCAATCTAGTGCGACGTGGCAGTGCAAAATTCACTTGGAGTGGAAAGCAACAGGACGCGTTTGAACAAGTGAAAATTATACTTGCGACAGCGCCTGTATTACACAGACCATCGTTTGATCATCAATTTATTATCAAAACTGATGCGAGCGACAGCGGCATTGGTGCGGTACTCATGCAAGAGATAGATGAAAAAGATTACGTCTTGTCTTATGTGATTCGCACTTTAATCTCTGCGGAGCGTAATTATTCAGTCACCGAGAGGGAATGTCTTGCCGTTCTCTGGGCAATTAAGAAATTTCGTGCATATGTGGAGGGTTATCATTTTAAGGTAGTTACAGACCACTCAGGTTTAAAATGGCTTTGTAATCTACGTAACCCTAACGGTGGATTAGCTCGATGAGCATTGGAGTTGTAGTCATATGACTATGAGATTGAATATCGACCTGGCAAAGAAAATTATGTCCCAGATGCGTTATCGCGGATGTTCGAAGAAGATGACTTGGATGAACAGCGAATTGCATCTTTAAAAGACATTCAAGAAACTATCAAAGATCAGTGGTATGTACAAATGTATCGGCAAACTTTGAAAAAGCCTCACGAATTTCCAGATTGGAAGATTGTATTTGCCCGAGTTAACTTTTGCATACAATACATCTATGCAAAAGTCTACAGGAGTTAGTCCAGCTTTCCTAAACATGGGAAGAAACCCTGCGCCACCGCTTAGTACCAAGCGAAAGGAAGAAAAGGCTGCTAGAGTAGAAGCTCAGAAGATTGCAGTGAAGAATTGGGAAGAGCGGATGTGTAGATTATTTGATTTGCAATTAGATGTTGAGAAGAATATCGAACATGCATCGCAGAAGCAGGCACGATATTATAACGCGAAACGCAGACAAGTTATGTTTAATATCGGTGACTTGGTCTGGACGCGTAATCGCATTTTATCGTCTGCTATTCAAGGTATTAATGCTAAACTTGCACCGAAATTTGCTGGTCCGTTCAAGATTACTGCTAGAATTGGACGTGATGTTTATGCAATGATTAATGGGCAAGGTGAATGCTTTGAGAAAATATATGTTGTCGACATCAAACCGTATGTTCAAGGAGAAGGTCCTACGTTGGCTGAAGAATTGGTTGAAGATGAAAACTCTATTAATGCTTCTGATGAAGAAGACGATGATCCGGTAGAAGAAGACGTTCCAAATATCCAGGAAGCGATCGTTAGTTAAGAGAATGAATGTGAGGGGCGAAATATTGCGCTGAGTGAAAACGTGGATGTTCCACGTAAGCGTGGTAGGCCGCGTAAAACTCGAATCGTCGTTTCTTGTGATACGAGGGCTCCTGGGGGGGGGGGAGGAAGCGACTCTCGCGGAATCTGACGCGTCCGAAACTGAAAATAGAGGTTCACCGGTACTTCATGCAAAACGCGGTCGACCGAAAGGTTCTAGTAAACAGCGAGAACCGCAAGTTCAGTTGTCTCCAAGATGTACGCGATCAAATAGGGCGAATGTTTAGGGTAGAATAGGGTAATAGGTGTGAGAACCCCCGTATTTGGCTGACAACAATCATCGTTTACCATAGGACCATGAGCGACAGCGCGAACCAGCAGCAGTTGGTGCCCTATCGTCGGCAGCAGAGGGTAGTGGTGCTGCCTCCGATTTCGGAGAAGGCCATCCCGCTTCCATCCAGTTTAGGGGAGGTTCCAGAGGAGGTGCTTTTGTCTTCAGGGGGACCGACTGCGGACGACTCGGTTCTCCATCTCGTGAGGGTAGAGGAGAGATGGGTGGTGGTGAAGGCGGAGCTGGACGAGGCTCGCCGACTCCGTGAGGAGTATCGGAGAAAGGCTCAGGGGGCCTTCGCTCAGCTCGATTTTTTCCTCTCCCAAAACGGGGCGGAGGGCAGAAAAGTGGCGTGGAGTTACCCGAGGGTGGTGGCGGAAGAGAGAGAAGCGGAGGCCGCCCGTGATGAGAAGGCTCGGCAGCTGAAGGAGGAGCGCTTGGCTAGGTTGGCTAACCAGCAGAGAAGATGCTGCGAAGGCTCGGATCCAGAGGGAGTTGGAGGAGCTTCGCCAGGCCAACCTGGAGGCGGCGAGACTTCAGCGGAAACGCGCTCCCATGTGTTACGTGTGTGGGTTAGTGGGGGTAGAGCGTGGACGCGAGTGTCCTCGTCGGCATTTACATGCTCAACAGCCTCGGTAGGCTGGATGTGCCAAGTCGCTTAAACCTTTTGGTTTATGTTTTTTTGAATATACTTTTGTAGAAAGAAAGCTAATAGTGTTTTAATTTATTTAGCCCTTATCAAAAGTTTGATTTGTTTTTTCCCTTGCAATGAAGTTTGGTTTTTTGCATGTGTTTGAGTTGAAACGCTGTATTTTGAAATTTTATTTTCTTTTGTTTTTATTTTGCAAAGAAATGCTTTATTATTTTATTCTTTTGGTCGTTTTTGCATGCTGATGAGAGCATTAGAGAGCTGGTACGCTGTAAAAGCTACCCAGCGTCTGGAAGGGGGGCATGTGACGAGTATCGTCACGCCGCATGCATATTTTATTGTAATACCTATGTTTTTATATATTTGCATGTGAGTTGAGTTTTCAGATGTTCCCGCGCACCAGAGCTGTTTGAGACAGAAGCTCGTAGCGTCACGTTAGGCTGGGCGAGAGATTCGATTCGACTATCGAGCGCGCAGGCCGTGTACTGAGAGAAAGATAGCGTCCTTTCAGTGTAACAATTATTTATTATTATTTATTGTTGAATCACTTGCGTTCATGCGTGTGCGAGCATAGTGCATTGTACGTTTGCGATTGAGACGACCTAGCATCGACAGCTGGAGTATAGCGAGACCGCATTACAAGTTGATCTGCGTGCGAGCGTTCTCCGCAGTTTTGTAAGTAACAGCTTTTCTCTCTCACTCTCACCAGCGCGTTCAAGATCATTAGCTTTCTATCGACCGTGAGTTTATGTGCAAAGGTAGCACATTTGTACATACTTCATTGTTGAGGTTCTTTTACTTTATTGATACAATATACGCAATAGCCTTTTACCGAACTTTCCGTGTATTTCATTTACTAGTGTTACATTCTCCCTGTTCTCCTTTTTCTAAAACCCACGGAGAATTAAAGTAGAATAATCTACATATAACGAGTGTATAATCCCCGTTACAATTTCTATAATTATTCATATTGAAAATCATGAAATTGATATTATAATAAATAAATTTAGTAATATTAATATAGGGAAAAATAAAATATAACAACAATAACTTAAATAAATTTTATAATTTTTTTATAAATAATGAAATGCCTGATAAAAAGGATTATTTTGATACAATAAATTATATAATGTTAATTATTTTCATTTAAAATTAAAATTACTAAATGTAATAGATAAAATTCTATAGGAATAATTAATTTATTTTTAATTGATATCAATATGAGGACAAATTATATTACAAGATGCTAATTCTCCTATTATAGAAAATATAATTTTATTTTACGATTATGGAATAGTGATTATTATTGTAATTATTATAATAATTATATATTTATTATTTTTTGTATTATTAAATAAATTAATTAATCGATTTTTATTAGAAGGACAAATAATTGAAATTATTTGAACTAATATACCAATTTTTTTTTTTATTTTTTAGCAATTCCATCATTAAAAATTTTACATCTTAGTGATGAAATAAATAATTCTATATTATCAGTTTAAGTTATTGGTCATCAATGATATTGAAGATATGAATTTAATGACTTTAAATCAATTAATTTTGATTCATTTATAATTAAAGAATTAGATCCAACATCTTTCTGTTTATTAGATGTAGATAATCGATAAGTTTTACCTTTTAATAATCAAATTCGATTTTTAATTAGATCATCTGATGTTATTCATCCATTTACTATCCCTTCATTAGGAACTAAAGTTGATGCAATGTATTTGAGATGTGTATGTCACACAATCTAAATATGACTTTATCTCTCGGTAGTTGTTTAATGTGTTTGTTGGCTTTATCGATCTCTCCGAGGCAATCATGTGGAAAAGGCTTAAAATAAAAAGGCCCTTTTCTTATATCATCAACGTTTCGGCGAACATTGTCGCCCTCATCAGGACACTGTCGAAAGTTTTTATTATAAATATAAATATAAAATTTACAGAATAATTTTTTAAAACAATATTCTTAGAGAACTTACATATCGGAGCTGTCGTGATTTTTGTACATCTCAATGATGTTTTTCCCCCGGCTATTTAATAGCGGAGGACGAGAGACGCCGAGCGACACAGTTATTATTTATATTGCTCTGTCGGCTAATTTCTCAGAAGTGAGGAAGTAGCCAACAGCCGTCGCTTATATATAATGTGCACGACTCATGATCTTTAACGCGGTTTTGATTACAAGTGACGTCACACATCACCTCATCTGTTCGATGTACATAAACAGAATACATGTATTCACATTTAACTTTTCAGCTGGTAAATCAAATGTGTGTACACATTATTGAGTTTTTAGTTATCCTCCTTTTTATTTATACCGTTTTTCTGTAAATGTATGTACATCATCTCCGAGATCAATCTTTTATTTAGATTACTCTCCCTGTCTTTAATACGGTAATCTTTGAAATTGAAAACATGGTTGTACTTTTCTTTATGCTCGGAAATGACATTTTCTTTGGATTTTCTATGCTTCTCAATACGTGTACACACATTTCTTTTGTTTGGCCGACGTATGTGACAGTGCAGTCATTACATTTAAGTTCGTAAACAACATTATTTTCCAAGTGCTTTTCTTTTTTATCTTTACCCTTTACAATAATATTGCACATCTGACTATGTATCTTTGGAATAGTTGTTATGTTGTTACGCCTCAAAGAATGCTGGACACGCTCATAGAAACCGCTGATGTATGGTACGCCAACGCAATTACGATATGTATTGTCTCTTGACCGTTGTTCTGGTTGTCTAGTTGTTTTGACTTGCGACAGTCGTTTCTTGACATATTTATTAATGAACTCAACAGGGTAATCATTTTCGAGCAGCAAATTCTTAACAATATTAATGTTTTTCTGATGAAAACATCTACTTGATAACTTTACTACTCGGTCAACTAAATTGTACACCATGGCAACTTTTTGGGTAATCGGATGTTGAGATTTAAAATGCAAAAATCTGCCAGAGAAAGTTGGTTTTGTGTACCAATCAGTTAAAGTTGATGCAGTTCCTGGACGAATTAATCAAATTAATTTATTAATAAAACGATCTGGTATTTTTTTTTTTGTCAATGTTCAGAAATTTGTGGAGTTAATCATAGATTTATATCAATTGTTATTGAATCTAATTCATTATTAAATTTTATTAATTGGATTGAAACATTATAATCAATTAAGATACTTTTTTTTTAAATCTATCATCTACGATTTAAAAAATCATTTCTTTAATATTAAGGTATTAATTGAAATATCTAATTTTAAAAAATTAGTTAATATTTATAACATTAATTTGTCAAATTAAAGTAAATAAATTTTATTATTTTTTTATTCCTTAAATAAAACCATTATTATGATTATGATTATTTTATAATATAATTATATTATTATTATTAATTATTATTTTAATTTATTTTGTTTGTATTAAAGATAAAAGAATTAGAAAAAAATTAAAACATAAAGATTTTTTAACTTTTAAAAATTCATGATAATAAATTTATTTTCAATTTTTGGTCCAATAACATCAATATATTCATCTTGAAATTGATTAAGAATACTTTATATATTTTTATTTTTACCCAATTTATATTGATTAATTTCTAGACGATTCCAATATTTATGAATCTTAATTTTTAAATACTTAGTTAATGAATTTTATATATTATTAAATAAAAAAATTAATGTTATAAA
>JACCIB010000848.1:0-78336 GCA_018906965.1 Philotrypesis tridentata
ACATAACTGGTGCTTGCTGCTTCCCTTTCTGTTGCATTAAACACTTTATTTGCTGCTGAAAATTTTTCACATCTAAATTCCTCGCTTGTTCTTGTTGTTGCTGCTGCTTCTGCTCCAATGCTTTTGGTGATAGGCTCGCCACTCTGTCTTGACGAGCCTCCTGGTAGTTTAAATGACCAGAATTACCTTCTCCTCCTTGACCTTGACTCCTCCAATTTTGTTGTAATCTGCTGTCATTTTCTCTCTGATCTGGATATCTCTGTACATAATTATTAAAATTACCAGTCTGAGGATTAAACAACCTCCTGTTATATCCACTATTACCTTCACTATAATCTCTGTTACCTTGATTTGCACCACCTCTATAATTATTATATCCACCTCTACCTCTAAAATTATTATCATTATTACCTCTATAATTATTATAACTACCTCTGTAATTGTTGTAATTACCTCTATAATTATTACCACCATTAACTTGATTATTATTTCCTCCATATGAATTATTGAAATTTCCTCTAAAATTACCATAACCTCCACGATAATTACTGTAACCTCCTCTACCTCTAAAACTCTGCTGCTGTTGCCCGTAAACATTATTACCATATTGACCTTCATTCTGCCAATTACCCCCACTATTTTGTTGTTCTTCTGGTGCCTTAGCCTCCAAATATCCAACATAATTCATTCCAAATCCATACATTGGTTCATTATGATTCCTATTAAATTGCTGATGAAAATTCCTATCATTATTATGATAATTATCTTGACCTCTACCTCTATAAGGTCTCGTATCTGGAATAATTTTCGCTTCCATTCTAGCTTCAAGTCGTACTGCCTCTTCATAAGCTGCTGTTAAAGTAGCTGGCTTCGATGCATCCACCTTATCTGATAATCCTGGATGTAATCCTCTAATAAAATTATCAATTGCAACCTTCTGTGTAGGCTCCATCATATTTTCATTGTAATCATCACCATACAATTCTCTTAAAACACTTCTTGCTCCACTCAACAACACATTTAATTCATCATAAAAATCACCAACTGTATCTTGTTGTCTCATCCTAATACTCTGTATTTTATTATTGTAATAACTAAAATCCCTTCCTGGACCAAATCTCTGCTTCAAATGCCTTATCAACTCATCCACATTTCTGAATTCTTTATTATTTAAACTCTTCTTCGCTGGTCCTGTTATCCGTTGTAACACTCCTCTCATAAACTGTGGCCTCGTTGAATCTGTCACCAATTCATTAGCATTCCTCAAATCTTGAATATAATTCCTCAAACTTGTATGTTTTCCATCAAAACTAGGTATTCCACTCATCACATTCATTAATGTGAAAGAATTCGTCAATCCATTGATCAACGCTGTGCTCGTGGCATCCAGGCCCGTCGCCTCACCTGCTCCTGTACCCGTCATCTTGATCAAGCCAATATACTATAAATTAACACTAAATCCACTGAAATACCTCAAAAGTACACAACTAATTCAAAAAACTTTTCAAAATATCTCTACTCTTCCTCAAATAAATCACTTTAAATTCCAAAATATTAAAAAAAACAATAAATATTCAATTCAGAAAAAAAACGATAATTATTATCAAAAAAAAAAACAATAAACTAAATTAAATTATTCAAAAAAACTCAATAATTTATAATTATTCCACTTGAAACACTAAAAAAACAACAAATACCCCACAATATCAAAAAACTATTATTTAAATAATCCCCTAATCAACAATAAAAATTCCCATATATTATCATATTATTAAATATATTATAAATATTAATTATCGTTATTATTAATGTATTAGTATACCCTTTGTATACTACACATTCAAGAATAAATCACAAAATATATAAAAAACATAAAAATATATAAATATTATACACATAAATAATTATTTATTATACAAAAATATTATTATTAATTATTATAATAAAATATGAATTTTCCCCATATAAAAACATTCAAAATTCTCTAAGTGCTATTTTCGAATTCAAATCTTCGCGCCTAAAATGACTGCCCTCTAGTCCAAACACTAGTGCCAACTCAATCCTAGTGACTTTTCCTACTCATGCTTTGGCTCCCTGCACCTGTATACATATATTGATGTCTTTTCAGTACTAGGCTGGCTAACCTCGCGCGCGCATATACAGCCAAGTTTATTTAAACTTTAAATTGTTAAATAAGCACGTAGGACCTCAAAACTCATACTAAAAATAATCTTCAGTGCCTCCTCTACAAGTGTACAGTGCACAAATCTACTCAACATTCCATAAATCCTGGGAAAAAGTGCAAATGAAAATCATCTCTACGGACTCAACATCAACTACCACAAAACTATTAGATAAGTACAAAAACCAATTTATATTAATAATTCTACCAATTCCTATTTCCAAACAAAGTATCGATACTTTGTGACATATGCTTTGTTTCTTTTTTTCCAGAAAAACTTGGAGACGATAGTCAAACACGATCATCTACTACAAAAACTCGTATATTTCAACAAACAATGAAAAATTTGTAAGTAAACAATCTCAATTATCTATTGATCACTTCCCTCACTTACTCCTATAATCTTCTACACAAATTTAATTGAAAAAACTCTCAAAATCACTCGATTCTTCTTTGACACACCAAGTGCGTTACTTAGATCCCCGCATCTCAACCAACTTCCTCAAACCAAAACAATTTTACTCACTATTTCCACTAACAATAACTTTTCCTATTACTCCTGAATCCTTTCAAAAAATAAAACATTCAAAAATACACTAATTCCTTTAAAAAAACTTCAACTCTCGACGCTAAACTCTCACTATTATCAATCTCAGATCTCGTTTCCTTCAAATAATCAAACAATTTTCACAAAAATAAACTGAAAATCTCTTCCTATTCAAACAACCTATCCAATATACGAATATCCTTTTCATTCACTAAAAATCTCACAAAAACACCGTTAATTTACCTCTCAAAAATAAAAATTCTCAAAATTTCAAGTCCACAACCTCGCACTTTTCACAAAATATCTTTCCCGCACACACAAATCACCTTTAAATTAATTAAAATAATATTAAATAATTCAATCCTCAATTACTTTTATCTCTATCTATAATATTCCACACTATCGTCACACTTTGTATCTACCATATCCTCGTCTTTACCAATAATTCAATTCAAACTAATTCAATAAATCAAAAATCACTATTTTCAACTAACACAACACTTTTCCTCTCAATACAATAAATCTTCACTACTCTTTCCTATCTATTCACTCTAATCTAACACTTGTTGATTCCTCGACTAACCTCAATCTGTCAAAAACCTATCTCTGTCTCTCTCTAACACTTGAACACTTTCACACACATTAACACTTTCTATTAAATTATTATAAACAATATTTCTTCAATCAATCTACTTTTTTCACTATATTCACTTTTCCTTTCAATAATTCAACTGATAAATATCTTTTCTATTTAATAATTCAACTGATTCTTCCACATCCATTGATACCCGCAGGCTATGCTTTGCATTTATAATAAATATACTATTCAAAAAAAAAGAAAAAGAAAATGGCCGCTGGCATGAGTGGATGTGTGTATCGCATGCGAGTGTTTGAAAATTGAAAAAGAAACGAATAGTAAAGGAATAAAAGTGTGAGTGGAAAAAAAGGAAAATAGAAAAAAAATAGAAAAAAGAGAGTAATAAATACTCAAAATCCTGAAAAGTAAAAGGAAGGAAAGTAAAGAAAAAAAAGTAGAAGAAAATATAGGTTAAGAAACTCCGACAGAAGCGGGAGCGGGAAAGGGTTCTAAAAATAAGTAAATTGAACGCTCTGAAGTTAGCCGCATAAGGAAGGAGATAGCGCGCTAGAAATTCAAAAAGGATATGAGCAAGGAAAAAGTTAGAAGGGAATACTACACGGATGAAAACCCAGTATTAGCACCAAGGATAAGCAGAAAGAAAATTGAAAAAGAAGAAAAAGAACAAGAAGAAAGCGATATAGAAGAGGGAGAGAGAAGTTTCCAAAAGAGCTCCATGACCCAAAGAACGCCTCCAAGGACAAGGAGTAACAAATCAGAAATAAGAAGAATAGGACAACAAAATCAAGAGAAAGACGAAATAGAAAGCAAACGAGAAATGGAAGAAAAAATAAAGAATCTAGAAAAAAATATGAAAGAATTAATAGCAGGAATGAAAAGAAATGAAGAAAGATGTAGAAAGGAAAAAGAAAAAGAGGAAGAAGACAGAAAAGAAATGAAAGAAATGATTGGAAGTTCAATAAAAGAGATGTTAGGAAACATGCATAAAGATATTTTTAAAAAAATGGAAGAAATGCAAGAAGAGAATAAGAAAAGAGATGAAAAAATAGAAAAAATAGGGAAAGACATGCAAAAAGAAAATGAAAAAAGGAAAATGGAAACAAAAAAGAAAGAAAAAGAGTTGGAAAAAAAATTGACAGAAATAGAAGAAGAAGGACAGAAAGCAAAAGAAAACATAATAAAAAAAATTGAAGATTTAGAAAAAAAGATGGAAGAAATGAAAGAAAAAACAGAAAAAGATAAACAAGAGAGAAAAAAAGACAATAAGAAACAGGATAAAGAAAGAGATGAAGGAGAAAGCACAAATGAAGAAATAAGGAAAAAACAATTAGAGTGGATAGCAGAAAAGAATGAATGAGAGAAAATAAGAAATAATATCATAATAATAGGAAAATCATGGGGAAAAGGGAAGGAAGAAGAAATAAAAGAATGGTTTGAAGAAAAACTGAATGTAACAATAAATATAAGAAAAATCTGGAAAATAGGAGAGAAAGATAAAGTCAAGACAGGAATAAGATTAGGAAGCAAAGAAGAGAAAGAAGAGGTAATGAAAAACAAAAGCAAACTAAAAGAAGAAGAAGAAGAGATCTATATAAATAATGATACTACATGGAAAGAAAGAAGAAACAGAATGAGAGTAGTAAATAAAGTTAAGGAAATAGCAAATAAAAAAGACATAGTTAAAATAGGATATAATAAATTTACGATAGGAAATAGAGAATATTTCTGGAACGAACAGAAAGAAAGATGGTTCAACAGAGAAAAAGAAGAATAGCAAGTAAAAGAAAGACAAACAAAAGAAATAGATATAGAAGAAAAAGAAAGGAACATTATCATATGGAATGTGGCAGGAGCCAAGAAGTTAAAGAAAAAAGAATGGGAATACATCAAAAAGCATGAAATAATAGGAATTATGGAAACATGGATAGAAAAAGAAGGTAGCGCAATAATAGAAAGAAATTTGAAAGGATACGACTGGAAAATAAAATATGCAAGTAAAGAAACAAGAAGGAAAAGAGGAAGAGCAAGAGGAGGAATGCTCCTGGCAATAAAGAAAAATAAAAAGGAAAGTATAATATGGAATGAAGGTAAGACAAAGGAATATTTGAATGCAGAAATAAAAAAACAAAATAGTGAATTAAATATTGCAATAACATATATGAGAGAAGAAATACAAGGTAATTGGAATGAAATAGAAAAAATGGTTGAATTAAATAAAGGAAAAAATATATTTATAGGAGGGGACTTCAACGCAAGGACAGGGAATAAAGGAGGAAGAGAAATAGAAGGAATAAACGGAGAGATCAGGAAATCCAAGAACCAGATAATAAATGAAGAAGGGAAAAGAATGATAGAAGAACTACAAGAGCTAGGACTACACATAATGAACGGAGAAATAGAAGGAGATGTAGAAGGAGAATGGACTTACGCAGGAGGAAATGGATGCTCTGTTATAGATTATGGTATAACAAATGAAGAAGGAAGAGAAATAATAAAAGAAATGAAAATAGGAGAGAAATGGATTTCAGACCACTTCCCAATATTGGTAAAAATAAAAGAAGAAGAAAAAGAGGAGAAAAGGGAAAAAGAAGAGAAAGAGATAATAGACTGGTCAGAAAAGGGAATAGAAAAATACAAGAGAAATATAGAAAACATAGGAGACATAAGAGAATGGGAAGAATTAAGGAAAGAAATTAAAGCCGCAATAGAAAAAAGGAAGGTAAAAATCAAGGAAGAAGAGGACTGGTGGGATGAAGAGTGTAGAAGAAAGAAGAAAGAAGTTTACAAGATACTGAAGGACTGGAGGAGCGGGAAAAGAAGAAAAGAAGAGTTTTTGAAAGAAAAGAAAGAATATAGGAAATTGATAGAAAAAAAGAAAGAAAAAGCAGGAGAAAAGATAATAAAAGAAATAGAAGAGAAGAAAAAAGATCAGAGACTATGGGAAATTATAAATAAAAAAAGAAAAAAGAAGAGAGAAGAAATAAGTGAAAGAATATCTACAAAACAATGGGAAGAGTATTTCAAAAAGCTACTAGAAGGAAAAAAATTAAGCGGAAAAAAGGAAGGTAATAATAAGGAAGAAAAAAGAAAAGATAAAACCGCTAGAAAGTTAGAGGGAATAGAAGAAAAGGAAATCAAGATAGCAATCAAGAAGTTAAAAAAGAAAAAGGCAGCAGGAGAAGATATGATACCAAATGAAGCATGGATATATGGAGGGGAAAAGATAGAAAAAGAACTAGGTAAAATAATAAATAAAATTTGGAAAGAAGATGAATTCCCAGAAGAATGGAAAACAGGAATAATTAAACCCCTGTATAAAAAAGGAGATAAACACGAGACGAAAAACTATAGAGGAATCACACTAATGGATACAGGATATAGAATATATGCTGATATAATAGAAAAAAAATTAAGGAGAGAAATTGAAGAAAAAGGAATATTAGAAGAAACACAGATGGGCTTCAGAACACAGAGAGGAACAATAGATGCAATTTATGTATTAAAGACAGCGATAGAAAAAAGTATAAGAAAAGAAAAAGGAAAAGCAGTAATAATGTTTGCAGATATGAAAGCAGCTTTCGACAAAATAGATAGAGAAGAAATATGGAGAATGATGGAAAAAAAGAATGTGGATCAGCAGATAATAAAGAAAGTGAAAGAAATATATCAAGAAACATTCTGCAAAATAAGAATTAAAGACAAAACAACGGATAAATTTGGAATAGAAAAAGGAGTTCGTCAAGGTTGTCCTCTTAGTCCAACAATATTTAATATAGCAATGTCAGACCTAGAAGAGGAAATGAAAAAAGGACAAGAAGGAGGTTTAATCATAGGAAGGAATAAAATACATAGTATAGCATATGCGGACGATGTAGTATTAATGGCAGAAACAGAAAGTGAAATGAAAACAATGATTAAAAGATTTAAAAAATACATTAAAAAGAAAGGATTAGAACTCAATGTAGAAAGAACAAAGATTATGATATGCAGGAAAGCAGGAGGAAGAAGAAGGAAAGAAAATTTCACATGGGAAGGAAAAGAAATAGAGCAAGTGAAAAACTTCAATTATTTAGGATATAAAATGAAAGAAAATAATAAAGAAGAAGAACACATAAAATACTTAAGGACAAAAGCCAATGCAGTGCTGGGGAAAGTATGGAGTATAGGAGAAATCCTATTTAAAGATAATTGGAATCTAAGGATGAGGATTTTTGATGCTTTAATAAAGTCGATAATATTATATGGAGCAGAAATCTGGGGATGGAAAGAATACAAAGAAATAGAAAGAATACAAGATAAATACCTAAAATGGGTATTGAAATTAAATAAAACAACTCCAAGACACAGTCTAATGATAGAAACAAGAAGAGATAGCATAGCGATCAAGGCAGGAGAGAGAGAGCATTAAAGTATGAAGAAAAGTTAAAAAACCAAAATGAAGGATCAATTTTAAGAGAGTGTTGGAGAGAAAAAGAACAGGAAGATAAAAGAAACGAAAGAAAAAATGAAAGAACAAGGATGGATAAGAACAGAGAAGAATTTCTGGAAAAAAGAGGATGGTCGATAAGAGGCTATATGGAAGAAATGAAAAATCAAGTCCTATGGGCAGAAATAAAGCAAACGGGGAAAGATATAGAAAAACAGGAATGGAATGAGCAAATGAACAAATCAAGATATTCAAATGAAATAAAAAAGTTTTTAAGCATTTATGAAGAAGAACCAGAATATCTAAAGAGAACTACAGGAAGAAAGAAAAATATGTTGGAAACACAGGCAAGATTTAGATTAGGAAGTGAAAATAGAGCAAGTAGATATTAGCTGGAAGAGGAAGAAAAAATATGTAGAATGTGCAATAAAGAAGAAGAAACAATAAAACACATAATTGAAAAGTGTGAATACACGAATACAGGAAGAAAAACAGAAGATATAATAAGTGGAAAAAATATTAACCTGACTATATTACACAAGATAAACTGGCAAAGGAAACAAAAAGAAAAAGCAGAAAGAAACGAAGAAAGTTAAATAGTAATAAAAGCAATAGGCAAAACAGGAAATTGAAGAAAGAAGGAAGAAGAAAGAAGAAGAAGAAAAAAAATAAATCAATTATCCATTTCTCTACTGCATTCTCTATCCTACTCTAAACTCATTTCAAAATCACAAATTGCAAAATCAATTACTCAGCATATACTGAGTTCATAAAATTTCTCGCTCGCCTCTGTCTCAAAATGCTGAATCTGCATTTCGACACCTCAATAAACCTCAAATTCAATTTTTAATACATCAGCAAGTGTCGAAATACCAAATTCTGTTTCGACACTACCTGATATTTTGCAATTGCTCCAAATTTTTATTAAACACTGGCGCAACTTTCACAAAAAAAAATTCAATAACTCTCCTAAATAAAATAAATCAAAATTTCCAAAATCATACATTAATTTGATTCCTCACTACACGCCTAATCCACTTTGTCAATTTTCAGATAATCAAAAACTTAACAGGACTATTCTACATGGGCCCCCCCTCGTAAATGAACTTTTGCACATAAACTCAATCACTGATTTGCAATAAAATGTTCCTTCACAATGTTAATGCAAAACTCCTAGTCGATTCAGTAACAACTAAAAATTTTAAATATAAATCCCTTTAATCATATAACTATTATTTTCATTTCTCTCAGGAAAAAACAATAACTCATAGTCTACCTTTTCCTTTTTTTTAGACGTATAATGACCAAATAAATATACTTTAAAGGAAAAAAAATGATAACTATCAATTTTAATTCATTTTACCTATTCTCTTCCCTATTCCTCTATTTATTTTTTCCAATTAAACAAACATATATGAAAACTTCAAAATATATGTTTGTTTAAATACTACAAAGAACTTTCCTTTTCTCTTCCTTTTCTTCTTTTAAATCAATCAATTTTTATTAATATCCTTAATGGGCCCCCCAGGACACTTGCACTATTTACTTACTTTTACTAAAACTCTACTAACTTTGAAAATTTTTCAGACTAAGTTTAAATCTGGCAAGCTCTCTCACTGCTATTCACACTACTGGCCAACATGGCGGCTCCCTTCTCCAGGCCATGCGCACTGCCAGCCTCTTGCTGCTATACCTATATTGACCTCCTTTAGCCATTGATGACTAACGCGCCGACGCGCACTGCTTGGGCGGCCATTTTTGAATTTTCTAAACTTTAGCGTCTTTTCGCACGCTAGACTATTTTCCTACTATCACTATTATATTCGCTTAAAACTATAGCCACAACAACAGAACCGACACCCAATCTGAAAACTGCATCTCGGTGGGACCTCCAATTTGCTATAATGAGCGTTTTGTTTACACTCAATATTTGCTAATGATATTATTTTCAGAGTTTGCTTTCAATGCTTGCTACGCAAGCAACGGATGGTCAATCCGTCTTGAGCAGCAACTCTGTTATTGTGGTTTTGAATATTTTGAACATTTAACTTCTGAATTCTTACCTTATTGTTATTGTAGACTTATGGATGATGGATTAATAATTCTATATATTTTCTTATACATATGTATGTATGTTTTGGGCCACTCTATCTGCTCTCAACTGATAGATTGATTTATCTATTGTGGACCCAAGGGATTAATGATTCTGATTAAACCTTTTAGTGGAGGCTTTACACTTTTTATTTCTCTTTTCCTTACAAGATTAATCCTTTACTCTGGTCCAATTGAATAATAGTCACTATGTATATATATATCTAGGTATATCTATCTAAAATATGTCTAACTCTGAGCAGTGCTGAAGAGCGACTGACTCATTTACTAAATACATTGTCGCCGATCGCCTCCTTCGGCCGACAATTAGCGCTGACGGCAGAGATTGTAACCTCCGCCCGCGCGTCCCTTGCCCTCTATACTCCGTATACTTGAAGCATATCGCACTGCGGCTCACGTTGCACATTCCTTAGGCCAAATGTCGACATTAAGGAAGTACACCGTCAGCTCGCGCGCAGTACGCTTTTTGTACAATGTACCATGTTTCGAATATTCGAGAACAATCAAAATTGCTCCAGAATATTCGGAACATAACAGATGTATAATGTTAATTCTATAAAATATGTATTTAATACAATATTTCAATCTATTCCATGTGATTGTAAGTTTCTGGGCACGCTAGATAAATTTCTGTAGGTTTATTCTCTTGAAGTTAACAGTGATGGTAATTGTTGAATATAAAATGAAATGAAACGAAATGACATGAAATGAGAAAACACTTATTAAAAATTTATAAGACAAAATCTTTAGAAATGTTTCCTTTAGCACTTAGCCATTACAATATTATTTCCAGTAATATTTCATTAAATCGTGATGTGCAGCATGCAAACAATTTTAATTTGTTAGATTTTACTTGTCAAAATATTAATATGGAATTACTCGAGTCACAAAAATTAGATAATTTAGTAAAAGAACAAAGTCAATTACTGGAATCATTTAGTAAAAGAAAAATAACAGAAACAAAATCGTATGCAACAGTGACAAAAACTCATATTAACAACACAAAAAGTGAAATAGACAACATTAAAATAAATGAATCATCTAAATTACAGCAACCTGCAAATAAAAAATACATTTTAAAAGATAATCAAAGTACATCGAAAAAAGTAGAAGAAATTTGCTCTTATGATGCTGTTAAGAAACATAATAATAATAAGATTTTAAAAGAAACTAAGCAACATATTCAAAGTACTTTCAATAATTCTAAACACTTACAAGAGTCAACTAAGGAACTTAGTAGAAAAAAAGTACAAGAAAAAAATGCAAAATATTATCAGAATAATAAAAAAAAATTTTAGACAGAGCGAAACAATCTTACATACATCATTTAGTGAAGAAAGATGAAGACATAATCAAACGTGAAAAACATAAAAACTATTATAACAAAAATAAAATAGATAAATTAGACAAAGCTAAAAAATATTACACACGCACTTTAATTAAGAAAGACGAGAAATTAATTACAAAATAAAAATAAAAAATATTATGAAAAACAAAAATCAAAATCAGTGAACATTGGCAACGTTAAAGATAAACAAAATTATAATGTGAAATTATTACAAGAATAAAATAATATTGTATCTAATGACATCGCTAAACAATTACAAAATCTTCAAATTCAAGAATTGTATGTGGAATGCACAAAATTAACAACGGAACAACTTCTACATTATAATATAACAAATTTCAGAGATCAATCTAATAGAAAACGAAAAAGTAACAATTTAAATAAAAAAATTACTGAAACAAAAAGAAGAAAAATTGAAACTTGTAAAGACGCAAAACAAAAATGTAATATATAAACAAAAAACAATAAATGTGCATTTATAGCCACCACAGATATTCATGAAGCTCTAATACCAGAAAATAACGTTGGCAATTTAACTTTAGAATGTGAACATTGTAAAGCAAAACATTTTAGTTTTGAAAATCAAAACAATAACAAATTTTCTAATTGTTGTCATCAAGGTAAAATAACTGTACCAGAAAAATATGAGTATCCGAAAAACATAAAATATTTAATTACAACAAATAAATAATTTAGAAATGATAGAAGGATATACAATAACATGTTGGCATTTGCAAGTTTTGGTGTTAAATTTGATAAAATTTTCACTCCAGGTCCACAAGTTATCCGTATATGTGGATAAATATATCATGATGTTTACGCATTGCATCCGCCAGAAAATAAAACAAGACGATATGGTCAAATGTATATTATCGACAATGAAAAAGCAAACAAAAGTAGAATTGAAAATAGTACTTTTCAATGTTCTGAAAAGATTTTAAGGAAATTAGATAATTATTTAAGAAAAAAGAATCCATATGCTGAAGCTTATAGAATGATGCATGAAGTCGAATTACAGGCAAATAGAAAAGTTAATATTAATAATACAAATATTCCGGAAGTAAAAATGCTAATAATAAGAAATCAAAATTTAGATAAAAATCGTTATAACATTGCAGCATGTAATGAAGTTGCTGTAGTATTTGAAGCAAATGACGGAGAACCTCCAATAGACAGAGATATCTGCATATATCCCAAGTCAGAAACACCAATTAGAATCCCAACTATAAGTAAACATGTAGACCCAATGACATATCCATTAATTTTTCCACAAGGTAGTTTTGGATGGAACCCATATATGAAATTAAACAATAGCAACAAGAATATGTAGACGCTACAATTCTACAATTACAAATTAAGTATAAGAGATGATTTCAGTCCTTACATTAATTCAGGAAAGTTGTCCCAACAATATATTGTTGATGCATGAGTTAAGGTGGAGTGTTCAAGATTATATTACATTTAAAAAAAATCAGAATAATCTAAGGACAGAATTATATCAAGGATTAATGGATCATATAAAAAATAAATTTTCTAACAAAAATGATGATTTAAATATTGGAAAAATGTTTATTCTACCATCAAGTTTTACAGGAAGTCCTCGAGCTTTGCATCAAAAATTCATTGATTCAATGGTTATTATTCAAACGTATGGAAAACCAGACTTATTCATAACTATGACATGTAATCCTACATGGAAAGAAATTACAAATAATATTGAAGATTTTGAGGTACCTATGGATAGACCAGATATAGTTGTAAAGGTTTTTAATGAAAAAGTAAAACAACTTAAGCAAGACATTGTAAAGAACAATATTTTCGGAAATTGTATTGCATTTACATATGTTATTGAATTACAAAAAAGAGGCTTACCTCATACACATATGCTAATTTTTTTATCTAAAGAAGATAAATTATATAATAATGATCAAATAGATGAAATCATTTCCGCAGAAATTCCTGATGAATCCAGAAATCCACGATTATATGAAATTGTTAAACAGTTTATGATTCATGGTCCTTGTGGAGAACAAAATAAACACTCTCCATGTATGGATTTACAAACTAATACATGTACAAAAAAATTTCCAAAAAAATTTATTGAAAATACTATTACCAACACTGGTTATCCTTTGTATAAAAGGACTAACAATAATAAAAAAATTTTTTATTCTATGAAAAAATGGGCTGATAATAGATTTGTTGTACAATCCATATTTACTATTAAAATATAACAGTCACATAAATGCTGAAGTTTGTTCAACTGTAATGTGTATAAAATATTTGTTTAAATACTGTTATAAAGGTCATGACTGTAATTTTATTGAAATGAAGTTAGATAATGAAAATAACGATGTAATGGAGGATACTGTAATACAGTATGATGAAATCAAACAATACATTAATATAAGATACGTTTGTCCTCCAGAAGCAATGCATCGTTTATTACAATATAATATGAGTGAATTATCACATACTATTAATAGACTGTCTGTTCATGATAAAGATCAACAACAAATTTATTTTGTAAAGAATGAAGAAGAGAAAATATTGAATAAAAACGTTGGAACACAACTTACTGCTTGGTTTGAACTCAATCAAATAGATGCAGAAGCTCACAATTATTTATATACAGAAATCCCTAGATATTATACATTCGATAAAAAAGAAAAAAAATGGAATAAACGTAAACATTATAACAAACCAATTTTGAGTAGGATGTATTTAGTAAATCCTAAACAAAAAGAAAAATTCTTTCTCCGATTATTATTATTACATGTTAAAGGAGCTACATCATATGAATATTTAAAATCATATGATGGAATAACATATTCAAGTTATTATGAAGTTTGCAAAGCAAGAAATTTAATGACTACAGATGAAGAATGAGATAAATGTTTAGAAGAAGCATCACAGTATAAATTTTCAAAAAGTATGTGTCAATTATTTGCTTACATTTGTGTATTTCACAATCCAATTAATGCTCCAGAATTATTTGAAAAATATAAAACAAGAAATTTTAATTTCCCATGGATTTTCAACAAAAGATTATAATCCACCACATATCACTGAAGCAAATGAATTTACTTACAATATTCCTGATAATGACAACGACAGTTTCTATTTCAATAACTCCAATTTATGCGCAGATCCAATTTCAACATTAACAGACGCACAAAGAATTATTTATAATATGATAATAAATTGTATTAACAAAAAATCAGATGATAATTGCATATTTATCGACGGTCCTGGAGGAACCAGTAAAAGTTATTTATTAAATACACTTATAACTTATTTCAAAATAAATAATATTAACTTTTTAACGGTTGCATGGACTGGAATCGCTGCTAATTTATTACAATATGGAAAAACTGTGCATACAACATTCAAATTACCATTAAATATTAATCAACAATGTACGTGCAATATAACTGCAAACAGTGTTATTGGCCATGTAATAAGGGATGTTCAAGTTATTATTTGGGATAAAATATCAATGACTTCCAAGTACGCATTTCAGGCAGTTGATAGAATGTTTAAAGATGTTTGTCATAACGACAATACTTTTGGTAATAAAATTGTCATTGTATCTGGAGATAATAATTAAACCAAGCAATCCTGAATATTACGAAAATATCATATTGGCACCAAAAAACTCTGACGTTCTGGAAATAAATAATAAAATTTTATCACTTATCAATGAACAAGAACATATATTTTTAAGCAATGATTCAGCAGAAGATTCTATTAATGAAAACTTAGACACACTTTTACCTACAGAATTTTTAAACTCGTTAACACCTAATGGATTACCACCCCACAAACTTATATTAAAAAAGGAGCCATAGTCATGTTATTACGAAATTTGAATTTAAACGACGGTCTTTGCAATGGCACAATATTAATTATAAAAGACATGAATAAATATTCCATTTTAGCAGAAATAATAAGTGGGAAAAAACTGGTTCAAACGTTATATTACCTAGAATAAGTTTAACACCAGCAGTAGAAGAAATACCATTTTCTATGACCAGAAGACAATTTCCAATTAGACTTGCACACGCAATGACAATTAATAAAGCCCAAGGACAATCATTCAAAAAAGTTGGTATATATCTACCCTCTTCAGTATTTTCTCATGGTCAATTATATGTTGCTTTATCCAGAACAACACATCCAGAGTACTTGCGACTTGATATAAAAAACGAAACAAAAAATAAAAAAGATAATAAAGTTTATACAAAAAATATTGTGTATCAAGAAATTTTATAATTTAACTCTATATTAATGTATAGTACTTTTATTAAATAGTGAAAAAATCATAAAGCGGCAGCTAATATCAAGTATAGCGGCAGCTAAGTTTAAATGCAGCTACATCATGTATATTATCGGTAAAATTTATAAAATTACAGAAAGAGCGCCGACAAGTCAATATTAGTAAAATTTACGAAATTACAAAAAAAAAGCGCCGCTAAATGAATAGTTCAAATTCATGGAATTACAAAGAGAGTTATAAAAAGCGCCGCTAAATCAAGAGGCAGCTTTAATACTATTGGTAAAATTCATAGAATCACAAGAACAGCGCCTCTGAATGAAGCGGCAGCTATGATTACAACACAGTCATGACAACAGTCAAATAATGTCAGCTAAACAATTGAGCACAGCTTCACTAATATTAAGTGTTTGTACAGATTTATAATTGGTAAGGTACAATTTTAACTTTATACGTAAATAAGTATACATATGTTTCATATGCTACATGTATAATATTGCTAATTTTATATGTGTTTTTTAATGATTATTATTTTCACGCAAACGGTATTAACGGAGTAGTAAGAGTATGTATTGACACAATTAAGAATAGAAATGAATATACAAATAAGTACATTATATCTCTGTAATTTGATTAATGAAATTGTGATTATAATTTTCAAAAATACACTATACAAATAAAATTATAAATAGGTAAAAATGAATCATTAAACTGATTTCCCCTAATATGAATCGTTTCTACAGTTAATAATTGATAAGGTAAAATTTGAACTTAATTCAATTAATTCATAGATACACATTCTACATATGTATATTTAAATTAAAATATTTAAATTGCCATTTTCAGGAAAAAAGTATTAACACAATCTAATGAATGTATCAATGATATCAATCAATAATATCAATGTAATATGTATTAACACAGTAATATCACTACACATTTACACAGATTATAAGTAGATTCAAATGTATTCAGTATATATAAGGAACATTAAATAAGTATTAAACCAGTATTATTACTACACACTTACACAGATTATACATTGAATGAATTCAGTATATAAAAAAGAATTTAACAAACATAAAATGTTTCTACAGTTAACAAATACTAAGGTAAATTTTAAAATTTATTCCATGAATCACTAGATACACCTTTTACATGCGTATTAAATTAAAATATTTTTATTGCTATTTTCAGGTGTATCTAGTGATTCATGGAATAAATTTTAAAATTTATTCCATGAATCACTAGATACACCTTTTACATGCGTATTAAATTAAAATATTTTTATTGCTATTTTCAGGAAAAAAGTATTAATAAAATATTAACAATATGTATTTGCAAAGTATATGAGAATAATTTAAGAAAATATTATTATTATTAGTATCAGATGTCAAAAATACTATTTAAAATAAAATGTTAAATATCATATACGAATATGATAATATATTATTTATAATACATTGTGTATTATATACGATAACATTGACCATATAAAGAAAAAAAATAAATGGACAACACTATTTACCCTATATACAAATATATTTTGATTTGACAATATCCTTCACAAAGAAAAATCATAAAATCCTATAAATTTTCTAACCCAATAAAACACCAAACTGCATAAAAGTTCACTCGCTCGATATTTCAACCGTAACTTTTAATTATTAATGTAGTATCAATTTATAATTTTAAATTTATTATTTATTATTTATATGATTCATAACGTGTAGAATTATTGCTCCCTAACGCTCGCTCGGTTCGTGACCCCGGTTTAACTTCAATTAACAGCTTAGCTTTAATTAACAGGTGGGTGGGCTCAAAATCAAAGTTTTGAGTAATACTATAAAGACTCCATAGGAAATTTATATACATGAATATTATATGAATTGAATATCTGAACGTAGGATTGGAAAAGTCTGATTGTCAGCTTTAAATGTAGAAATTGAAATATATACATTTATACATCTCATTATAATGTTTGAAAAGAAAATTGAAATATATACATATATATCTCGTTATAATGTTTTTTAAAAAAAAATAATTGAAATTTATGAGTGATTCCATGCGAATTCGAAGGGTCAAAAAATCGATGTAGCTATAACTCTGGGAATTTGTTCTGGAGGTTACCTGTGATTACTCTGAATTTTTTCAGATTTTTTGCATTGATTATCTTAGAGTTACAGGGGGTCAAAGTTGATAAAAACAGGTTTTTTTTTCATTTTTTGCTGATTTTGCAAAATTCATAGCTTCTCAGGGAAGCATTTTTCGACAAAAACACATTGAACACTTTTTTTATAAAATTTGCTCAGCTTTTCAACAAAAATATTTATAACAAAAAAATTTATAACAAAAATTCATAAAAATATTTATAAAAAAAATATTTATAACAAAAATTCATGAAAGTACCTTTTTTTTGCCTAAAATTACCAGCAAAGTTTCAGAGTGGGTCTCGCACATTAAGACAGCTTAAAAAATCAAAATATGAGTTTCGAAAAAAAAAGTTTAGAATTTCTTATAAAAAAAATTAGATTTGAATAGAAAAAATAATTCTAAGAAAAAAAGTATTCTTGTCATTTTTCATAATTTTGCTTCCTTTCCGAGCTAAAAATCGATGAAAATTCAAAATTAAAGAGTAAAAAATGCGAAATCAGCAAAAAATAAAAAAAAACTGTTTTTATCAATGCGAAAAATCTAAAAAAAATTCAGAATAATCACAGGTAACCTCCAGAACAAATTCCCAGAGTTATAGCTATATCGATTTTTTGACCCTTCGAACCCTTATACGTATATAGACATCCACGAAAACAAGAAACTCCATAAAACCCCATAAAACATGAAACGCGATAAAACTGCAAAAACTTAAAACCCCATAAAACATCATAAACTTTCAAAAACTTTACACCCACTCAAACAAGAAACTCCATAAAACCCCATAAAACATGAAACGCAATAAAACTGCAAAAACTTAAAACCCCATAAAACATCATAAACTTTCAAAAACTTTACACCCACTCAAACAAGAAACTCCATAAAACCCCATAGAACCCTATAGCATCAGGTTCGTATTATACCAAAGAACGTTAACATAAACAAAAAATATCATAAAATATCACAAAATTTCATAATGTCGAAACATCCTAAAACCCTATAAAATTTCTAACCCCATTAAACATCAAACCGCATAACAGTTCACAAATTCCATAAAACATGAAAGCCTAGAAAAACCCCATAAAACACCATAAACTTTCAAAAACTTGAAACTCCTTAAAACATGAAACTCCATAAAACTGCTTAAAACACCATAATTTTTCAAAAACGCAATAAAACTGCAAAAATTTAAAACCGCATAGAAACACCATAGACCACCATAAACTCCATAGCATCAGATTCGTATTACACCAAAGAATACTTTTACCGAAAAAAGACCATAACACCATAATTATTTTACAGAATAAATAGTAAAGTCTTAAGAAAAGAAAGGCTGAAAAAAAAGTCGGAAAAAAAAGTCTTAATTTTGTTGAGCTTCCATAAAAAGCCCATGGGACAACCTTATCAAAAATTTTTTACGGTTAATGGATGCTCCATTGTACCAATTAACCATTTCTAAAAAAAAATAAAAAAAAAAATTAATTATTACCAGTAATGGGGTTTTTCCACCATTTAAATGAAAACAGGCATCGCTCACTTTAATATAATGTATAAGATGATGATAGAGGATTTTTGAATACCGTGCGCCCTACATGTTATCTATAGGTGGAGCCACCGGATGGATGTCGACCTGATTGATTGATTGATCGATATCGACAGAGGGGGCGCGGATTTACATATAGAGGAAGGATTTAGAGGGAGATAACCGTTTTTCTAGCTAATGACTAAATTAGGATTTGAAAATAGGGCGCTGGGGGAACTCATAGATAAGGAAATAGATTGGTGGTAGTTTTGATAAACCAATAGGGGATTCTTCTAGGAAGAAGGACCAATTGTGTAATTTTGGAGGCAGAGACCGCGTTTCCGTGAAGAATATTAGCAGCTATTAGCTATTTTTTCCCGTGTCGTAATTTTGGTCTTGGTTGTTTGATTTGGTGAAGTTTGAGGAGAGTAAATCACCTTCCTTATTATTTCTTTTGGAGGAGGTCTACTATTTGAGGAGCAAAGGTTACTGGAGGATTTGCGGACCGTTATAGAGGAATTTTGGTGAGAATATTGCAATATTATTCTTGATATTTTATTAATAGAGGAATAGTTTGAGTGGCTGAAAAACACCTGTCGCGGAATATGGTGGATACTTTCGCGCGTTTCAGCGGATGGCAGTCTTCCCTTTTGATATTTGATCTAAAGTAAAATCAATCGTAGAGGAAAATTCGTGGCTCTTTTCTAGCAACCACTGGATCATTCCTGGAGTTAGTTATATGGCCGTGTGCCAATGCTTTTATTTAAATTCAATCCATTGTTGAACAATTGATGGTGTACCATAATACGATAATATATGTGTGTTTTGTTAACATTAACTATTTGTGTTTCAGATTTGTTTAACCTAATTGACACCACTATCCCACTTTTCACCAATTGCAGGAACATCACGAACCGGAGAAAAGGAGTTAGCCGCGCAAAATAAATAATTTGTACACTAACGGGAATTCTCGTGCGGGCGAGCTAAATTCCACGTTACAGTTCATGAAACGTTTTATAACTTAATATTACCAAAACGTTTTCAAAACGTTTTTCAAACTCTTAAATTTTTTTTTAAAATTCATTTATTATCTATTATGAAAACAATAAATAATTATGCTACAACAAAGAGTTCATAATTAGTTTAATAATACGTTTATTTAGTAATAGCATACAGAAAAATTCAATAAAACAGCGGATAATATAATACAAATATTCTTAATGAAATATAGTACATAATAATTCTTTAACTTTTTAAATCATACATATGCATCATCGGAATAACAACAAAACTTTGCCTAAAAGGCATTTTGCATAACTTTGCAATTATATCTTTGCATGAATATAATTGTAAAGCTTCTGAACAAGAATCTACAATATTGATACATAAATGACTTGAATTTATAAGTCCATGGTAAAGATTGTTTTCGATTTCAAATGGTTTACCGACAATGAATGCCCTATTGTCTTTTTTTATAAAATTGACACATTCTACGTAAGTGTTGTGTTTCAATAATAAGCAATTATTTTTTTTGTTATTACAATTTACATACAACGTTTTTGTTCGATAAATTTGATATTGATTGTCTAAAGAATTACCAGGTAATACTGGACCATTATTATGATTTTTCTGCAAGCCTATACATTCATCAGAGGACTAAGTTACATATTCTTTAGCAGCATCTATCTCAGCTAATCGTCTAGTAATTTGTTGGGGAGGTTTGTCTCCTTTCCTAAGAAGTTGTTTAACTTTTCTAATATGATTCTCAAATCTAAAAGCACTGTAGGGTGTATAAATAAGCACTGTAATCTAATGAACCATAGTATTGTACATCTGCAACAATGTGCAATAAATTATAAATATTATAAGTTACATTTGAACGACCATACAAAATTGTTTAATCCGATACGAATATTTCTAACACTGTATTAGCAAATTCCAAATACTCCAATTGTATACATAATATAGGATTAACCAAGATTGTAATGGCTATATGAAGTAGGGTGTCCCTTATTTCCCGACTTTCGAAATTCAAGGAGTGCCGGGCGGAAATCGTCATCATTTCACTAAAAATTATACTACCTAACACTAAAAACATAAATTTTTCTAAAAAACGAAAATCGCACTTCGGCTCTTCTCGCGACTGTAGAATTTTTACAAATGATATGTGACATATGAAACGTATATAAACTTAAAGTAGATGTACTGACGAACACGTACATACCTCTACTTTGTCATCACATTAATTATTTATATGTCTAATTACAATTTTAACTCATCTTTTTTCTGTTTTCGGCGCGCTCGTTCCGCAACGACGATGCAGCCAGCTCGCGGGCCTCGCGCATGCGCGTCGCGCAACTCGCCTACTTCGCGCAGCGGCGTGATTTTTTTCCTTTGTAACGTCTCGCTCTAATTACCGGTACACTTTTTCCATATAGACACTTATATGACTAGATTCCTTATTAAATTGCGCAACTCAGACATCAAGTCTCGTGTTGCTACGATATCTAGATAATTTGAACAAGTCGTGTAAAGATTGACGTTTGGTCAGATTCCGCATATTTCTCATATTTCTCACATGAATGTTGTAATGATTAAAATGATTTTAGACTTGCTTATCTATCCTACTTTGTTCCCTAAGACCTAGAGAATGTCCTCATATAAGCATTATGTATCAACTTTCTCTGTGAAAAGTTTAATCTTTATGAAAATGTCAGATTTCCTACTTTCGTGCACAAATTAGAGAGCGACAGAGCATCAAGATTTGACAGGTTGGCTTCTGCTACAAGCTCTGCTCTGATTTGAATTGACATTAAAAGTATTTTTAAAACTTTATGAAACAGAAATGAACATATCAAATGGATATATTAATCATATATAAACTATTGAAAGTGTTTAAATGCAAATTCCATACTTGGAACATTATAATCCTTAATAAAAAATACGCGCATCTGATTTTCAATGTACAAAATCCGATTTAATTAATTCAAATTATAATCAATCTTAAAATAAAATGTTTCTAGACATTCTATAGGTCGATTTTATTCTTTTGCAAAAAGAATCAAGTCGGTAGCACTTATATTTCTTATTTTTGTCTGAAAACTCTTAGCGCCAAAATGTATTTTATACTCAAAGTGATGCTCAAAACATGAGTAAAGATTTTTTGTGTATTTTAATTAAATTCAATGTTATTTAAAAGATAGAATATCATATAAAAATATAATTTTTTATTAATATTTAAAAAATTAAAAATTTTTAAGCCTGGTCAGGTCCAGGGGAGTTGCAAACTAATATATTACTTTTTTCAGGATTTAACCCACTCAGGCAGTCTCCTTAATGTGATTAGGAAAAAAATTATATTTTGATCAGTTGATCGCACAGAGGATCACCCATATATAATAATTTAACATATCACATTTGTGCATATATCACAGTTTGTGCATAATAAATATATGGGTACGAATAAAAAAAAATTAAATAAATTTATGCACAATATGAATTTATAAAGTGGTAACGGCACTTCATTTATATAATTGCTTTAATTTAATGAAATAATTAGAATGTGTATTACCTGATGTTTTATGGGATTTCAACGTAATTTTTCTGCTTGCTATGTCTGTAATAGACTGTGACAATAATTTTTGTCGCTCCTCTTCGTTAAATTCATTTTTTAAGCTTCCATGACTAATATCAAATAATTGTGTAAGATGTATCTTGAATTCTTGTTCACTTTTAGCATTTTTTGGTTTACCCATATTTTTTTGAATCCTGCGATGCTCATTATACAATTTTATCAACTTCGCCTTACATTTATGATCCTCTAGAGTTAGAATATTCGCTTTGCTCCAAAATAATTTTATTTCCTTGACGGATGCACTAGCAGCAGCATCAATAGTTATATGTAAGTCTTTTGTGATTCGATGTAAAACTTCTAAAGCTTCTTGATTACATGGTAGCTTTTCTTGATTAATTTGAGATAATGTATTTTCTTCAAGTAGACTGTCTGATTTTCGTTTACTACTTGATGAAGCCATGTATTTTTCACTATTGTTTATTTTTTTACTGAATTTGCACCACAGAAAACCTATGTTCAGTAAAATTTCGGACAGCTGTGAAGTTGCCTGCTTAGTGAGCTTCGTGCATAGCGAGTTCGTAATACCGACCTATAGCTATATTCAAAGAGCTATTGTACATTTACGGGTACCTATATTTACTTTGAAAAACCTCAAATACATAAAAATTATCTGGAAATATTTAGGATTGTGCATATAATCGTTAAATAATCTATTTTAAATAGAAATACTTTTAATGAATCTTTCCTTGTTTATAAGACTTAGTACAAAACTCAATTTACGGCCTCTTAGGACACTAAGAGTATATATATAAGTATAAGCTCTATAAATATATTTATATATACATATATATATATTATATTAAAATTGGCTGTCAGAATATATATTTAAAGTAGAAGAATTCAACTGCGAAGGGGAAAACCTTTGTTTTCCTAAAAATTCGAAAAATAACGAAAAATGGTAAACTGTAGGCACTACCTAGAGTCAATATTTTTGAATTCTGCAAATTGGATTCTTAATTTTTAGTGCAATGATGACAATTTCCGCCCGGCACTCCTTGAATTTCGAAAGTCGGGAAATAAGGGACACCCTAATATGAAGGTATAAAAAGTTTCGGTACATTTGATCACTTAGTATATGTAACAGTACAACGGGACCGCTATACAATAAAAATTGGCGCAATTCGTGTGCTTTCCACAAACGTTTTACATTTTTCAACTGTCTGTGTTTTCGACTAAAATCACTGGGCGTATACATTCTTAAATTTAACAATCTATTAGATTTGCGGGTAATATCGTATTCGCAAAGCTTTACATTAATTGGGCTATTTGTCCAAAGTTCAATTAATTTCAACATTACTCCCAAACAAATTAGATGCAAATAATCTAACAGTACATTGGTGACCAATTTAAAGTGTGGAATATTGCATAGAAGAGTATGTCCTTATTAGTAACCATCGTTAAAACCATCGTCAGTATATTCATTTTCTTGAAACCCAATATCTGTTCTTAACGTTGAACATTTTCCAGGAAAACAGAGTTTATTGATACATTTGTAACGTCTTATGACGTTATTTATTTTGAAACAAGAAACAGTCATTTCAAAATTCAAATGACAGCATTGATTATGTCAATGCATGAGTTTCGTTAATTGTTACACTTTCAGAAATAAGAGCTCAGCTGACGCTGAGCTTGCGAAACGCAGACTAAGCGTTATACTTTTGAAAGATCGCGTTATTGTATGTAAAATTACAAAATGTTTAAGAATTAATATTCAATAATGTTGTAAATTCATAAACTAAGTTTAGTGTTTAAAAGACGCTAAATGCTCTCAATTAGTTAGTCAAGATTTTGTATCGACTCCGTCCACGCCGGTTCGAAAATTGGCGGAGTTTTAATTTATTTATTGCGAGATTTTGATTTGCTTACTTAATTATTTTAAAGTGCTTAGAAATAAAGTTAATAGTTGTGTATTATATTCCTGTGTTTTAATTTCAAATCCTGAATAAATATTGGATTGCTGTCATCTCAACGATTTTCTTCAAATAATAACAACAGGTAAGTTTTAATTATTTTCTTGAGCTAGGCATTTCCAAACCCAAGACATTTCTAAAAATATTCCTGACTATAGGCATTAAATTGAAATAGTCAGGACTTAACAATTTGGTTCCGATACAAATATCGTGCATGAGTGTCTTTATTGAAGTATATTTTTGTGTAATTGAATAATTAATATAAAATACTTATAAAGTTGAATAAGTGCTGATTTAAAAGGAAATTTTTGTTAATGACTGATCACTCTTACGCCGTATTTAGTGTGGGAGGTTAGGTCACCGTACTTCCGGTAAATAGAGCGTTCCGTGACCGGTCACAAACATGCGCAAAGCATAGCACTAATTCGATATTATTCACAGTTCAATAGTATCCGAGTGTACATATAGGAATGATGTTCTTACATGACATTATCACATGAAAAATGTGCCCATAATATATTACAGGATTGTTTCGCATTATGAAAACTTTTTCGATTATTTATGGAAGCAACGAGCGGATGTACAATCTATTCTACTTAGTAATTCAGTAAATTGCTATCCTTATTTCATGAAAAATCTATGTCCAAGACGATCATTTGCAATTAAATATAAGATTTAATTGATACAAAAAATCGATCCCACATTTAAAAAAAACAGTAACAAATTCTAGCATGTAGAACGCAATTTTTTTTATGGAAAAACTTGCCATCCCGTCCTATCATAGATAATCGATGAACTACTAAATGTCAGTGTAATCAACAATCTCATAAAATTTTTAATATACTTATAATATATGTTTATATATAATATTTATGTATAATATAATATTATGTTAAACTGTGAGAACGATAGCCTCAAATAAAAATTGTAGTTCTATTTTTTTATTAAGTATGGATATAAAACTAAAATATAAACATAAATGTTAATTTAATATTTTTTAGCTTGATTGATTTCCGAACTTTAATCATAGAAATTTATTTTATAACATTTTTGTAATACATAATAATAATTATTTTTATTGAACATCTTGTAACCATTCGATAATAATAACATACTTTTGTGAAACATACATACAAATACAAATAATCAAAAATTGTGTTTACAATGATTACAAGATGAAGTTTGAATTCTTCAAAAATTGGTTAAGAATAGTAGTAAATACATGTAGAATGAAAAATCCGATACGAGATTTTCTAACAGTGTTTTGTTAACAACAAATTACTTTGGATAACCATGCACAATTTTACGATAGTACCCATCGGTATCTATTATAGGATGGGACGGCAAGTTTTTTCATAAAAAAAATTGCGTTCTACATGCTAGAGTTTTCATAATGCGAAACAATCCTGTAATATATTATGGGCACATTTTTCATGTGATAATGTCATGTAAGAACGTCATTCCTATATGTACACTCGGATACTATTGAACTGTGAATAATATCGAATTAGTGCTATGCTTTGCGCATGTTTGTGACCGGTCACGGAACGCTCTATTTACCGGAAGTACGGTGACCTAACCTCCCACAATAAATACGGCGTAAGAGTGATCAGTCATTAAACGTCAGCTGGAATGCGCAGGACGTGGCGGCAATCGCAGTTATTCCCACAATTCTACCGACAGTATCTTTTCACAGGCTATCCACCTTTTCACATGTCACAATTTGGTGGAGTGTTTATATGATGAATACATATATATTTATAATCCTTCTCCGATTTAAACAATTATTTATTTATATCAACTCAATTGCTTCTTATAACAAAAACTTGCCAATTTCTTAATTGATATCATAACTTTCTTTTGCTATATTAAAATTGAAATTTATGTAAAATCGAAGGTATAGAGAAGAAACACTAAAGAAATGGTAGTCTGTCCAACAGATCCTTCAAGCAAAGATGTTTACGCATTCATATTGATATAGATAGATGAAAATTTCAAGTTATTCAGCTTCATGTATAAGCATCATGTTCTTTCAGTGTCTGTGATTCACTCATTTACGAGGTAAAAGAAGACACATATATTAACATAATTATTTGTTGAACTAATTAGAAATATCTTTTTAATCATTGCATTATAATCACATTTCTTATCAACCTTTACTAAGGGAAAAGTAATAAACGTACACAATAAACCTGCTAGAATATTATTTATATTATTATTGAAAGTTTGACTTTAATTTACATAATGAAAATAGACTTTTAGAATAAGCACTCTGAATTTTCACCACATAAGGGATATCGAGAGTTTAAAAATTAACTTTGATTAATATAATGAAATAACTGTATAGATAGAGAAATCACTTAGAATTTTTGTGACATTGAGATATCAAGAGTTGCAAAATTAATCTTCAAGTTTTACATGAAGAAACGACCTTATACTTGCCAGCCTTTTACCTTGAAAAGGTTTTTTGGGGGGGGGGGGAGATTTCACTACTTTTAAAAAGTATATAATACCTAAATTACAAAGAATAGTTAACATCAACTGAACAAGTTATAAATTTAAAAATTAATGTGTATATGCTCACTGTAGATGGCCGCGGCATTGGTACTAGTATTTGTCACTAGCGCCCTAGTTCTAAAAGTGTGCGCGCGTGCTCAGTCTGTGGCGTCGGTAAGTCGCTCTGTAGTCCTGGGGTTATCGACGTTACGTCTGCTATACCGTCAGTGTTTAACCTCTCGCGTGATTAACTTTGTCGCTGCTAAAGTATTTTAAAATTGTTGCTACGGGATCGAAACTCGTACTCAGGAGCAACTATGGATGGTCAGCTACTCCGAGGAGTGATTTCTTTTGGGATTTGTACACTGTGGTGATGGGAAACTTGTGCTTTCCCTTGGTCGATCATTGCTGATTGGAATCAGATAAGTTATTCTTTTTTATTTAAATTATTCAGACTTTCTGTTGATTTAAAGCACCGGTGCTTTGTTAAAAGAATTTTGTCTTTTTGTTTTCAGGTCACTGGGTCAATGCTGCTTCGAAATTTGTGTGTTACGTCTTAAGAAGATTTTGACGTCTCCCCTGGAATGGCATGCCGAAGCTAGTGCACAAGTTTTCGCTAAAGTTTTTTGTAGTGAGAAGTACAACAGTGTTGTAGAGTGTTTTAACAAACATATTTAATTAATTTACATGACTTGACCAGTGCTTTTGACTTTTTATAGTTTTTAAATTATGTATATGTGTGAATAAGTGTAAATCACTGTGGTGTTTTTCAATAATTATTGTGTGAATTTGTGGATCTCAAGTGTGATTTGTCGAGAACAAGCAAAAAATGGTATAGTTATTTTCACTTTTTTTCCTACACATTATAATTTAATAATAATTCACATGATAATATAATTCACATAATCTATATGATAATTCACATAATAATTTAATTTATGTTAAAGTGTTTTGTGTTGTTTGGCTCTGTTTCCCTGGATTTGAATGGACTTATTGGTGTATGTTTATGTCAGACCTATCTGATTGAGTTTGTCTTTTGGAGCAAAGGCCGTCTCTTTCAGATTGCTCTTCCTGGGTTCGACTAAGTTTTGATGTGTAAATAGTGGGTCTCAATAATTGTGCACATTGAATTTAGTTTGTATGTTGGCTTAATTATTTGTTTTATTGCCTATGGAATTGATAATGACTTTTGCCGACCAAGTTTTGTTTGTGCATGAATAGAGGAATACTTATGAACTCAATGCTTCGTGCAAGTGCGTTGCTTTAATTTTTTTAAATTATAGTTTGAAAGTTTTATTTGTGGGTCCAATATGGGATATTAATAATGCTTTTGGGGTGCCTATCTATTAAGTTAACTATTTGCTTGTTTTGTTATTTGACAGACTCCTATGCTAAACTACTCTGTGGTACGTTAAACTATTTATATTGAGTTTGGGGTATGTGAAAAAGGCGTTGGAAGTGCAAACTGTGAATCTTTCAACGTCTTTTATCTTGGTACACTGTGTTGAATTACGTTCAATGTTTTCTATTATTATTTACACTCTGTATTATAGCTGATAACCTAATTTACTTTCATCGTTAAATATTCATTCATCACAGCCATAAAATTTATATATACTGAATTTACTGCTAAACCATAATATCAAAGAAAGTATAAAATATATATATAATATCAACTTCCATTTGGTCCCATTAAAAATGGAATAAATATCTGCAAAAAATACATGTTTACATAGACCAGAGCTTATCCCACTAATAAAAAGTCATGACCGGATGTTTTGAAGCCGCTGAAGACGAATTGTGATTGGTGGATGTTGTGCGCATGCGTCAAGACTCAAGAGCCAATATGTTCATGTGTCATGGTTCATGTGTTTCCGGTGAATGCGTTAGTTTGAGGTTAGAGCGCGCGAAGCCCGCTGATGTTGATCTAACATTCTCGCCTAATATAATGGCAAAAAAGATCTGCGTGCAAGCAGAGTGCAGGTACAAGAAATCGAGAAAGATTTGTTTTTATTTTATACACAGTAGAATCGACAATGGGTTCATGAGTTCTTCATATATAGATATACCTATGCACAGTTCGATAAGTTCTTTTTAAAAACTGTACTTTAAAAAATAACTTTTAAAAGAGAAATAATTCTTCAAAATTTTCAAAATAAAAATCGAATTGGATTATTTTAAGTATTTCTGAGTACTATTAAATTATGAACAAACTGCAAGAAAAATTAGAGCGCGCGAAGCGCGCTGCTCTTGGTCTAGTATATAATAACTACTGTATTAAGGTACTAAAAAATGTATGTAAAATATCCATAGATTTTAATCACTACTATAATAATGACTACATATAGAAATGAGAGCGAAGAATATAATTGAAACAAGTAAGCTACGTTTTGAATATTTCGGTCTTCGCCTGATTTAAAATCTGTTATAGCTATAAAAGCTTGTTTTAACATGCTAAAACAATACAATTGAGTTTATCTAAGAACTTATAGTGTTGATTTTTATAGTTATGCACCTGACAATTTAGACCCTAAAGCCATGAAATCGATGGAGTAAGTATATAATATACACATGCTGATTATTGTATAAAACATTACTGTTGCATCAAGCAAGAAGATTCTCTATTATATGAACTGAATAATCTCTAAAATCCAACAAAATAAAACACTTTCACTAGCTATTCATAAGAGTCCCTTTCGACGAACAGCCTGAGAGTCTACCTCCCAGGAGACGATAGGAAAAGTTATGAACTATTCATATACACTTAAACAACTTAGAAACTTTCATGCATGAGCGATGCATATTCTTGACACTTCACTAGCTTCTCACAATAGAAAATAATTTTTTCCTTATATAAACTGAATATTCTCTGAACTAAGAAAATAAAACACTTTTACTATCTATTCATAAGAATTCTTTTCGACGTACAGCCTCAGAGTCTATCTCCCAGGAGACTATAGGAAAAGTTAACATAAGCACTTCCACAATTGTAGAAACTTTCTTGCGTGGAAGATTGAATATAATCGTAACACTCAACCAACTTGTCACATCACAAGAAAATTATATAAACAGGAAATTCTGTATAAATTTTCTTTGATTCTTTAACGATGAAAATACAACACTTTTACTAGCTTCTCATCAGGATCCCTTTCGACATACAGCCTGAGAGTCTACCTCCCAGGAGACGATAGGAAAAGTTATGAATTATTCATATACACTTAAACAACTTAGAAACTTTCATGCATGAGCGATGCATATTCTTGACACTTCACTAGCTTCTCACAATACAAGACAATTTTTTCCTTATACTGAATATTCTCTATGTTGAAACTTTCTTCGATTCTTAAACCAAGAAAATAAAACACACTAGCTATTTGTAAGGATCCCTTTCGACGTATAGTTTGAGAGTCTATCTCCCAGGAGACGATAGGAAAATTTAATAATTGTTCATAAGCACTTCCACAATTGTAGAAACTTTCTTGCGTGGAAGATTGAATATAATAATAAAAAACTTACACTTCTGCTAGACAGGTATAAACTAAAGAAAATATACTTTTTCCACAATGCTGCAGATCTCAATATCAGACCTTCTTCAATAAAAATTCTCTTGTCACAATTACTTCTTTTATATATAAACTGACAGATTCATAACCTCATAATCTGAAAAATAACAGAGAATATTTAAACAAAGAATCAGTTCACAAATTCTTTATTTATATTGAATATCTATAAAAAATAAAACTAAATACTTATCTAATTATATAAACTATTAGTTGATGATTGCTTCTGATTGCATAGAAAATTGACTTTGCTAAACACTTTTGCAACTTTTGCAACATACAATTGAAGGAGGCTGAATCCCTACCAGCAAAACCTGAAGAATTTAGCTGAATTCATAAATTTTATGGCCAGGTCCAATGTAGAAGAGACACGCTCGGACCTGGCCAAGCAAAGAACACAAGAAGTGTTTCACGGAGAAGATGCTTCAGAAGGAGAGGATCCTCCAGAAGGAGTGAATCCACAGAATTAATGTATAATTTTTAAAAAATATACAGTATAAAATCTAAAAACTTGTGTATATTATTTATACTTACAAGATACTTGCGCTTATGACTGAGCTATTCTTCTAGAAGTCCAAAGAACTTGATAATTTGTAATGACCAGATGGACTGCAAATTTTGTAGAAACTTTCTTCGATACTTTAGCGATGAAAATACAACACTTTCACTAGCTTGTCACACGGATTCCTTTCAATATACTTATACAGCCTGAGAGTTGTAACCTCTCACGAAACAACAGAAAAAATTTAATAATATTCAATAGCTATGACAACAACCGTCGAAACTTTTGTAGACACATTCTTAACGCTACACTAACTTGTCACATCACAAGAAAATTCTTTTCTATAATCTCTTATGTATTTCCTATAATATGGTAGTCGTATGCCTTCCAACCTGAAAAATAAAAGAGAACATTTTAACAAAGAATCAGTTCAAAAAATCTTCCATTATATTGTATGTTTATAAAAAACTAAAAACTAAATACTTATCTAATTTTAACTTATTAGTCATGTTTGTGAGACGTCTTAATTATATCTGACAGTTTTAAAATCTGACATTTTTCTTCAAACACACTTTTGCATATTTGCAGATTTTTTTGAAAATAATATCACTTCACTAGATTATTATTGTATCATCATAATCGTATATTTATTAAGAAAGAAAGAAAGAAAGTACTTATTTATTTATATATTATTAACACTGCATGTGTTATTGTATTGTAAAATAATATAGATACGTCTGCTCGTCTCGTCTGCACACATATATAAACTGTACATACACACATATATACATAACATACAATAGTATTATACGTAGGTCGTAGACTGACGTCACGATGACGTACTTCCGCGGAGAACAATTTCTCCGGGAGAAGAATTTTCGTATAAGAGAATTCGTGATCCCGAACTTTCACTTCCCAATAACTTTTGATAGAAGCAATTTCACAAAATATGACCCCGATGTCATTTTGTTAGTTTTGTCGCAAGCTTTCATCTGGGTGCTCATATGCAACAAACAAAGCTGTTAATGCGAAGATAACTGTATCTCGAGTTTTCAACAGGGCTAATTTAAAGTATACTAGACCAAGAGCAGCGCGCTTCGCGCGCTCTAATTTTTCTTGCAGTTTGTTTAGAATTTAATAGTACTCAAAAATACTTGAAATAATCGCAAAGTCGATTTTTATTTTGAAAATTTTGAAGAATTATTTCTCTTTTAAAAGATATTTTTTAAAGTACAGTTTATCCTGTTTATCTTTATATTTAAAAAGAACTTATCGAACTGTGCATAGGTATACCTATATATGAAGAGCTCATGAACCCATTGTCGATTCTATTGTGCATAAAATAAAAACAAGTTCTTTCTCAATTTCTTGTACCTGCGCTCTTCTTGCATGCAGATCTTTTGTGCTATTATATTAGGCTAGAATGTTAGATCAACATCAGCGGGCTTCGCGCGCTCTAACCTGAAACTAACGCATTCACCGGAAACACATGAACCATGACACATGAACATATTGGCTCTTGAGTCTTGACGCACGCGCACAATATCAGCCAATCACAATTCGTCTTCAGCGGCTTCAAAACATCCGGTCATGACTTTTTATTAGTGGGATATAGGGTCTGGCTTGCGCCCGACGGCGGCGTACGTACTGACGTACCTTATACTTGCCATCGTGGCGCTACCGCGGCCCTTGATATAGGTCAGTATATAACTGGGTCATTTAAAAGGTTGGAATTGTTTTTGTTTTTGTTTTTAAAGCTATTAGGAGTATATAGTAAATCGCTATTGATAAACTATTTGTTCTTTGACTCTGATTTAATTGTGGTTATTATATGTTGAGAATTTGGAGAGTTTGTGAAGCATGAACTTCTCTTTTGCTGTAAATATTAATTATGCCAAAATATTCAAATAAGTGGCAAAAATAATGATTCTAAAAAAAATTCAAACAGAACAATAATTACTAGAAATCGTTTAAAATCAAATCCTGAATTAAAGTCTTCATTAAGTGGTCCGTTATTAGATAGTATTTTTAAGAGAAGTCAAAAGACTGTGAAGTCTCCTCCAAATACAACATTAAAATCAACAGAATCAGCAAAAAAAGTATCTATACAGCAGGATACAGGTGTCATTAGTGATAAAACAAATGAAGAGAGTCAAATTTTAAATTTAACACAGAATTGCACTTTACAAAATAATAAATTAATAGATTTTTCAATTGAAGAGAGTCATTATTCTGATATTGGGGGTTTTGAAGCAGAAGAAAGTATAATTACTGGTACATCTAAAGATTGTCAATATACATTGGATGAAGGTTATAAATCAACAAATTCAAATTTCTCTGTTGCTAATAGTAGTAGTAAAGAAAATATTGATCATTCTGTAATTAATCAGAGTTCGCTGATAAATCAATGGGAAAATTTTAACATTAATAAATATATTGAAACTCATTAAATTAAACAAAAGTCTGTTGAAGAAAATTTGAGTTTTCAAAGTAGAACGGAATTTTTTCATAACGCTGGTACAGTTTTTACTGATAAACAAAAATTGGAGAATTTAGAACGAGATCTTGTGCCGGAAGTTAATTTAACTGAAATTTCTAATTTACAACTTATTGATCTAAACATAAAGGGAAACAGGACCGATCAACAAACAGCAGGTAGACCGATAAATTGTAGTTTAAATGAAATAATTTCTTTGATACCGGAATACAATGGTAAAAATATGACACCAGCCGAATTTATTAGAAAAATAAAGAATTTAAAAAATCTGGTGTCTAATGTTAATGATAAAAGTATTACGAATATAGTTAAAATGAGATTGAGCGGTGAAGTAGGCCAAGCTTTGAATAATAATAATGTTAAATCTATCGATCAATTATTGAAATCTATAAGAATCTTATATCCTATTCAAAATGATATTCATGAGTTATATGCAAAATTATGTAGAATAATGCAAGTAGATGCAGAAGGTGTTTTATCATATTGTAATGAAATAAACAAATTTCATTACGAAAGAAATTCTAAACACGCGAACAGATACGAAACAACAAGGAAAAATCACGACTATTGCGCACTAGCCGATAAACTCGAAGAAACCTCGAGAATAGGAATTGCCCTTAATGCAGTACGCAACACGGGCAGGTAATACGCAGATGCGGAAGGCCGACGCCTTGAGGAAATCGAGAATGGAAGATTGAGGAAAAGCGTAAACAAGTGTCATCATCGATAGAGAAGCGCCGAGAAAACCTTCGATTGTCACGTAATTAGGCGTGGCAGCGGAAAGTGAGAGGGCCCAATGCCAAAAATCACCTACCTGCTTAAATAGAGAAGACGAGCGGCGGCGCGGACACTAAGTTCACAGACCGAAAACTGATCAGTACGATCGATTGCCCGCAAGTGCGCGATTCTTATATACGCAAACACGAGTAGTCGACAAACCCGCAAATCTGTACGATTGTATTATTTTGAATCACGCGCAGAAAAACGAAAACAGTAGTGCGCGAGTCTACCGTAATTAAATAAACAAAAGAGACATTCCGCTCGAGAAAGAAAAGAGAGAGAGAGAGAGGGATAGAAAGGAAACATAGAACGGGCCGATCGAATACCTGTAAAAAGGCCCAGACGCGGCGGCGCCGTATACTCTCTCTCTACAGAGGAAGACCCTCACAGCGGGAGATCACGGAGCGGCAGCATCCAGCATCGACTTCTACATATACATATATATAGTGTAACAGTGGCTGCTTCTCGCCCACCGCTTATGTGCGCTTTTCTCCTCTCTATCTCTCTCTCACTCTTCACGCGCAATCCGGGGAGCAGCAATTCCGTCACTCTTCCTCGCCTCCTTTCGAGCCTTACCTTTGAATTCCCGGTGGCGCCAGGTACCCCGCGAGTACCAGAGTCTCGCGACTCCTTCTAGACAGGCTCGCGAGCACGAGGGTTTGCCCCAGCTTGCTCAGCCCCGCAGCAGCGGCTAGGGAGAGGGGGTGGTTCGGTTTGAAAATCACGACACAACGACTCAGATAAAGGGGTTCTTTAATCTCAGACTTATTCACTACTATACACTGTAACACCTCAAAGGCTTCAATCGCTTCGCGTTCCGCCGGCGCGCTCGCCGTTACTTATACTACGTTCGGCAGGTAACCGGGAGACAACGTTCGCGTACAGGTACCCTCTCTTCACGAGATAGTCCGCGAGTTAACCACTAGATACCCCGATTCCGAGCCGAGACTCTCGCGCGTCCCAAGGTACAGTCACACTACACTCTCGCACACAATTAGCACACTTATAATCTACCTATGCACGACCGCCGCATTTCGCGCATCGCCACGACCGGGGTCTGCCTGCGCCCCGCGACTTACACAGCAGATCCGGGTCCCGAATTATCCCTACAATTTTCCGAAGTTCTCCTCCCGCACTGGAGACAAACGCGTAACTACGTAAAACTACTCCGCGAGTGAGTACCGAAGCAGATATCCCGGAGACGCCACGCGCTCGCGAGAACAAAGGCAACCCGCTCGCGACGTGGAACAACTGCGCCCGCGGGAAACAGAAAGCCCAAAGAAGACACCACTGACCTTAATACAATTCCTACGTCGTCCAGGAACGCTGCAGATAGCCTCGCCAGAAATCCCTGTCACGCAATAGAAAATCACAAAGGGTCGTCCTTCCAAAGCTCGGTCGCGTCCGCTCAGAGTCAGCCAGGGCAGGAGAGTGCCGGTCGCTCGCGCGCCGCGCGCTCTCCGCGCCGCTCGCTCTCGCGTGGCCGAGCAGCGCGCCCGCTCATTGGTCGGCTCGCGGCGGCCCAACGGCCCGCTCGCTCGCGTCGCAACCAGCGCGCGCGCGCCGATCTTCCGACGGCCGCGCATGCGCAGAGGTATCCGCTTCGTACTCGGTTTCCGAGATAGCGCGCGCGGATTACAAATTCTCAAGATAGCAGGCATCCCTTCCGCATTCCAGATATTCGCAACAATTAGAGATATCCCCAATTATTACAAACATGAAACCCGCACTGCCTCAATGCCGCAGACATCCGGATCCAAGATGATCCGCGTGCACCTGACAGTACGAACGCGATACGCTGTAGTTTTTGCTTCCAACGCTCTGCGAGTGCTGCACCATCACGCTGGTCCTGCGCGAGAGACTCCACGTAGGTGCGCCTCACCAGGGCTACGCCGCCTACGCCCTATCGCTTTACGGCGCGCGTGCCGTTACCTGAGCGCCCTGTCATGCGGAGAGCCCCTGCTGCCTCGCCATCAGTCCGGCTGCCTTCTCTCGCCGCCTTCCTCTCTCTTCGCTCAAGTTGGCAACCGCTGTCGTCCTCTCTGCTCCTCGCGCTCGCTTCCCGGGCTCGTGCTGTTTTCCTCGCCAAAACAGACGAGTATTAGTCGCATGCATTCCCTACCCATTCACGCAACCTTGGGACGCTCTGCCCTGGCGACTTCCGACGGCACGTGTCACGTGGTGAAATTTCACCACGTTACAACCCTCCCTCACCTGGGGAAGGAGCGAACCAGTGGGTCGCTCGGGCAGTTCCGCTCCCCTCACGGGCGCAGCCACGTCCCAAGGCTCCACTCCGCTCATCGCGGTACATGGACACACACACAATTAAAGGAAGGAACACAAAAAAGGGGGGGGGAAGGATTATACTTAAGGCTAATACTTAAACTAATTGTGAAAACTAACTTAACCTACTGGGGTGTGATTGCTACCCCTTGTCGGGTGTCCTAGGATGGGAAGGACTCGGGAGATGGGTACTTCGTAATAAAGTACTGTAGTCATCCATGTAAAAGTTAATCAGAGTCTTTATTGTCGGGATTCAGATACCCTTAGCACCATTGTCGTTCTGAGATAGCCTCCTTAAACATATTATTTGGCACATCTTAAGCTTAGGTATCTTATTTAAAGGCACACTAGGTCACTAAACGAGTAAAAGAAGTTAAGCTGATAAAACGAATTAAAGGAATTAAGTAAAAATAAGAGAAATCAAGATAATAAAAATAATGAAAATTTTAGGTAATAAGAAAATTTGAATTTAAGGTAATGAGAAAGATAAAATTAAGATAATAGGAAAAGAATTTAAGATAATAAAAAAAGATAGAATTAAAGATAATCATCAGATATCCCTATTGCGGCAGATATCCTCCGCGGACGTCGTAGTCGCGGCTTAGCCAGCGGGCGTCTTCTGCCGCCTCTCTTTCTTCGTCTCGGCGCTCCTCTTGTTCCGACCTTCGCCGGGGCGGAAGCGCCTGGCTCCATGGCACGTGCGCCTGTAGATGCCGGATATATGGGCCTTCCTCCCTCCACGCCGGTGAGCACTTCGGGCAGTCGCGCACTTTTACGTTCCGGCGGCCGCATCGAAAGCAGAACAGTTTCGCTGGGCGCGGGCACCGGCTGTAGTGGTGGGTTTGGCCGCAATTAAAGCAGCCAGACAACCTGGGGAGGACTTCTACCATCTGCCCGTTGATTTCCATGCGTCCCGTGAGGGAATCGTTGGACGAGTATGGAGTTCTGCGCTCCGGCCTTGGGCTGTTGCGCGGCCTGCTTCTTTCGGGCGTCGCTTCTCTCGGACGAGGTGGTGCCTGGTAGATGTCTTCCGGGATGTCTTCCCAGTCCCAGTTCTCCTGGGTGATGCCTGCGTTGGTTGGCGGCGGGGCCATGCTTTCCCAAGCGCTCGTTTGCGCGGCAGGAGTGTTGGTCTCGGTGGCCGTTGTCTGCGTGCCTGCCGAGTTGATGGCTCTCGCCCGTTGTTCGTTGGCCTGTATCGCTACCGAGGCCGTGCTTGCCGCCTCCGTCTGCGTAGTTTGGCTGGGCCGATCTCCGCGGCCTTTGCCCTCTCGCAGCTGCCGTCTTGCCTCCTCGAGGAGGTTCTCCTCTACCTCCGTAAAGGCTCCTATGATGCCGGGGTTGTCGACGGCCAACTTCTGGAGAGCCTTCCGGTACTCCAGCAGCGGGTAGTATGGGTGGTGCTTCAGCATTGCCTCGCACTGCTCGCGTCGTTGCCTCTCCTCCTCATTTTCTTCCTCAGACTCCTCTTCCCCCGAGGAGCTTGAGCTTGGCGATGCCGCTCGCGGCATGTCGAAGTCGCCGGGGTCCAACTCCTCCAGGTCTTGCGGCGGCTGGGCTCGTGGTGTTGAGGCCCTTGAGTCGACCCTTGGGCCGTCCTCCGCATTGACAAATTCAAAATCAATCGGAGACCCCCCCCCTCCGTGGGGTGGAGCCTGTCCCAGGCTCTAAGCCGGCCGCGGCTGGGCGCGGGGACGGCGGTGGGAGCGACAGCACCTCAATGTCGGAGTCGGAGAGACTCATGACGTCCGCCGCGTTGTCTTCCGAGCCCGTTTCGAGGAGCCGTTGCTCTTCTTCCTGAGCAGTGGAGTCTTGCTCCGGCTGACGCATTGTTGCAGATAAAAGATACCCTGTACAATATTTCGCGGCGATGAGTATTAACGTAGAAATAGTTTGTGTGCCAAATAATATGAGTACTTACGTAATAGAAGGTAGGAAGTCGTAAACAGATATCCAGAGAAAATACAATCACCCGTGCTCGTAGGTATCCAGGTACGTCGGGGTAAGATACCGCAAGGTATCTTTGGAACTCCTAAGTAGGGGATACAATGTTAGTGGAGTTTTTATTGTTATAGGGCTTCAGGTCGGTGATGTGTATTTTAGATATTATTTGGCCTGTGGCCGACGTAAGCTCATAAACGAGCGGTGAGAGTACCTTCGTTACTGTGTAAGGCCCTTTGTATTTATGCGTAAGTTTCGCCGCGACATTTTTGGCGGCGTCGGAAAGTGTTCTATTACGCACTAGGACCTCATCGCCGATATTGTACGTAATATTTCTATGTTTCTTGTTATAATACGACGCTTGTCGCGCGTGTGCGTTTTCGGAATTTTTAATGATCCAATCTCGGATCGCTTGCAGCCGGTGCAGGCGTTCGGACCATTTGTTTACGTCGCCTTTAGCGATGTCGAGTGTATCTTCGATCTCTCTTTTGAGAGATTTTATTGTTAGTGGTTCGCGGCCGAAGTTTAAGAATGCCGGAGTCACTTGGGTGGACGCGTGCTTTGCGGTGTTGAATGCGAAGCGGAAATCTGGTAAATGCGCGTCCCAGTCCCTGTGGTCTTGTTCGATAAACGCGCATATCATTGTTTTGAGCACTCTGTTCACGCGTTCGACCGGGTTCGCTTGGGGTCGGTAGGGGGGCGTCGTTGCGTGCGTGATATGTAATTGCTCTGCGAAGTTTGTTAATATTTTGTTTACAAACTCCGTCCCGTTGTCGGATAAAAAGACTCGGGGTGTGCCCCATCGCGAGATGAGCAGGTCGTGCAACGCGGATTTTATCGCCTTGCCGTTTGCTTCACGTAGGGCCTGGATCTCTATCCAGCGCGTGAATAGGTCTTGTATTACAAGAAGGTAGCGCATGCCCTTCTTGCTGCGGGGAAACGGCCCCATAATGTCAGCCGCTACTACACTCCAAGGGTGCTCAATTATACGTTCGCCGAGCGCGCCGGGTGGTGCGAATTGTTCGGCTTTAACCTTTTGGCATATGTCGCATTGTTTGATGTATTCCGCGACGTCTTTGAACATACCAGGCCAAAAGTAATCATTTGCAATTTTTGCGTGTGTTTTGTCTATTCCTAGATGTGCCCCCTGTACAGTGTCGTGCGCGTCGAAGAGTATACGGTCCTTGTCTGATTGCCGTACAACTATTTTCCACGCGGAGTCGTCTTGCGTAACGGCGTCGAGTAACGTGTCGTCCGTTTTATGGTACAAGATATCCTTATTCACGTACCAATTGCGGTATTTATTTGGGTTTCTTGTGACGTCGCGAATTCGTGCGTCGTACCAATCATTGTTTGGCTTCGCGAGCGCGTTAAGTTCTTCGCAGGTTTCGTGCATGCGCGAGAGTGCATCCGGCACGTGATGCATCGCGCCTTTTCGGTGAATTATCTCTACATCGAATGCCGTGAGGAACATAGACCAACGTGCTAATTTTCCGACTGGCTTTTTTATCGATTTTAGCCATTGTAAGCTGCTGTGGTCCGTGATGATTTTGAAATGCGTGCCCTCGATGTATCCGCGGAATTTTTCTATAGACCAGATAACCCCTAAACATTCGAGTTCCGTGGTCGTGTAATTTTTCTCGGTATCAGTGATTGTGCGGCTCGCGTAGCAGATAACCCTTTCAATATCGTCGATTGCTTGTGTGAGCACACTGCCCAAACCTACTGTGCTCGCATCGACTTGGATTACGAAAGGTAACGCCAGATTTGGACGTACGAGGATCGGCGCCTCAGTTAGGCAAATTTTTATTTTTTCAAAGGCATCCTGCTGTTTACAGCTCCATTCCCACTTCACGTTTGCGCGTAATAATTTTGAAATTGGCTCTATGATTGCCGCGAAATTGTGTATAAATCTGCGATACCACGATGCCATGCCGATGAATCTGCGCACTTGTTTTAACGATTTCGGCGCGGGATAGTCGCGTATTGGTGCTATTTTGTCTGGGTCAGTCTGCAAGCCGTTTGTGTTTACTACGTAGCCCAAGTATTTTACCTCCGATCGGCAGAATTTACTTTTTTCTTTGTTGATCGTTAGATTGGCGTGTTTTAGTTTGTCGAAAACTATTTTCAGCCATTCGAGGTGTTCTGCGAACGTTTCGGTTACGATGATTAAATCGTCTAAGTATGAGAACACGTGTGGTTGTAGCTCTGGGCCGATCAAGGAGTCAATTAGGCGTTGAAAAATTCCGGGAGAGTTAGCCAATCCATACGGAAGGCGTTTGAATTGGAATAAGCCTTTGCCAGGTACCGCGAAGGCTGTTATTTCTCTACTTTTTTCTTCGAGGGGAATTTGTAGGAACGCCTGGCTTAAGTCAATTGTCGAGATGTATTTAGCGACGCGTAATTTGTCGAGTATTGAACTCATTAACGGTAGTGGGTACGCGTCTTTTTTGATTACTGCGTTTACTCTACGTAAGTCGAGGCAAAATCTTCGCGAGCCGTTGGCCTTCGGCGCCATGTGTACTGGCGACGACCATTCGCTTGATGATTGTTCGATTATGTCGCTCTCTAGCATTTTGTCGACCTCTTGAAAGAGTAATGATTCGATTGCCGCGGAGACTGGATACGGGCGTTGTTTAATGGCGGGATGGCCATTTACGTTGATTGATGCTACTATTAAATTTGTTTTTCCGAGTTGTTCGGAAACCGTGATATTATTGTTTAAGAAGATTGTCAGTTTTTCGTTTTCGGTCGTAGATAGTTCGTGCAGCCCGTAACATGCCTCGCTTGCCGGGGCTGAATTCGTGTCTCGACGGTCGAATGTGTGTATGGTATGTGGCTCTGACGCGAGTGTGTATGTGAGCCGCGAGAAGTCAACCGTTATGCCGAATTTATGTAGCGCGTCGATACCCAGTATGCAGTCTTGATTGAGATTGCGTAATACTCGCGTTTTGATCGTGCGTGTTATATTTTTAATCGTAATGGGGATATCGATACTCTCAGATATCGTTTCTGTGTATCCGAACGGTGTTGTTACTTTTGCGGCAATATTATTGTTAACGCGTAATGCGTTATTAATGGCTAGTGTTCGTATGTTCCGACCGACGAACGTTTTGCTCGCGCCACTGTCTATTAGCGTATTGCAATTACGTCCTAGTATATTTAGAGTAATGTAAACGAGGTCCGAAGTTTTGCCAGGTAGTGCATATAAATTGTCATAGGTGTAGATATCCTCCGAATTACTAGCGTTATTCGCGTTTTCCGAGGTAACATCGCGAAGGTAGTCTGAGTAAAAGATATCTTCACGGTCCGGGATAGATAGTTCTGAGGCATCCTGTTGTGTCTCGCTTTGCACCAAAGGTATATTACATGCCCAGGTATCCTCTCGGTTCGCGTAGACCTCCGTTTTTTCTGATATATCTAGATAGTTCATCGTGTTCAACGAGGCATTTTCTGTTGTTTCTTTACGTTTATTCGTGCATTCCGGGCAGTTTGCGTGAAGGTAACCTGCGAGGCCGCAGACGTTGCAGAAGATATCCGCCGCGTTGCACTTAGGGCACGTCGCCGCTCTTGTTCCCGGTTTGCCGCATTTAAAACAGAAAATTCGTTTCGCGTTTTGACATTCACGCGAGAAGTGTCCTATTTGCGCGCAGTTATAGCAGAAATTTGGGGAAGAATTTTGTCTACTACTGTTGTTACTACTTTGTCTCGATTGATTTTGTTGGTTAGTCGGGCTACGTTGTGTATTATTGACGCGTTTATTGTTGCGGTAGTCTACATTATTGAGTTCGTCGTCGTCGAGGGGTTCGTCGCCGACGGCGTCGTTGTCTGCCGAGCTTTGATGTTGCTGCTCGTCGTCGTCTATGGTAAGGTTGGCGAGTGTTTGCCGTTGCGGGCGTGCGGCTCGGGTGTCTCTATAGGCTAAGTCGGGGAGAAGTGACTCTTCCGCGCTCGGTGGCGGCTTGTATGTGCGCGCTATCGCGAGGCTCTTTTCCTTACGTACGGCCGCTGCTTCTAATTCTTGGAAGGTAAAGATCTCCGATTTGTCTAAGCGTATTTGTAAGCGCGGTAGCATGTTTCGTAGTGCTAAGTCTATCTCTCTTACCGGCCCTAGAGGAGGTATCATACGATCGAACATTGCTTTTATATATGTGAGGTAATCTACTACTGGCTCTCGTTCCCCTTGTGTGCGTTTGCGCGCATTCTCCATTAATGCAAATTGAAAATCCGCGTCTGAGAAGCGCGCACGCCATGCTATCTCAAAATCTTCGAAAGATACCCAATTTTGCGCGTTGCTGCGGAACCACTGTAGCGCAACTCCTTGTAATAGAAACGGCATGATTCCGAATAAGTCAAAGTCAGCTATGTGCATAATCGCGCGGCCCTCTTTAATGCGCGTTAAGAACTCTTCGCTATCTTCATCGCGTTTCCCTGAAAATTTTAGATTCCATCTCCGCACGAAGTCAAACGCATTTATTGGCGTGTGCGGCGCTGCGCGTCTTCCCGTATTGTCTTCGTCTCTAATTATTCGGTTTCTGTTTGAATTTTGTATAGGTAAGATATCTCTTCGTTCGTCTGCGAGTCTCACTCGCGCGCGCCGTGGATCTATATAATTGTCATTATTCGCGTTATTTTCTGTGTAATTATATCCGGGAGGGTGTCTATTAGTGTTGGCACTATTGTATATATTTTCGTTATTGTCTGTTAGATGAGGGACACTGTGCGGCATTGGCGTTGATGCCGGTAAAGCGCGATTAGATGGCGCCGACGCGTTAATGGTTGGGCGTGTATGCTCTTGCGCGTTATTTAAAGTTTGTCGCTCTTGTGCAAACGGATAATTAGTTGTATTATTTTCAAGGTAACCGTCGTTATACTGCGTTAGATATCCCGAGTCCGGAAGGTCGAAAGTCAACCGCCGATTAGGCCCGATTGGCTGAGAACCCCCCGGGAGAGACGCACGTCTCTCGTCCGTTGTTCTAGGTACCGCGCCTGTCGAAGTCGTTGGTCTGCTCGACGCTAGCACGTACCTATTAGAGTTAGAAGGGCTGGATGTACGCGGCGCCGTGTTCGTATGGTCGACCGAGTGCAGCCGAGATATCGCTATGCGCAGCGCTTCGCAAGTCGGTGGCTGATACGCCGGAGGTGGGGAGGCCGGCCGCATGGTTGACGGCGGTGGCGGCGGCGGCGGTTGGGAGGCCGACGCCGGCTCGTCTATGCCCCGCTCTATGTACAGCGCTTCTGCGAGTCTTTGCTGTAGCCTGACCGGGGTGCCTTGCGAGACAAGCCGTCTGCTGGTCAGTTCGGCGCGAAGGTCGTCTTCGCTTAATGCTAACACCCAGTCGTTTATTGATGCCTCGCTTGCCATGCTGGCGTATTAGGGCCTTACACAGTTTTATTTTAGGCGTATACTCGTAAAGTTTTTCACGAGTCAATACGCCGATCGGCCACGTGCGCTTCAGCCGTGTGCTGCGCTATGTATATGCCCTCTCATCGCTATTTATTTTATTATTATAATAGAGGACGTTGTTCCACGTCTACGAGGGAAAGCGTTAATACGAGTGTCGGCCGACGATTCGAAGGAACTCGGTGTTTGTGTTTACGATCGCGGGACGGTCGGGTCACTCGAGCGCCCAGATGCGTGCGCTATGTGACCGCACGTGTCGATATTCTGTTGCCGTGCGAGAGCCGAGTCCGCGCGGCAACAGTTATACCTTTGTTTTTGTAAGTGCGACCGTTCTCGCTTCGACGGTCAACGTTTTTGAGTCGTTTATGATAGGTACGCCCTTTGAGATTTATTACTCGGGCTCAAGTGCGCTCGGCTTTCCGCGTGGCCGAGGATGTTTACGAACGGTTCGTGAGAAACTCTCAACTGCGTTCGAACTTTGCGCGTCGCGTTGTTTTGGAATTTTGAACGCGAGGTCCGCGCGTGGAAAGATATCATGTACTATGTTATGTATACTTAGAATAATCAGATAACGTGCATGAGGTAACCACAATTATACAAGATATCCGTAAATTATTAACTACGCTACGTACTATTCGCTTGAAAATGGTAAACTCTCGATTTCAATTATCGCAATTTCTACTGTTTTCACACAACACAACACACTTTGGGACGACGAGCAGTCTACGGACGTGATTTAAGATAAATCACAGTATGGGCGCCATTTGTAACAGTGGCTGCTTCTCGCCCACCGCTTATGTGCGCTTTTCTCCTCTCTATCTCTCTCTCACTCTTCACGCGCAATCCGGGGAGCAGCAATTCCGTCACTCTTCCTCGCCTCCTTTCGAGCCTTACCTTTGAATTCCCGGTGGCGCCAGGTACCCCGCGAGTACCAGAGTCTCGCGACTCCTTCTAGACAGGCTCGCGAGCACGAGGGTTTGCCCCAGCTTGCTCAGCCCCGCAGCAGCGGCTAGGGAGAGGGGGTGGTTCGGTTTGAAAATCACGACACAACGACTCAGATAAAGGGGTTCTTTAATCTCAGACTTATTCACTACTATACACTGTAACACCTCAAAGGCTTCAATCGCTTCGCGTTCCGCCGGCGCGCTCGCCGTTACTTATACTACGTTCGGCAGGTAACCGGGAGACAACGTTCGCGTACAGGTACCCTCTCTTCACGAGATAGTCCGCGAGTTAACCACTAGATACCCCGATTCCGAGCCGAGACTCTCGCGCGTCCCAAGGTACAGTCACACTACACTCTCGCACACAATTAGCACACTTATAATCTACCTATGCACGACCGCCGCATTTCGCGCATCGCCACGACCGGGGTCTGCCTGCGCCCCGCGACTTACACAGCAGATCCGGGTCCCGAATTATCCCTACAATTTTCCGAAGTTCTCCTCCCGCACTGGAGACAAACGCGTAACTACGTAAAACTACTCCGCGAGTGAGTACCGAAGCAGATATCCCGGAGACGCCACGCGCTCGCGAGAACAAAGGCAACCCGCTCGCGACGTGGAACAACTGCGCCCGCGGGAAACAGAAAGCCCAAAGAAGACACCACTGACCTTAATACAATTCCTACGTCGTCCAGGAACGCTGCCGATAGCCTCGCCAGAAATCCCCGTCACGCAATAGAAAATCACAAAGGGTCGTCCTTCCAAAGCTCGGTCGCGTCCGCTCAGAGTCAGCCAGGGCAGGAGAGTGCCGGTCGCTCGCGCGCCGCGCGCCCTCCGCGCCGCTCGCTCTCGCGTGGCCGAGCAGCGCGCCCGCTCATTGGTCGGCTCGCGGCGGTATCCGCCGCGAGCCGACGTCGACGTCTAGAGGTATCCGCTTCGTACTCGGTTTCCGAGATAGCGCGCGCGGATTACAAATTCTCAAGATAGCAGGCATCCCTTCCGCATTCCAGATATTCGCAACAATTAGAGATATCCCCAATTATTACAAACATGAAACCCGCACTGCCTCAATGCCGCAGACATCCGGATCCAAGATGATCCGCGTGCACCTGACAGTACGAACGCGATACGCTGTAGTTTTTGCTTCCAACGCTCTGCGAGTGCTGCACCATCACGCTGGTCCTGCGCGAGAGACTCCACGTAGGTGCGCCTCACCAGGGCTACGCCGCCTACGCCCTATCGCTTTACGGCGCGCGTGCCGTTACCTGAGCGCCCTGTCATGCGGAGAGCCCCTGCTGCCTCGCCATCAGTCCGGCTGCCTTCTCTCGCCGCCTTCCTCTCTCTTCGCTCAAGTTGGCAACCGCTGTCGTCCTCTCTGCTCCTCGCGCTCGCTTCCCGGGCTCGTGCTGTTTTCCTCGCCAAAACAGACGAGTATTAGTCGCATGCATTCCCTACCCATTCACGCAACCTTGGGACGCTCTGCCCTGGCGACTTCCGACGGCACGTGTCACGTGGTGAAATTTCACCACGTTACAATAGATATACACGTACACAGACAACACACCGAGTATAGCAAGGTACTTTTTCTCTTTCAAAAATATCTGAGTCTTTCATTTTTATACTGGTCTCGTATTTTCCGACCCCTCACCCGGTAATGCGAACGTACAACGATCGCAAAGCAAGGGGCAATTACTGTAAATTCATGTTTAGTAAATGAATGAATAAATATATACATATATACTTTTCACATAACGTATACCAGAGTCTTTTGATGTGCAACATCTATAGGCGCGCCTCGAGGAGTGAAACCGTACTTGAAAACAAAAGAAAATTCCGACCAAAAAAATCCTAACATCTGGCGAAACGTTCTAACCCCCCACTCCGCCTACGCATACAGCATGCTTGTCGCGTGCCGAGTCTTCTCTTCACGACTAGGACTGCTAGCAGGCTTCCCCCTCCACTTTCTAAGGGAGGTTCCACACGGGGAGCACAATATACAATGGAGTACACGTATATAGATATACTCTTACTACACGAATAGATGTCGCATATAGCACTCAGTGTGGAAACTCTCTAAGATGCGCGATGCAGGCCCATCTCGGCGGCAACTAGAGCTCTCTTCCCCCTCTACTCGCTCTCTTTAGGGCTTTTCTCTGAGAGAGTGAGAATGCATTTGTGTATGTCTGTGTGTGTGCCAGGTTTAGCGCGTATACTATACAAATAGAAAGCGGAAAAAATGTTCTGCTAATTGAGAGAAGGATAGAGCAATGAATTCGCAAACGCACTCGAAATGCACCTACAGGACCCAAGCGTCGGACCTCTGGCCGGACTGACATCTTCAAAATTTTCTTATATTATGTGACTAGTAGACGCATCGTGTATTTCGAAAAGTTAACGTGATCAACTTTTCTTGTGTTTCATTCGTCTAGTTGACGCAATTTAATTGTCATAAATCAAAAATTTTGCAACAAAAAAAAAAAAAAAAAAAAAAATGAGTCGTCGCGGAACGCCTCGAAGATGAGAAACATCAAAATTAATAAAGTTTATAGACAATTACATGTAATTTTTAGGTTGATGTAAAACAACATTTATTTCTGTTTAATATTCTTCATTTACGATAAACTTCTTTCAATCATTATCAAAGTCGATGTTTCACATCTGTCAGCTGTCCCGAGACAGCTCACTTTTTATTTATTTCCCTTGGAACCATTGCGAATTAAGAAATTGTATATACATGTTCAGACGTAACAATATATAAATCGTATAAGGGAATTACTATATAAAATAAATGAAATAAAAGAATTAGAAGACCTTACTAATGAGGAAAGACAAATATTTATGCAGCGATTGAATAATGATGCGGCAATTAGTTGTAGAAAAGGTTTAAAGCCTGAAATTAGATATGAGTTTGGGAATGAAATTACGATTGATGATTTAACAGTAAAGGCTATTGCTATAGAAACTGAAATTAATCAACGTAAATATTCAGATTTCAGAACAATTAATAATATGTATGGGAATGATATAGTTGTAGAAAACATTATTCCAAAAATAATGACTTGTCAATTCTGTAAAGCTCGAGATCATGAAGCATTATTTTGTCGGTTAACAGCTTGTATTTATTGTAAAGAAAATGATCACTTTTCGGATAATTGTCGATTTGCTAAAGATAAGATTAGATTAATTTGTAAATTTTGTAGTCATACGGGACATTCTATTAGTACATGTAGACTAAATAAAATGCAAAATAATCACTGTCAATTTTGCCAAGAAATGGGGCATAAAGCACCTCAATGTTCAGTAGTTCGTAATTTTGAAATTTGTCACAAATGTAAAAAACCAGGTCATGATCCAATTAAATGTGTTAATTTATCTGAGAATGGTAATTGTACAATTTGTAATAATGTTCGATATTCTCCACAGAATTGTCCGGAACAATTTTGTTCTAGGTGTCAAAAAAGGGGGCATCCTACAAAGTTTTATAAATTAGGAGAAAATAGATTTAGATTTTGTTCTATTTGTGAAGCTGCGGATCATGAGGCTCCTGATTGTGAAGTAGCTAAAATATTAGTTACAGAAAGTAAAGCTAAGCAACAATATAAATGTCAATGATGTGATGGATCTGGCCATACTGTTAAATTTTGTTGGAAATTAAAAGGATTATTACAAAATAATAATTACGATTCTAAGAAAAATAATTATCAACAAAATTTTCAACCACAAAATAGAAACAATTTTACTAATAAAGCTAATAGAAAAGTTTGTGAATATTGCAATGGTTTTAATCATGAAGTAAAAGATTGTGGAAAATTACAGGCTTTGACATCAACGGTGGAAGAAAAATGCGCATTTTGTTCACAGATAGGCCATACTGTTAGTAATTGTGAGAAAATTAAAATTTTAGAACAGAAAAAGGGAAACGTTTGTTCAGAATGTAAAGGTATTGGTCATACTGTTGAAAATTGTTTTAGAAAACAGGGAAACTTCAAATCTGTTCCGGGAAGGAACGCGTGAGAAGGGATTCAGCGGATAAATCGTTCCAAATTGAAGTAAACAGAGATAAAATTTCTGAAATAAATAGAATACTGAAAATAAGTGAGAGAGATTACTTAGAAAATATAGCTCATAATTATGTTTTAAAATAAGAAAATTTATTACAATATATTGAGGTAGAGAATTTGAATTCTCATGGTACTTTTAAATTATTAATAGATAGTGGTGCTCAATTAAATATTATTAAAAATAGTATATTATTACCTATGAAAATAGATACTGATAATAAAATCTTAATATCAGGAATTACCGATAATGCTTTGAGAACTTTGGGTTCGATTAAATTTCCAATTAATAAAATATATTTTGATTTTCATGTAGCACCAGATGAGTTTTCTATTCCATTTGATGGAATTTTAGGAATTAAAGCTTTATTACAACAAAAATTAAGATTAGATAAGGGTTATTTGGATATTAACGGGCAAAAATTTCAACTAAAATCAATTATTAATAAATATCATATTAATACACATATAATTCCTAAACAGGAAGTAAAAGAAGCTATTACTACAATAATTTTTGGGGAGTGTGAATTTTCTGAATTAATTCCTGATTTTGAAATGCATTGTGAAAATGCAAAAGTAACTTTACTTGTAAATAAAAATGTTGAAAGTTCTATTATTACAAATTTTGATTTCAGAAATGATAGTGATGTAACGTCCTATGACGTTATTTCTTTAATACTCTTTTTACTATTTTAACTATTGAAAGATATGATGATTTTCAAAACGATAACATTTCAAAATTCAAATTACAACATCGATTATGTCGATTGTATGTGGTTTGATGATTGGCACACTTTCAAAAGTAAGAGCTCAGCTGATGCTGAGCTTACGAAACGCAGACTAAGCGTTATACTTTTGGAAGATCGTGTTATTGTATGTAAAATTACAAAATGTTTAAAAATTAATGTTCAATAATGTTGTAAATTTATAAACTAAGTTTTGAGTTTAAAAGAGGCGCAATGCCCTCAATTAGGCAGTCAAGATTTCGTATTGACTCCGTCCACGCCGGTTCGAAAATTGGCGGAGTTTGATTTATTTTTCCGTGATACTTTTGTTGTATTCTATAATTTTCTATTTTGTATTTTAAGGGAATTTTTGAATAAATATATTTTTATGAATTCTATTATTCTAAAAACAAAATACATCGGAGAGTTCTCTATCATTTAAAAACCAGCTGAAATTAATCATCGTTCTTCGGAGTGCAGCACGCAATCTATTATTTGCGGGAAAAAAGGTAAGTAAACAATCGTTGCACATTATAATTGATGGTGAGAATTAAGTATTCCTAGACACTATTAATTTAATTTTTATAAATAATCCTGACTATAGGCATTTAGTTGAGGTAGTCAGGACTTAACAGTGAAAATGTTTCTATTTTTAAAATTCATCAGAAAATTAATTTACATAAAGATTTGAAGTGTATATTAAATACAGTTAGTGAAATAAATGATAACTTGAGCGAAATGAAAGCGAATGATTTTAAAATTGAGAATGATAAAAGCAATTTGATTGAATATTTGAATGATTCCAAAATAAATATGAAAGTTTAATTGGTAATGTAAACACTTGTATAATGAAATTTGAGATTGATTTAGATGAAGAATTGATTGATTATGATTATCCAACATTTTGTAAGGTACTTAAAGATGCTGATGAATTTGATTCCAATGAAAAATTATGTAAATTACAAAATACAATAAATTTTTTAACATTTGATATTGAAGATATGCCTGAAAATTTTATAAGAAATTTCAATTTTGAATTACCTAAAGATGATGAGACTCTACATTGTGGTTCTACTTCTTTAATTACAGAAAATGAAATTGATTTGATAAGTAATGAAAATTTTAATGAAAAGAAAAGACGACAATTACTGAAAAACACTGTTGACTTAAGCCATTTGTCTAATAAAAAGAAAAAGATTATTGAAAGTTTAATAGTAAAAAATAGTGATATTTGTTGGTTAGAGGGTGAAAAATTTGGTATTTGTAATATTGAAGAACATGCAATTAATTTAACAGATGAAAAGCTAGTTTATGTTAAACAATTTCCGTTAGAATATAATTTAAAACAAAACGCTATAGCTGAAACTAAAAAATTAATATTAAATGATTTAGTAAGATCATCTACTAGCGCATTTAATGCACCTGCTTTTGTTGTTCCTAAAAAAGGTCTAATTAAAGATGGTAAAAAAATGGAGATTAGAAATTGATTATAGAAAATTAAATGCTAAAACTATTCCAGATCCTTGTCTTTTACCTAATATCACTGAAATTTTTGATAGTATAGTTAAAAATAAGTATGTTACTACAATTCATGTGGTATCAGGTTTTCATCAGGTAAGAATGAAAGAATCGAACATTCATAAGACGGCCTTTAGTATACATCCCTTAGGGAGATTTGAATTTAAGGTACTTCCCTTCGGTTTAGTTAATAGTCCTAGGGTTTTGCAGAGAATTCTAAATTCGGTACTTGGTGATTTATTAGAAAAAGGATTTTGTTTTGTTTACATTGACAATATTATTATTGTGGCGAATTCAATCGAGGAACATAACGAACGGTTTAATTTGATTGCTGGAAAACTAAGGGAAGCATGGTTGAAGTTAGAAACGAGTAAATGTAAGTTTTTTAAAAAAGAAATAGAATTTTTAGGACATTTAATAAGTGAACATGGTATTAGGACTGACCCGAAAAAGGTTGAAGCTATAAATAAATTTCCTTTGCCTAAAACGATAAAAAATATTCGAGAATTTCTAGGTTTGACAGGCTATTATAGGCGATTTATTGATAATTTTGCAGACATTGCAAAACCAATAATTCAACTTTTGAAAAAAGAGGAAAAATTTGTTCGGAATGAGGTTAGACAAAAAGCTTTTGATGAATTAAAAAAAGCATTACCTTCAGCGCCGGTTTTACAATTTCCGGATATGAGCAAACCTTTTATTATCACAGCTGATTCGTCAGGCTATGCGTTAGGATGTGCCCTTTCTCAGGGAAATATTGGGGAAGATAAACCGATTGCATTTGCTTCAAGAGTTTTAAAAGCTGCGGAGAAAAATTACCATAAGTATGAGAGGGAGGCTTTAGCAATTATGTTTGCAGTAAGAACATTTAGAAATTATATTTATGGAAATAAATTTTACATAGTTACAGATCATAAATCGTTGTTATCATTTAAATCGGCAGATAAAAATTCGCGAGTTCAAAGGTGGCGTTTAAAGCTATTGGATTATGATTATGAAATAATTTATAAACCTGGTAAGGTCAATACGAATGCTGATGCTTTGTCCAGAAATCCTATAGAAAATAGTCAAGTAAATGTTGCTACGAGAGCTCAAAAAGCAAAAGAGTTGAAAGATTTAAATAGTAAAGAAATTTTGACTCATGATATGAAAATTCAAAAATTAAATGAAGATCGAATTAAACAAAAGCTAAGGAAATATAGTAGACGAAATAAGGTTAAAAATACAATATTTAATGATCAAGAAAAATTACATCAAAGTGAAAATAAATCTGAAAGTATTATATTTACAAAAAAATCTATAGAATTTAGGAAAGATAATTTAGTACATTTTATAGATAAAAATAAACAAGCATTAGATAGAAATACAAGTAGATTTATAGACAAACTTAATATTACTTTCAAGGGAATTGTGAATGATATTAAAATCATAGATTTAAATGTATATAAAGTATTTGTGTTATGCATAGATGTAGGTCAATCAGCAATAATTCTTAAAAATAATATTTATAAAATTTTTAGTTCATTAAAACAAATTATGTTAAATAAACAAATATATAGTTTCAGTATATCTAAATATTTGCAAATAATTAATTTAATTTGGATTGATATTGAAGACATTTTATTTGAAGTTTTTAAAAATAGTGAGATTAAAATAATTATTTGTTTAAATTATATAGAATATGTAGATATACATCATAGAGATAAAATATTTCTAGAAAATCATTCTAGTACTATTGGGGGTCATTCAGGTGTAAACAGAACGTACAATAGAATAAGGAGTAAATATTTTTGGAAAAATTTAAAAACTGATATTGCAAATAGAATAAAAAATTGTGATGATTGTCATAAAAATAAGTTGAAAAGAGTAAAAACTAAACAACCAATGGTGATTACAGATACGCCAATTAAAACACTTGACAAGGTTGCAATGGATATTGTTGGTCCTCTAAAAATAACTAAAAATAATAATAAATATATTTTAACTGTTCAAGATTTACTCTCTAAATATTTAGTGGTAGTTCGGTTACAGAATCAAACTGCAGAAACTGTCACGGATACATTTATTAAAAGATTTATTTGTATTTTTAGTTCTCCTAAAATAGTTTTTAGGAGACCCCTAAAACAGATAGGGGTGCAAATTTTACTAGTAAACTTTTGAAAGCGGTAGCGAAACGATTTAAATTTTCAAAAATTGAAACAACTGTTTTTTCGCTTCAATCCAATGCCTCGTTGGAGAGAGCTCATCATCCTTTATGCGAATATTTAAAGAATTTCTCTACAAAAAAAATTATGTGGGATGACTTATTCGAATTAGCGCAATTTCATTATAATACAAGTGTGCATAGTGCGCATAAATTTACACCGTATGAACTAGTATTTGCTTATCCACCTCGTTTACCTTCAAGTGATCCTTTAAAGGTTTCCGAATGTATTCCATCATTCAATGATTATTTATCAAATTTAATTATGAATATGAAGGACATTGATGAGTTAGCAAGGGAAAATTTAATAATTTCAAGAGAAAAATCAAAGAAATATTATGATAGATTGTGACGAGTATCGTCACGCCGCATGCTAATTTATTGAATAATATGTTTTATTTTAAATACATTTGCATTTAAGCCTTTTCAGATGTTCCCGCGCACCAGAGCTATACGAGAGTTGATGTATTGTTGAACGCGTCGCCTGGTGAGAGAGCACGCGTGAGAGAGAAGCTTCTAGCGTCACGTTAGGTTAGGCGTTAGATTCGATTTAGCTATCGAGCGCACAGGCTGTATCCTAAGCGAAAGAGAGCTTCCATTTACAATTAACAACCGATTTATAGTATTTATTGTCGTACGAATTGCGTCTACGCGGGTGCGAATAAAGTGCATTGTACGGTTACGGTTGTGTAATATTGGATAGGCCGCTGGATGATAGCGAGACCGCATTTTGATCGATTTACGTGCGAGCGTACTTTGCTGATCTGTAAGTACCAGCTTTTCTCTCTCACTCTCACCAGCGCGTTTACCATCATTAGCTCTCTCCCGACTGGGATTCTGTGTGCTAAGTAAGCACCATTGTACATATTTGTTGTTTACACCATTATATCTTTTGAGTTCAATATACGCAATAGCCTTTTACCGAACCGTACGCGTGTTTCATTTAATAGTTTTCCGTATTTGCCCTGTTCTCCTTTTTCTAAAACCTACGGAGAATTAAAGTAGAAGAATCTACATTTAACGCGGACAATCCCCGTTACAAGATATATAAATCCAGTAACTTTTGAAAAAGGTGATAAAGTTTGGCTTGTAAAAGAATCAAAACCAGGAAAACTGGAAAAAAAATGAAAATATTGGTCCTTTTGAAATTATTGAGATATTAGATAATAATAATATTGTAATAGATAAAAATGGAAAATCAAATACAGTTCATGCGAATAAATTAATAATGTATAAAAAGAAAAACTAATATATTTTGTTTGTTTTAGGAGGAAAATGTTGATCATCAATTTTATTATTTTCATACTGTGTTTCAAATTAAATGGAGCAATCATAGGGTATGATTGTGGTTCCTCTTCACCTAATATAACAACATATTCATTACTGGATTCTGGAGAATGTGATTTTCAAGATGAGCAAGTAAATTCTACTAATGTTGCTATAGAATTAATACAAATAACTGATTTTCGATTAGTTTCAATTATTCAATGTAAAATTGAAATTCATCGAACAGTTTTTGAATGCGGAATATTTGGTCATTGAATACCTACGGAAAATTCAAAACAACAATATATTAAAGAAATAAGTCATGAACAATGTAAATCTATTCATGAAACTGGGATTTTTAAATATAATGAGGCGCATATTATAGCAGATTTAAAGATAAATTCAACTACATCAAAAGGTATAGATTTTGGGGGAAGTGTAGCAGGAAAATCTTGCTCAGGTGCTTCTTATGTGGATAGTTTTGGTTCATGGTTTAATTAAAATAACGTTAATGCAAAATAATGCGAAAATAAATTTAAATGCAGACAAATTAATGTTAAGTTCAGGAGTAGTTTGTAAATTTTCTGATAAACATTGTATGGATATTGAAGGTGGTTTTACTTTTTGGGACGTTTTACCGCAAGGTGATTGTTTCAAAAATAAGTTTGATATATTATTTAAGGGAATAGCTACTAAATATTCTAGTGATAAAAACAAGGAAATAGTTTTTGCGGTTAATTTTAAGGAAATTTCTTTTGCTTTAGCGATAAAAAATATAGAATTGCATTGTGACAGATTACTTATTCGTACCGAACATCCAAAATTATTTATTTTAGAAAAAGATACTAATATGAATGCTTATTATTATAATGCAGATTCTACTTTTGTAGATGTTAATAAGTTTAATTTAGATATTTTTACTTATATAAATTCTAAATTTGTTTATGTTGAAAGACATTTAAGAAGTCAAATTAATGATTTATATATTAATTTAATTAGAGAAAAATGTGAACTTGAAAGAAAAGTTATACAAAATTCCTTATCCATTGCTTCCATTTCTCCAGATGAATTTGCATACAATATTATGAAAAAACCTGGCTATATAGCAAAATTGGCTAGTGAAGCAGTACATTTAATTAAATGTATACCAAGAACAGTTAAAATTTTACATCTCGAAGGATGTTATAATCAATTACCAGTTTTAGTGGGTAATGAAACTTGGTTTTTAACGCCCAAGACTCATATTTTAATAAAAAAGGCATGCAGATTGATTGTAATTGTATTATTCCTACATTTTATAAAATTGAGGAAAACTGGATTAAATTAACACCAAAACCAGTATTAACGGGATCACCAAATATTTTGAAACCCGATACTATCATACGATTGCAATTTAAGTCAGTCGATAATTTAGCTACGAGTGTAGTTTATGCGCAAGAGAATTTGGATTCATTGCGGCAACAATTGATGTTTCCTATGGAGAAAGTGACTTTGTTAAATATTGTTGCGAGGGATGTAGCTGGACAATCTTCAGGAGAAAATATCTTTTCGGAAAATACACTGACGCATATTGCTGAAAACACTTGGAAAAAAATTATCGATAAATTGACAAGTTGGGGATCATTATCATCGGTAATAATTATGATTTTAATTATTTTAAATATAGTAAAACTGACTATTGATACTATTATTAGAGGATATGCGTTAGACGCTATTTATGGATGGTCTATATATTTATTTGGAGCATTATTTAGCTCTATCACGCATTTATTTATTTCATTGCAAAAAACAGATGCAAGGAATTTTAGAAAGTTTAAGAAACGGTTTAATAATAATAATAATAAAGACGATGGTATTATTTTAGAAGAAATTAAGATTGATAGTCCACGAATAATTTCAAGGCCTTTTTTAAATACGTGTATGCCTACTAAAAATGCAATAGAAAATGCATCTTTTATTCAAAGACAACCTCCACTTATTCCTGATTGTTTACCTGCACTTTTACCTGACAAAAACTTAAGCTCACAGAGGAAATGTAGTATTTTTTCCTTAAGTCTAGATTAGTACTTCTTAAATGTTTATTTTTCTTTTTTTGTGTATGCATATTTTTATAATTAATTTTAATGTTACTGGACATTATTTTAGGCGCCGAGGGAATTACATCTAGGATGTAATTTTCTTTTGTTTCTTTGTGAAGGGAAAATAGGAAAGGATAAGAAAAAGGAAAAAAATAAAAATAATCATGTTTTATTTTAAGAATATAAATATATTATATATTGTTACAGTCATATCGGGACACAAATTTTTGCCCGATATATACATTATAAAAGTCTTTGAAAACCTCGATGCAACACACCCACGGTATGCTGCATTTTTATACACTTTCAATTCATAGAACATGAGGCTTGCGATGCCCCATGTGTCGGTTGCAGGTTCGTTGGTGCCTTCCTGAAGTCAGTCGTTGCGAAGTCGTTCGCATTGGCGCCAAGATCGGGTGTTTATCCAATTCTGAAATTGAAAAGCAAAATAGAAGCATTTAAAAAAAAAACAAAGGTTAATATACGAATATAAATAATTTGGATGTTATTATTTAATATTTTTACATAGACGAAACGCCAGCGGCGCTGTTTAACACTAGGTTCAGGAGGAGGAGTACTCGATGTGCGTTTTGCCTTTTTACATTGGCGGCTGTGTAACGTCTTATGACGTTATTTATTTTGAAACAAGAAACAGTCATTTCAAAATTCATATGACAGCATTGATTATGTCAATGCATGAGTTTCGTTAATTGTTACACTTTCAGAAGTAAGAGCTCAGCTGACGCTGAGCTTGCGAAACGCAGACTAAGCGTTATACTTTTGAAAGATCGCGTTATTGTATATAAAATTACAAAATGTTTAAGAATTAATATTCAATAATGTTGTAAATTCATAGACATAAATAAACATAAATAAGTTTAGTGTTTATAAGACGCTAAATGCTCTCAATTAGTTAGTCAAGATTTTGTATCGACTCCGTCCACGCCGGTCCAAAAATTGGCGGAGCTTTCATTATTTAAAATTCATTGTTGTAACTTATTACGGTTTACATACTTTTAAGTTGTGTTACTATTTTTAAAGTTTTGTTAGAAAATAAATATAGTAAGTAATAGTATACTTTTATTGTGTGGAATAATTTAATTAAATCCTAAAAACCTGTACGTTGAGATATGAAGGAAATTGTTGAAATCATTGGGTTGTTTTGAAGACAACGATCTTACAAAAACATTAGCTGGACCTGCAACAATTCATCTTGAATAACAAAGGACTATCCAACGTCATAGGTTCAAACAAGGTAAGTTCTTATTATATTCTCGTAGGAAATACATTTACTTGAGGGATCTAGGTGCTTCTAATCGCTAGACTGTTATCGCTAAAAATATTCCTGACTATAGGCATTAAATTGAAGTAGTCAGGACTTAACACATTCACCTTTAATTCGACATTTCGTATAACTGAAGTATCCTGTGTGATACTTAGTTTTTAATATATATGCCTTCGCAGGTGTATCACATATTAAAGCGTGAAGTCTCAATTTATACTTGTTTCCATTATGTTCAATGCCGTTCTGAACTAACTTGATCAATTCTTGAACAAACTAATTTATCAAGATATTGCTGTCATGTGGTTTGTTCAGGCCATAATAAATTCTAATTACTTCTACATTTTTTAATATGGACTCCGAGCAAGAAATGATCCACAGACCTTTTTCCCAAGATTTTGCCAGCGGAGCACCATCAATATTGATAAGTATTTATAAACAATCAGTAAAAATATTATTTTCAAGAATTTTCGTAATTTTCATAAACGTTAAAATTGGACTTTCCATTCCATAATGATAATAATTTCCCGTATCCATTGGAAATATATCTCTATATCTGGGCGTTTTTAATAAAGTTCGAGCAGTTTTTGGAAATGGAGCGTTAGGGTAATCTTTTAATATGGTCAGTAGACTGTTAATAGCGGAATGTGGAACTACGTGTACGTTTTGTATACTCCATCGTCTTATTTCATTTACAAACTGTAAATTTCTTTTGTTTGCACATAAAACTTGCGAGTAGTCAAGATCATCATGTTCATCTTCGTCGGAATCACTATTATCTACATCAAAATCATCTGTATCATTTAAGTATAAAAATAAATAATCAAAACTGTTAGAGGCATCGGACAATGCAATCTGATGTTCCAAAACGTTATTTTCTTTATCATTTTTGGCATCTTCTGGAACCTATTGAAGAATATCAGAAGCAATTTTATTTGTCGACGCATCCTCTTCAGTATTCATATCCAAATTCTTGGATGGTTTCAAAAAATTTGAACTATTTACAAGATTATTAAGAATCGCATTTGAATAAATTGTTTCTTTCTCTTCTGACAAACTAGCACAGATATTGAAGTGACGATGAAAATTTTCTATACTATTGATGCCATTTTCATTCGAATATTCATTGAATTTAGATTGAATAATTTATTTGCACACTTCAAACGACAAATATGTCGGTCAGAATATGTGGGTCCATACACCTTTCTCGTACTCATGGTATATTTATGGTTTACTCTTGCATATGATCTAGAAATATACAGCACTTGATAATTATTAATTCAGTCAAAATATTGCTATTAAAAAAAATCTAGTAGATATAAATGATTTAAAACTGACCTCATAAATCAGCTTCAGTAGTAATTAATGAAATGAAATCGCTAAATAGTAGACCACTTGCTTGCAGTTGTGAACTCTGTGTATATTCTTCTCACGTTGTAGTTCTTGTAGTGATTCGACTAGGTGTCTACATATAAAATCAAGATAGTCGCCTGCTGGACTCTTGCTTCATGACTAAAAATTCACAGTTAGGATATTAAGAACGTCTGTTAATTAGAATGTAAATTTGTATTGAACATTATTAAATGTAGTTCTCCTTAAAGTAGAACATTTTTTAATTTAAAATTTCAAAATGTTATGTTTCTCTAGTGGGGCATTGAAGACAAATCTGCAGATTTGAGAATTAATAAGAAATCTGTCTTAGTTTCCTACATTTAAATTTTAATGCTTAAGCTCAAAGCACATTTATAAAACAAAGTATACTTTCTGCAAACCAGACAGACTCTATAAATTTTCAAGACCAGATAATGAACTAGTTTATAAATATTTAATTCTGAAATGTACAATTATTTGTAATGCATTTTTTTTAAAATTGATTCATTGTCTGGAGCTCAAAATTGATGTAGAAACCCTCTGAGTATTCTAAATTATAATTAACCACTTTGTTTGTCTATATACTGTTAGAAGAATGCGTACTATGCTATCAATTTTGTAGTTCAGACAATACACTTCATTACAACAACACAAGTTTCAAAATTTCAAATTTAATTTTTTTCAACCAAAGCATTATCTGAACTACAAAATTGATTCCAAATCCCCATGAAAGTTGTATATTGTCATTTCATAGTATTTTTGTGAATCGGATTAGCACATGTTATACTTGGTTCTGGAATGCTTCCGCTAAAACAACATTTGGAGATCAAAGCACGCCGTCTGCTAACCATACAGATAAATAATCTGCATAATCATAATACAGACTGCTGAAGCGGTTTCTGTGTCAATTTCCAACTCTAGACGATGCATCAGTTTCAAAAAAAGTCATTACAAACAATTACTAATTTTAAAATTGAATATTTACCAATTGGTGCATTATATGGACTTGAAAATTTAAGAAGAATTCATCCAAGTGCTGTGTATAATAATTTCAGAGATGTTTTGCTTGTCCGGTTCACAGAAGATAAAATTTGTTCTAAAATGCTTACGCTGAAAGCACATTTTGAGAGCAAAGTATACCTTCTGTGAACCGTACAAGCAAAACATCTATGAAATTATAGTACAGAGCACTTGGATGAACTCTCTATAAATTTTCAAGTCCAGATAACTAGTTGATAAATATTTAATTTTGAAACCTATAATTATTTGTAATGGATTTTTTTGAAACTGATTCATTGTCTGGAGTTATAAGAGTTATATGCAGAAACCCTTCGAGTATTTTGTATTATAATTAAACAGTTTTTTCGTCTCTACTGTTAGAAGAAGGCGTACTTTCATCTGAAAATGCAGTTGCAGCACTTGTGCTAATCGAATACACAAAAATACTATGAAATTACAATATAGAACTTTCATAGGGTCTCGCAATCAATTTTGTAGTTGAGACAATACATTTGTTTACAACAATACAAGTTTTAAAATTTTAAAATTTAATATTTCTCAACCAAAGCATATGCATTGGCTGAGTAATAGTAATATATCTATACTATTATAAAACCAAAAAAATGACGGCTTTTAATTTTTTTTTGCTAAATGTGAACTTGTAAAATTCTCGCTGACTGTTCTCTGAACATATGTGTTATCATTATAGATAATTCCATCATCATCATCATCAATGCTCTGATTGAATAAAGGGGTTCCCAGTGAGTGATTATATCTGGTGTTTTCCTTCAGCAACTCTGAACTCGGTAAACCATCCTGCACATTTTCTAGAAATAAAATTTTACACAAATATTTATCAACATTTAATTTTAGCAAAATTTAATTAAAGTATAGCTAATATAATTTGCGCATTTTTATTTTCAATAGATTGTCAATGTTAATTTGATGTTATATATTACTATCATTGTTTTTAATCAAAATAAAAAAACTTACGTTTTTCATTTTCTTTTCTGCTTGTTGAATTTTGAAAATTATCTGTTAGTGGTATCCTAACGAGGCCTTAGTTTGTATATTGGGTTTCATCTTGATCAATGCTCTGGTTGAGTAAAGTTTTTCCTGGTGACTGATTATGTCCGTTCATTTCCTTCTGTAACCCCTTCTGCACGTCATCTATGAATAAAATGTTATATCAATGTATATCCATAGTACACAAGTTCAGGTTTGTTAACAAGATTACAGATTTAATAATTATAACTATTTGATAAGAGCCAAAGCAAGAGAAATGTATATTTCATTAAATATAAACATTTCATATTTCATTAAATGCAAATATACCATTACTTCCAGTTCTTGAAAATTTGTTATATAATTCGGTAAAACATCTGTAAATGATAATACAAAGCAATTGAATGAATTCTTTGTAATTTGTCAAGTCGAGATAATACACTAGTTGCTAAAGGTTCTTCAACTTGGAGGAGAAGAAGGACTAAAAATAGTCCGGCTGTGACACCCAATTAAACCTAGAGATGATTTGTTACGCTAAACTTGTTCTGCACAACAATTAAATTTTTTTTTAATTTATCGTTAATGATAATATATCAATTTTGTTAAAACATAATGTTACCTTCATAATTGAAAATCCTTTCTCCTTGTTTAGTAGCGATATAATAAAAGATCTTTGTCTTTAACTTGTATAAAGCAGCTAAATTTTAAGATATGTACAGCTCAGCTACACCTGATGCACAAAAATAAGTATATCATAACCTTATAACTTAACCTTACAATACGAGCGGGCATATTACAACTTTTTAATCGTACTTTCAAAATAACAAACACGAATAACAAAGTATTTTCTCTTGTTTGCATGCATACACGCTGTTGCAGCTTGTCCTAGGAACGACTAATTACTTATTTCTTGCTTCAGGATTTTAGGATACCGGCTTCAAGCTATGTAACTTGCACGGACCCTATCCCGTATCAAAATTTTGTATTTGAAACATTTTTCAATTAAATAAAGTTATATACATGGACTTAACATGCATACGGTCATGTTTATAATAATATTTTATCATTTATTAGTTTAATTATATTTTTTATTCGAGTTGCAAGTGGGCTTGCCGCTTGGCCGTATATAATATATGGGACACGACGCCAACTTGCAACTTTCATATCTACTATTTAAACAATAAATTTCTAAAAATAAATGCTTGTATGAGATTCTGCGATCATGTCAGCCACCGTGACGATAATAGAAATATGGGGTAAGATGAATCATTACACAATGTTGGAGAAATACGATCTAAACAACTTTAGATGTTGATTATTCTTTTTTGAGGCTCTTTTGCCATATAAATTTGTGTATAGTTCATAGGATAAATCATTAATTAACATTATTAAAACAATAGTAGAAGAGTTAGAGTCTCGCGTCTAGCATATTTGTATGTGAGTTATTTTGTTCACTAGAGCTTGTCATAAGCGACAAATCATTATTTATTGTTAATTGAGCATCGATAAACATTCGTATGTTATTAGTTTTGCGAAAATTAATTGTTTAAAGCGATAAAACATGTAAATTAAGATTTCACGTGCTTTAGAATATCTATAGCAATGCTTGCGCTGGGGCGACTGGTGGGGGTAACTCGCTGCTTCAGCGTCGGAGTCTCCTGGCTAGCAGAAGCATACAGAGAAGTGCTGGCGCTCCGGAGAGCCCTAGATGCGGAGCATTGCGTCTCCCACATGGGAATCCGATTTAAATGCGATATAACAGCGAAGTCTTCTGCCCTGTATGCGGCTAAGATTTGATTATTTTTTCAATAAAAAACAAAGTTATATAAAAAATTTTTTTCAGGTTTTTTTTCTTAAGTCCCTTCACATGGCGAGATGCAAAAGTTCTGCACTACGTCAGACTGAGCGCTTGCATATCCTTACTTATTCGCCGGACTACCCTTAGACTCGATACATGGTCTAAGAGGGAAAAAGCGATTCCTATGATATTAATAAAAATAATATATAAATTAAATAAATTATAGTGAGATGCAAATACATAGCATTGCGTCTATGTTAAGAGGGTCAAGTAGCCGACCAAAGCTAAAGTCTTCATCTACTCAAAAACGCATTGCGTCGTTTTATGAGTAGAGAAGCAACGTGCATTACGTCACGTATATCGTTTGTTGCTGAATGTGTACAATGCAATATGTCATTATACATATAAGTAACCTATTAATGTAATTTAATTTGAATCTATCCGCGACCTACGATAAACTATTCGCCCGGTATCCTGGACCATATAAAATATAAATAATTTAAGTAAATTTTCTTTTATACCTCTCTTCTCTTTTTTTTTCTCAGAGGCGGGAGCGTTTCAAACTTTAACTTTAATATAAATTTCAAGATGTATTTGAAAATCGTTTTGAATTCTAATACCAGCCGATAGGTGGAGGTACTGGATTCATTTAATATTGTACATTTCCAGCATTATCTATCAGAAAGAGAGAGAGAGAGAGAGAGAGAGAGAGCCAGAGAGGGTAAAAGCAAGAAAATATATAGTGTTTATAACACACTTTTGGCGGTCACCTCGTCGGCATTCGGTACGCGGTGGACTTGCGACTACTCAAGACTCTCGTTCAAACGTGTTTGGCTTAGACTGTCGCTTTCTGTGGTCGACGAATTTTCACGGCCTATGCATTCGATTAATGTACTTGGCACATTCGAAAGAAGAAATAGTTCAAGTGTCATTATGAAATTAGTGACACCATTGACTGCCTTTGAAGATAAAAATACGTGGTATGTGGTAATTTTTGCGGAAAGAAATGAAGCTGAAGCAATACCGGACTTCTGGATTCGAGATGGCGGAAAAAAAGCAGTTTGGCCTCCCTTTGAGAGTGACAGTCGCAAATTGGTTAAAGCTATTGCTAGTCAAAAGCAACCAGATATATCATGGAAATGATATGATGTTAACAGAGTATTCGAAGACGCAGGTATTTCATAATATATTTTATGACATGAATATATGTCGTACACATATGCACAGTCCCGCTTATACATATACTCTCAATTATGATCCTTTTGTGTCGGTGTCAACATTCATTAAACATATTACATACTGTACATGTGAGTTTCCATTTCCATTCACTCATTCCTGCTATTGTAACGTTCCAAGATTATCAGTGCACAATAGTAGTAGATACTCACTATAAGCACACTATGGGCACGATTCCGAGCCTGTAAATGAATGTGCGGCTATGTCATATGATCTGTACAAACTACAGACTACAGACTACAGACGGAGATGCACGCTTTCGGTAGCTTAGCGTGGCATCATTTGCTGACTATGACATTTTACTTGCTGAAGCTGCTGCTAGAATACTTACCAAAGTAAAAATATTTGAACCGAAAAGCTGTTGCTCGAATTCCTAATTTATGAAAGGATTGAGATATACAAAAGCTGTTGCTCGAATGACCTTTTCTCATTTATGAAAGGATTGAGATACACATATACATGTATTTTAAAAACAATTGAGCAATACAATAATGATTTATTTAAGAAAATTTATTGAATTCGAAAATTTCAATAGATGATATGGACTATGTATATGTTCGTGTGTGTAGTAGAGCGTCCATAGTTCATCAATAATCATAGGTAATGTTTCTGGAGGGAAAAATATTTAATATAAAAATTTGAAATTGTAAAAACAAAACTATACCCGCACAAATACTCACATTTCATTTATTAATTTTAATTGAGATCTTCATCCTCATTCTCCGTTAACAGATTATTTTCCTCTTCAAATTTTTTTCTATCCGCCTCTTCAGCCTTATATTTTTCATCATATGTTTGAATATGTTTTTTTTCGTTTAGAGAAATACTTGCAGATTTATAAAATTTCTCTAATTATCCTTGCCAGTCTTGATGCGGCTTGTCCGGGGTAATTTGGAAAATGTCTACATAAGCTGTACGTGCACGAAATTCTATGTATGCTGCCACTTCCATATCCACGTCATATTTATAATCCGCCACATCCGTGGTAATATGGTAATTTTTACAATATAAGCGCTACAATCGCCGATGATTTTTGCACAATTTTTTACCATTTGTCGCCACCTTTTTGCAATAATACGGTTTTAAAAAAATCTCTATAAATAACTGCCCCACACTGGTTTATATTTTTCACGACAAAAAAATTAAAGAATTTGTTGCACAATCCAATGCACCAATCTCTAACACAAAAGACACACTTATTTGAATGAAGACAAATCTTCAAAAAGCGGTCAGATAAACAAAGTAGCTGAAAGATTTTGCTTCCTGCAAACTTAACTAGAGCGTATGCCATCTCGCTGAGCACTGAAGTCGTGAAAAGACAAAGATGCATCTAGCGAGCATAAGCGAGCGAGCGAGCGAGCGAAAAGGTTCCCATTACACCTGATAACAGCTCTGGGAATTGCAAAAATCTGTGTGACCGATCCGCGCGTGTAAAATAAAATATAAAAACTGAATAAATACATCGCAGCAGTATATAATATATTACACACACACACACATACACACATATATATGTATAGCTACAATAATATTATAGATACAATGTGCATATAATCTAATTGATATATTTCGATGCATCTGCTGCGGTAATACGAATACTGAGGACACAAAAAAAGCTGAACTGGCTGGTAGCGAAAGCGGGCGAGTTTGAGCGAAAAGTCTCTGATTTCGCTCGACTCTACTAGCCCATAAATTGCAATTATGCAGAACGTGTTCGCGTAAAAATCTTAAAACTTCATTTCTGTCGCTCGAATGTAGTTCAGTTTTATACTGATTCGAGCGTATCGTAGCAAGTATTATATTAAAATGGCGAGCTTCGAAGAAGTAATCAATAAATTAAAAGTTTTGTGCTCTTCCGCGTCGGTACCGAGTACGTTCTTTTTTATACGTAAAGATGCTTCGGTGAAAGAGCGGTTTTGACAAAAATCCTACATACTTTACCGAGTGGATTTATAAGTGCGGCATAATTTAGACATTTTTAAAAACGCAAACATACAAGTGATAAGAGTCATTACGGAGGCAGTAAAACAAAAAATCAAATCTGTTCGAGAGCTGGAGGAAGGATTGCTAAAAAACTTGGAGAAAAAACGTAAGTAGTTTTAAAATAAAAGCGGGAATCTGACAATAATAGTTCTATAGCTAAGAAATATTCCCAAATAATTTACTACCAAAATAAAATTTTAATTAAATTAAAATTCCTTATTTAAAATCATTCAAAAATCGTACAACATTGTGAAGATATTTTAGTACATTGTTTAATATTGTGATTTTAAATAGTTTCAGTGTATGAAGAGCAGAAGCAGGAACGCTTACTAATGATAAGTTCAATAATGAACCGCTGAACAGCGGTATGCAGAGACCGTCAAGCAATATGAATCTTCAGCCTTCTGCGAATCAGTTCCAGAAAATAAAGGTATACTTATTTCACAAGTTATTTTTCTCAATATTTACGAAAATAGTAATTATTATACGAATTAATTTTTAATTTCTAGGAGGGGATCACGATAGTCAGCAACCTTCCACTTCCAGCAGTTCCGTGCAAGAAAATAAAGGTATAGTTATTTAAACAATATTTTTATTTAAATATTTAGAAAATAGTAATTGTTATAAGAAATAATTTTAATTTCTAGATGAGGGGAAATCTTCTGATACCTATCACCCCTCCACTTCCAGCGGTCCAACGCAAGAAAATAAAGGTACAGTTATTAAAACAATATTAATTTAAATATTCGGAAATAGCGATTATAATATTAAAAATTTTGTAATTTTAGATGAGAAGAAATCTCAGGCGAGAAAAAAGAGAGGACTAAAAAGAAACTATGAATGATGATGAAGAACCGTATGATGAGACGTGCTACTCACCACAACCCTCAACATCAGGTCTATCTGATCACAAGAAGAAAAATGGTATTTTTATTTCCATTTATTTATTATTTATATTTAAATTTCAAATTATAGAAATAATAAATACTATTTAATTTACAGATAACAAGGGAAAATGTCAATCAAAAAATAAAGAAGAGAAAGGGTTGAAAAAAGAAGGTATTTACGCTTTATGTAACTTTCAAAAGAGAATACCTTTCGTGAATTTTAAGTTTATTAAAATAAGATATTGGATAATTACAGGTCAAAAGAGAAAGTATAAACCAAGATCATATCGGTCATAATGAGCGACGATGAATGGACGCAAACTAATAGGTTATCTTCAGAAGATTGTGAAGGTAAAGCAGAAACTTCACAGGCATCCTCGTCGCCTCTCTCCTCTCCGAAAAAAAGGTACTTACACCTTTTACTAAATAGTGCATTATATTATTATTTAAAGAAATTATATTAATTAATTATATTCAATTTTTAGTCACCAAGAAAGAATCACAAGCGAAAAGAAAAAGAAAAATGATAGAAGACATTGATGAAACCGAGTTAAATGAAAAGAAATTTAAATCTCCTACTGGAGCAGATAATGCGGAAGAGACTCGAATTGATTGTACGTATATTTAAAGTATACTAAAATATTAATTAAATTCTAATAATTTTATAAATTATTTCAGGCATCTGCCTGGACAGTGACAATGAAATAAGTACTCTTCCATCAGTTCATAAAACTGTGCGGCTTCATCCATCTTCACCTTTTGACGAAGGCCAGCGATTAGAGCCAATACCATCACCTCCAATCGTATATGAAGTAGCATTCGATCAAGGGAATATATTTATTAAATATAAATAAATTTCTAAATTTAATCATTTTAACAAACTCTCATGTGTATAGATAATCAACCATTTGTGAACTTTCCTAGTTCAGAGTCACTCAATAGCATGGATATAAGTAATTATTTAAATGCAATAGAGAATGTCGAGGATAAAGAAAATATATTTTTATTAAAATTTACTTGTAATAAAATTGTATACAAATATCCCAGTTGAAATACAAATAAAATAAAATTTAATTTTATAAAATATTTCACGATTTTTTTATCCCATTTTAAATGTTTATGTATTAATTAATTTATGAATATTTATGAATATTTTCACTATAAATTTACTTACTTATATTACAACTTTTTATTCTATTTTATGCCGGTATGATTTAAATCAAATGTATAAAACTTTCGTATTATTTTATTTAACTTGAAGAGAATAATAGAGTCATTTATATTACATTATCTTAACTGATTTTAAATTTATCACCTCTAATCATTATTTTAAAATAAATAAATAAAATTATAGAGATTCACGGAAGTACCGTTCAAAGCGAGAGAGGTAGAGTTTTTGATGGAAATTCGAACCAGTATAATAGCAATGTTGAAGAAGATCGTGAAGAAGAAGGTGAAAGAGAAGAATTTATAGAAGTAAGACTGCCGGGAGAAAGCTTCAATATTTTAGCGGTTCATTCACGTTATTACCCCATATTCAGGACTCGGGGAATCAAAACGCGAGTAGCATTCAGATTTTCCGAAAATTCGAGGGAAAATCCAATTGATTGGTTAGAATCCTCATTAGCTGATATTAATACATACCTTACAATGGATTGCTCGGGAGATGATATAATAGGATATACATTAGAAAATTCAACTTTAACGCGAGGTTTAATTTTTATGTCCTTTAGACCCGTAGAGCAATTCGATTATTTACATTTATTACATCTAATTAATAAAATAACTCAGAGTAATGCTGAATTTGATATTAAAGAACCGATAACTATTAATGCATGCATAGTCAGACCGATCAGCGGTGGATCTCGAAAAAGACTTATATATGAAAATATATTTGAAAAATCCGTTTGTAACATTACAAATAATGATAATTTATGCTTCCCGCGATCAATAGTTGTAGCCCTCGCTTACGTTGAAAGAGGCGATATTCGATCTGGGGAGTTACATAGAAAATGGAATACTATTAGAAGACCAAATGGAGCTTTACAGAAAAGATTAGCCGAAGAACTCGTAACAAAAGCTCAAGTTAGAATACCGAGTAACGGATGCGGTATGAGAGAAGTTAAATTATTTCAAAATTATTTAGCACTAGATTCAATAGTTTTAGTAGTATATAAATTTAAAAGTTTAGGTAAGGGTGAAGCACCAATTTTTGACGGAACCAATGAAGTAACAGATTTAAAAGGCGAGATTAAGTATACATTAAGAATATTGTATCATAATGAAAGAAAACATTTCCAGCCTATTTTAAACATTTTGAAAGCTTGCGGTAGCCAAGGATTTTGTACTCCATGCAACAAATCTTATAAGAATGAACGAGAACATAGATGTTCCTCTAAGTGTAAATCTTGTTTAAGAAGACCACAGTGCGAAAATACTTTGCGCTTTAATTGTAATGATTGTTTGAGAACATTCGCGAATGAAGATTGCTATAATCATCATAAATCTGAAGGATCTTATGTTTTAACCAGAAACAGAAAAGTTAGCGTTTGTAAAAGTATTTTTCTATGTAAATCTTGCTTAATTTACGTCAATGGTAATGAAAATCGTCGAAAGCATCGTTGTGCTCTAATTCTTTGCTCTGTTTGTAAAGGTTATGAGAAATATGATCATTTTTGCTTTATGACTCCGCTTGCTGAAAAAAAAACGTGTCCACGAGCGATAATAATATAGAAATCGTACGCAAAATATTGTTCATTTTTTATGATTTTGAAACGAGACAAGATCAGCCTATTGTAGGAAACGCGAAAGAATTTATACATTATCCTACTTTATGCGTGGCTCAATTAGCATGTACTGATTGTTTAAATAATGATAATATAAGCGTTGATTGCAATACTTGTGGGATCCGCGAATTCATTTTTAAAAATAATCCAGTACAAGAATTTGCAGATTTATCGTTAAGAGAGTTGACAACATTTTCGCGAACAATTTGTATTGCGCATAACGCTAAAGGATTCGATGGGCAATTTATTTTAAAATACTTAGTAAATGAAAAATTGTATCAGCCACCTACAGTTATAATGAACGGTACAAAAATAATGAGTATGAAAGTCGGGAAAACTACATTTTTAGACAGCTTAAATTATTTACCAATGCCTCATAGCGCGCTTCCCAAAGTATTCGGATTACCCGATATATCGAAAGGAATTTTCCCACATCGTTTTAACACCAAAGAAAATCAAACTTATATAGGAGCGTTACCCGAATTAAAATATTACTCACCAGATTCTATGTCTAGTGAGAATAATGCTATATTTTTAAATTGGTATGAAGAGACTATTAATTCCGGATATATATTTAATTTTCAAAAAGAAATAGTCGAGTATTGCAAATTAGATGTTGATATCTTACGTAAAGCCTGTCTAAAATTTCGAGAATTATTAATAAAAATAGGTCGGACAGATCCATTTTTGGAATGCGTTACCATAGCCTCATCATGTATGAAAGTTTTCAGAAAAAATTTTTTAAACTCGAAAACGATAGGTATTCTACCCCCAAATGGATATCGAATGACAAATAATCAATCGAGAAAAGCAATCGAATGGCTTATGTGGGAGCAACATAAACGAAATGTACAAATTAAACATGCATATAACGGTCGGGAATTTAAATCTCGTGAGGGTATAATTGTAGATGGGTACGTAGAAATAGATACCAAAAAAGTTGTCTTTCAATTTCACGGGTGTTTCTGGCACGGCTGTTCGAGATGCTTCCGTATAAACCACGATCAAACGCTTGGTTCGATGGACGCGCGACTCTCCCGAACAGAAGCTACTTCGGAAAAAATTAAAAAATATGATTATGAATTGATTGAAAAACGTGTGCAAATATGGTAAATTCCCTGTAGGACATCCTAAAGTCTTCGTAGGTACTGAATGTTTAACAATAGTAGGGCAAAATAATGATATTTCTTCCGTTGAAGGTGTCGTGATATGTAGAGTTTTGCCTCCTAAAAACCTGTATATTCCTGTACTACCTGTGAAAATGAATGGACGATTATTCTTTCCATTATGTCGAACGTGCTGTAAAAATACTGAAACTAGTATTTGTAAGCATGATTTACCAGACGAGTGAACTTTTGAAGGTACATGGATTTCGGATGAATTAAAAAAAGCTCTAGAAAAAGGGTATCAGATACTAAAAATTTACGAAATTTGACAATATAATATGACGCAGTATAATCCTCAAACAAAAAATGGAGGATACCGCATTTAGTATTTCTGTTTTTAATGTTATTATGTCTGAGTTCAGGGCGGCTTGACATTTCGTTTGGTCGACTGTTTGTATGCATTGTTCCAGTAGTGTATGGTATTGTTCTATTGGTTTGTTGTTTCCTAAAAATTGGTCGATTTGTATTATTATGTTGATTTTCCAATCCGCTCTTTGGATGCGAAGTATGTCCATTTTTTCAAAGTAAATTCCCGGGTTCGGGTTTAGGGTCTCTTGATGGTGAGTTTGTTGGATATTGCTTCTTATACTTGTCACAAGGGTTGTGAGAAGTATTAATTGAATCATCCTGGAAGTATTGTATTTTTTAGCTTGTTAGTCTGAGTTTTCCGATTCTGAGTCAATGTTAGCCAATTTGAGTTTGTCGATGTGTTTGCGTATTCTCTGTCCATTTGCGTCTTCAAGAATTACATTTTTCCTTCCTACGAACTCTATGATTTTTAGGGGTTTGTGTCTGTATGATTGGTATTTGTTTGTTCTCGGTTCTTTGATGAGTCTGGCATAATCGCCAATTTTGCCTTTGAAAGTTTTGCCTTTTTTGTCATATCGAGATTTGGTTTTCATTTTTTCTATTATTTGTTTTTCTCCTGCTAGTATTTTCATTTCGTTGAGTCGTAGTAGTAAGTCGCGTGTATAGTCATTGTACGTTCGTAGTTTTTCGTCAGTGGGTATTTTTATAGGGAATCGCGCTGTTTTGCCATAGACTAGTTCGAAGGGGGTAAAGTTAGTTACTGTGTGGACACTGGTGTTGTATGTAAATGTGGCGAACGGTGCTAGATTGTCCCAGTCATCGTATTTGTTGGAGTACATGCGTACAAATTCCATCAAGGGTGCGTGGCTTCGTTCGAGTGAGCCATTTGTTTGTGGTCTGTAACCCGAGGTTTTCAGATGGTTGATTTTAAATAGTTTTAGTAAGGTACCTACTATTTCAGACAAAAAGGATGTTCCTCTGTCGGATAGGATCGCTCGAGGTGCGCCGAATTGGCAAATTAAGTTTTTAGCTAACGCGTCTGCTATGGTTATAGCGTTTAGATTTTTGATGGGTATCGCTAGTAGAAACTTGGTTAAATTGCATTGTATTGTTAAGAGGTGTTGGTTACCTCTTGGGGTCTTCCTGAGTTTACCTACTGTGTCAATTGACACTTTGTCAAACGCTTCAATGGGGGTGTCTGTTATTATCATTGGGTTTCTGATTTGAAATCATTCTATTTTTTGTTCTTGGCATTTGCTGCACTTGCGTATGTGATCCAGTACATCATTTCTCATTCCTGGCCAGTGGTATCTTTCTCTTATTTTCTGGTATGTTTGGTTAATGCCTTTGTGTCCACCTGCTAGACTGTTGTGTAGCATTTTTATGATTCGTGTCCTGTCTTCTTCTGGTGGTTGTTCGATTTTTCCATAGCACACTGTTATTGAGATTGGAGTGTTGTTAAACGTTTCTTGGAGTTTTTCGCAGACAAGTCCTGGTTCGAAGTTGTCTGTTAGGTCGCCTCTTCTTGAAATTCTGAAGCTGTTGATGCGTTGTTGCATGAGTGTTATTTTTAGGTTGGTTAAAGCTTTCTTGAGATCTTCTACATTGTTGTTACTGTAATGCTTTTCTTTGAGTACTACCGAGAAGATATAGTGACCTTTGAAAGGTGTGATTATTGTTTGAAAGACTCGTGGTTTCTTCCACTTTATGTGCTCTAGATTTATGGCTCATATTGCACTCAGCAGAGTTGAGATTGCTGATGCGTTTTCACAGTCTCGTGATATGAAGTGTTCGATGTTGTCTCTTTTGTAAGTTAGGCAATGTCGTACTGATTTGATTACCGTCTTTGTGACTTTTAGGCTTCTTCCTGTTATTGTGTTGTCCTCTTTATTTTGTGTTGTTGTGTCGTTATTGCTTGTTGATTGCACATTCGTTGGTGGCATTAGTGCCTGAAGGTTTGGTACCACTATTTGATTTGTGGTTTCTGAAGTTTGAGAAAATTCTGGTTTTTTGGTGTTGTCTGTTTGGTTAGTTTCTATTTCTGTGAGAATGCCCATTTGTCTTGCTTTCGTTTTATTGTTGTGTGGTGTGCTTTCTGCAACTGGGTTTTTCTTTGTTATTTTGGTGGTGTCGGATGTTCTTGTCGGTCTGCGTACTATTATGCTTGCATCTTCAGTGTCGCCTTCAGTCTCTGGTTCTTGATTTTCTGATTGTTCCATTCGTGCTTGCATTTTCCTGTGTGTTTCATCGATGAGTTCTCGTACTCTTTCTCCGAGGACTTCATCTTGTTGCTCTGTGCCGTAGTGTGGGTTGAGTTCGAATAGACGAAATCGTATGTTGTCTGACACGTCATCATCATCCGGAAAATGCGTTGGCAGTGGCGGCTGCGGTTCAGAGTCATCTGAGTCATCGTGTGCGTTTTCGTATCTTGCTATTGATTCTTCTAGTTTTCTGCTTGCTTGCTCTATCTCTTCTCTATTTAGGGTGGTGCTGAATATTGATTCTGCGTTTGAATCTTCTGAGTCGTCTGATTCGGTGTCATTCGTTTGGCTTATTGCACTCGCATGAATTGCTATGTTGCTGGTGGTGCGTTTCTGACTGTCTATGGAGGAGGAGGTGTTGCTCTCATCCTCTAATGCCGGGCTTTCGGATTTATTGTTGTCTACTCGTAGACCACTGTATCTTGGGTCTTCTATTGGTGTTCGTTCTGTCGAACTACCGTGCAGCGCTGTTGATGACATTGTTGATGTGTGTGCTGAGGATGCCTCGCTGAACTCGTCATCTTCGGATTGTGTTTCGTTTTCAGACCTTTGTGTGGTTACTACTAGTTTGGGAACTTTTCTAATTGTTTTGGTTGTGTCTTTATTTGTTGGTGTAATGCCTTTTATGTATTGTGCTACTTTGCTTTGCACTTGTTTGGTTTTTGCTCTCGTTCTCTGTGCTATTAGGCTATGGTCTGCTGGTGGTGCTATTTTACATGTTTTTGCCCCTAAGGGTCTACCTCTGCCTTTTGGTGCGGCGTCGGCTGCTCCTACTGATTTTGCTCTTGACCTTTGTGTGTCTTGTCCTTTTGATGTCGAAGGTTGAGGTGAGTTTGTTTTGTTGCCTGAGTTTGTTTTTTTTGATTCTTCGACTATCATGATTTTTAATTTTGGGAGTTTTTCATTAATTTCTTCCTCCGTTGGTTCTGGTGGATTCCTTGACAGGGCGTCAGCGTTTCTGTTCAACTTTCCTGGTTTGTACTTGAACGTATACTCATATCCTGTGAATCTGAACATCCACCTCATGAGGCGTTGTCCGGGGTCTTTGCGACTGTGCATCCAATTGAGTGGTTCATGATCGCAGACGAGAGTGAATTTCTTGCAGAGTAAATACGGCCGGAATTGGTGCAAGGCGTAGAGTACGGCTAGGCATTCTTTTTCCGTTGTAGTGTAGTTTCTTTCAGCAGCTGTGAAAAATTTTGAGAGGTATTGTACCGGTTGGTCAAATCCGTCCTTTTGCTGGCTAAGGACTGCTCCCATTGCGTAGTCTGACGCATCTGTGGTGAGGGTGAATTCTTTCTGAAAATCTGGGAAAATCAGTATCGGTGCGCATGTGAGACAATTTTTGAGTTTTTGGAAACTTTTTTCACATTCTTCGGTCCAATCGAATTTCACTTTTGGTGATACTAGTTTTTGCAAAGGTTTTGAGATGTCAGAAAAGTTTTGTATGAATTTTCTGTAGTATCCAAACATGCCTAGTATTTCTTTGATGTTTTTGCCATTTTTTGGTATTGGCAGTTTAGAAATGACTTCGACTTTTTGGGGATTTGGTCGTATTCCATCGGCACTGATGATATGTCCTAGGAAAGCTACTTCTTTCCTGAAGAATTCGATCTTGTCTGGTTGCAGTACTTGGCAGTAGTTTGGCTGACCTTAGTCTGTCCAACATTTTCCTGATTCTCTGTTCATGCTCTTGCAATGTGCGACTGTAGACTATTATATCGTCTAGGTATACTAACATTTCTAGGTTTTGTAGTCCTCTTAGAACTTTCTCCATTAATCTTTGGAAAGTTGCTGTTGCGTTTCGCAACCCTTCAGGCATTCTGGTGTATTCGTAATGTCCATTTATCGTGGAGAATGCTGTTTTGTAGGAGTCTTCGGGAGCCATTGGGATTTGTTGAAATCCGCTTGCCAGATCAAAAATTGAAAAGTACGTGGCTCCTCCTAATTGATCCATTATGTCTGTAATGTTAGGTAGCGGGTATACGTCCCTTATTGTCTTCTTGTTGAGTTCCCTGAAGTCTATGACCATGCGCCATCTTGGATTACCTTTGCTGTCTGGTTTTTTAGGTACTATCCAGATCGGTGAGTTACATGGAGAATTTGATTCTCTTATGATGTTATCTTTTAGTTTTTTCTCAACACTTTCTCGGACGACTTCCTTGTGTTTTGGCGGGTGTCTATATTGTTTTGTATTTATTGGTATATTGTCTTCTAGGTGTATGTGATGTTGTATCATGTCGGTACACGGTAATTTGTCTCCTGGTAGTAGGAATCTGTCGGTGTAATCCTTTATTATTCGATCTACAATATTTGTTTCTTCTTCGTTTAGGTGGCTCTTCCTGACGGTTTTTTGTATTTCACATATTCTTTGTTCTATGTCTTTGATTTGCTCGCCATCGTAATCACTATCTAGTTCTTGTAAAAACGTTGCTTCTGTTTCAAATGGTATGAGCTCTGTGGGTTTGACTTCTATTGTGACGTCCTTTACATCCGTGTTTATGGCGAGTATTTTGCAGGTGTTGTTGTCGTTTATCACAACTCCTTCTCCCACAGACACATTCTTGTTTGAAACCTTAATTTGTGGTATGTAGCCTTCTTTCAGTTCTGAATTTACTAGATTGATTTGGATTATTTGCCTGCTTCTGGCTTTGAGCGTGTGTGTCGTTGTTTTATTATCTGAACTTATGGTGTGTGCTTCATTGATGAAGTGTGCGATGTCGTCAATAGCTGTAGATTTGTTTATCGGGTCGCCATTGTTGATGATGGATAGTATGCTTGCTGGATCTAACAAATCCGTTGCTGAGGTTTCGTTGTCAATGTTGTCGACTGTACTTAGTGTGAGGACTTTAAGCCCTCTACATTTATTTGCTCTTTTCCTGTCTTCAAGTTCTTGTTCATGTCCCAGAAATGGTATTGGGTTCATCACGTCACTGTTTACTACTAGTGCGTGGTAATGGTATGAGATTATTGCTTCGACTTTCTCTAAATATTCTCGACCAAGCATTGCATCGTATGGTATTGGAAAGTCATTGTCGACAATATGGAATTTCGTTGGTTGTTTTAATATGTCCAGGAATACTGTACCAAGTGTTGTGATGGTGTTTGGTGTGTTATGCCTCCCAGATTTTTGGTTTCTGTGGGATCATATGGTACGTTGTTGTGAAGTACTTCCAATTTTATGAGGTTGATTGCTGCTCCGCTGTCTACCATGAATGTGAGCCATGACTTCGTGGTCCCTTGGGGTATGTGCAGTTTGATAACAGTGGCTTCTACTTCCTTAGCCGATTTCTCAATTCCCCTATTGTAGGTGGGGTAGATATTGATGATTGTTTTACCGATATCGTCATTACTTTCGTTTGTGACGTGTCTTTGTTTATCTGTTGATTTGTTTGGTCTTGATGGTTCCGTTGTTCCGTTATATTTGTTAAATTCTGTGCCTGTTGATTCGGATTTTGTGTAATTTGCATCTGTTGAGACTTTTGTGGTTGCGGTGGTCCATACATCAGCGGCATTGGATACATCGGCATTTGTTGCATTCCTTGCATGGGTGGCATTGGCATCATGGGTGTCATCATTCCGTATGGATATGGAAGCGTGTTCTGGCTCGCCAGGGTTTGATATTGGCGAGCCATCTGGTAGTTTAAATTATTTTGTGTTTGGTTGCTATTTTGTTGATTGGTGTTTTGACGCCAATTTTGCTGTGGTTGCTGATTTCTTTGGTCTGGTTTTGAAGATTTATGTGTGAAGAATTGTCCTGTTATTGGGTTGAATAGGACTTTTGGGTAACCTCTGTTGCCTTGACTGTTCCATGCTGCCCAATTGTTACCTTGCGCATTGCTTTGTGCATTTTGTCCATTTTTATTGTAATTGTTGTTGTACGTTTTGCCACGGTAATTTGGAATTTTGTTTGTATTGTGGTTTTGGTAATTTGACTGTTGAGTAGGTGGTTGTTGTTAATTGCTTGCCTGTTGATTGGGCATAGGATTTTTGTTGATTAGCCATTCCGTTGACGTAAGCTTGTACTCGTCTACGTTTTCTTCTTGTTGTGGCTGTTCTTCGGTATCGTCGCCTTCTTCTTCAATTCACCCTATGAAATGAAAGGATGTGCGAAGGGGTTGTTTCGGCATTGTATATCTTGGTCTTCTCCTCTTCTTGATCTATATTGTCGTTCATCTGGTATGATTTTTGCTTCCATTCGTGACCTCGATTGTGACTGCTTCTTTGTATGCGTCAAGCAGTGTTTTTGGCTTGTAGGCGTCTACTTTGGGTGACAGCCACGGCGGTAGTCT